>JAMQGT020003890.1:0-337116 GCA_024447675.2 Pterophyllum scalare
TTACGTAGCCAGTTAATGAATGTTGTTTCATTATGAGAGAGGATTTAAACGACTGTGTGCCCCGCAGAGGTGACAGTGAATTATAACTGGACGAATTCCGGGCTGGCCGGTCAGTGGCGATCAGGAGCGTGTGTGAGTCTGTGTTCCCCTTTCTTTACCTTCTTGTATGCATTTGTGCATATGGCATCATGCAACCGGCTTTGTGTGTCTGTACCTCGCTGGCTGTGAGAAAAGACAGAGATTGGACGAGAGCTGTAGAGAGACTCTCCAGGGTTTAGAGAGAATGCTCATTAAGGCCTCCTATAGCACAGCCAGCTCATTCCTCACAGTCCCAGCGGCCGGCTCTACTACGCTCTGCTTCCTCACCACATCCTCTCCCCGCTCTTTATCTGCTCTCCTCCATTTCTGTCTCCTTCTCTTACCGACTTCCTCTTTTTCTGTCTCCTTCCCCATCTGTGTCTCACCCGCTTCCTCTTGCTCGGTCCTCCACCTGCTATTTGGGAGCTCAAATGGCAGATGTTTTAGGCTTTATGTTGACAGTCTGCATAATTGTTGAGCTCTTCAGCAAATTAAAAATTTAGCAAATGCAATCTGAATCCAAACTTGAAACACAGTCTGTTGTCTTTACCTGCTATTTGCATTGTTTTTTTCTTAATTGGGCTATAGATATCGTTTGGGGTCGGTTCTAGATGTCGACAAGACAAAGCAGCTGGATGTAAAAGCTCTACAAAACTTTATCCGTTTACGCGCGCGTCTCGGTCTCCGGTGCCTTTTTTGATGGGTGAAGGCGGAGGTGCTGAACAGGTGTAGCTGTCACTGGTGAACCCAGCTCACTTCTCACAGGAACAGTTTTAAATTTATCTCGCCCATTTTGAATCTTCACTCCTCAGCCAGTTGCACAATTAGGGATAAAACACTCTTCTTTGTTTCTGCCTCATTTCCTGGTTTGAAGTTAATGAGGTTACTGTATTATTGCAGCGATATCTCATGCAGCAGCTTTGGAGGGCAATACTGGCTACTTTATCTCTTTTTTTTTTGCGTATAAACAAATCCCCCCAAAGACCGAAACCAAGAATTAGTTTGCTCCGCTATCTGATAAAGAGTACATCTTCATGCAATATAGAGTTCTTGTCCAAAAACTATTAAAACGCACAAAAACACCCCAACCCTGAACTTTATATCTGCAGTTCTCTGCAAAAGTATTGAGTCAACATTCACTTTTTTTATATTTTGCTTGGAAAGTGCAAAGTATGTGCAGCGATTTATTGAAACCTGCAAAAATAAATGGAAATATAGTATAGAAGGCAGAAACAGACTTTGTGCGATTCTGACGAGATTGAAAGTCAGTATTTGGTGTGACCGCCTTTATTCTCCAGCACAGCCGGAGCTCTCAGAGGCAGCTCTCTTGTGCTTTCTTCAGGAAAAGTTCTCCAGGCTTCTTGAAGGACATTCAAAGCTTTTGGATGTCCCTGCCTGTTTTGTTTTGATGATCCCACATTGCAATAATGCTGAAGTCCGGGTTCTGGGGAGGCCAATCCATGACTGATGGTGTTCCACTGTCCCAGTATGCTTTTACTGCATCGGCACTGTGTTTGGGATTGTTGTCACGCCGACAATTGAAGCTGTTGCCAATCAAACGCTTTCCAGGGGGTATTGCATGGTGGATCAAAATCTGCCGGTAATTTTCTGCATTTGTAATGCCGCTGGTTTTAACAAGATCCCCAACACCACTGGATGAAATGCAGTCCTACCATTTTTCTTAGGCCTACCACTTACCTACATTTGTCAAGATTCCTCAATTTTTTTAAGGACACTGCACTCCATGCTGGGTTATAGCTCATTGAGAGTTACCTTCTTGGTGCAAAAAGACTATTGTGTGGATTTGTGACAAATATTTTTATGTTTACCTCGAGTACCTCAAACACTGTCTGGGGTTCACGTAACGCGTGCAGGCTGTAAGGTCACTGTTGACCTCATAATGCTGGGTGTGGAGCATCCAGGTCTCTTTATTCTGCATAAACCTTTGTGAAAGGAGTCGATGATGAGATATGAGTCGGTGACGCTCGCTTCTGTCCAATGACAGTGACGCTGAGGTGAGTTGTTGACGTTTCCCGAACTTTTCCGCTGGCAACCGCTTCTGTTTTTTTCCGCTGTTAGCTGCTATTACTGAAACTTTCTTCTGGCGCATCTAACGTTGTTAACGACTCGGACACTCTCATACGATGTGAGAATGTAATCAAACTGTTTATCAGAGGGAAAGGTTGATTTTTAGGACACTCGAGGCCAACATTAGCTGGCATACTGTTGGCTAATAACCAGCTGTTGTCGTTTAGCCGGCTCATTGTCAGCTGTCCGGAGACCGGAGGGTCAGGTGACTGATCTGAAAATCAGAAACTGCAACAATATCGGGAATAAATAAGCATGTCTATGCACGTTTTCGCATGTCAGAGCCCTGACTTCAGTTCAGGAGATGAGGCTCGAGCTGAGGAGGAAGAGGATGAGGTGGAAATGAGGGAGGGGAGAGAGAGAGCAGGGGTGGAGGAAGCGGATGAAGAACAAAATGAGGAGAAGGAGATAATGAGAAATATATGATGAAATGTACAATTGTTAAATGGTCATATACAGTTTAAAAGAACAACTTGGGATCTTTAAATTGCCTATAGTTGTTAGTGTCTCAGCAAGCAGCTTTGCAACCCGCCACAGACCGTGGTTTTGGAGCTGTTGCTGATTCACTGAAACATTAATTGCCTGCTGTGTTCACTGCTGCTGGGACTTGCTGTTGACCTCCTAGCCTCTGGCTCTCTCCATACTGTGTGGAAGGCCGGGGAGGTCCCAGAACAGACCCACTTCACCAAAAATAAACAAGATCAGTTTGAAAAGAAAAATAGTGCAGGTTGTACCCTAACCATTCTCTGACAGCTACATTTGTTGTTAGTTAATGCTGAACTTTGCTACCTCCCACATTTTCTTCCTTGTGGATCACAAAGGTAAACCTGTAGATTGGGTGTGTTAAGGTGGGCCAGGTGTATTTGCGTTCTCCAGTCTACAGATGAGTGCCAGTGACGCGATTTGTCATTCAGACAGGCAGTCCGCTGTCGGCTTGATCACCGCTGGCCAGCCAAACGCTTGACCCTCAAGCGGTCGAGGCCCCGGCGGTGGCGGCGGTGGGAGCATTATCCACCTCCACCCCTGCCTGTGTATAATGACCGCATCGTGTGATCGATGGCCTGTGTACCTGTGGAGCCCAGCAGCTACGAAGCCAGGCACACACACACACACGACTATGCAACTAACAGGCTTTTATAAAGGCCTGGAAAGACACAGCGCTCCTCAGGAAACACCTTAAGTCACACCCTGACACATGGATCTATTATACCAGCTTGACTAGATGTATGGTATATTCATCATCTTGTCCAAATACACTGCAGCCTCAGTGCTAAATTGCTTAAATGTTCACCTGTATAGGAACTGCTTTTCTTTTCGTTTTTTAACACAAGCTTTCTCATAAACATGAAAAAGATTCCTGGTATTTTCTTGAGTCAGAGTCACTATCATCATTTTATGTGGTATATATCAAACTGCAAATGCACTCCCCCAATGCAGAGTCACTTAAACACCTTGTGTGACAGTTTCCTGTTAACAATTTCTGTTGCACTGCATATGCACCACTCTGTCATTGTTGTACAAAGGCAGCAAAGGGAAGAATCTAGCGGGGTAGGTTGACACATGAGTGTGTCCAAACTTTTGACTGATACTGTAAATGTAGTTAGTTATGGTCTGCACAACTTGCCTTTAACTTGTTAGACTCTCATTTGTATTTCAGACAAGGAAAACCAACATAGAGTCTTAGAAAGGTATTGGGCCAACACTTGATTCACAGAGTCTCTAAAAGTCCCCTGAAGGCAAGAAACTCCATCCATCCATCCATCCATCCATTTTCTTCTGCGTATCCTTTCCAGGGTTGCAGGGAGCCTGGAGCGTATCCCAGCTGCCATAGGGCGAGAGGCAGGGTACTGTACACTCTGGACAGGCTGACAGTCTCTGGCAGGGCCAACACGAGACAGACAACCAATCACACTCACAGACTCACTAATCAACCTAACCCCACTAAGTGCATGTCTTTGGACTGTGGGAGGAAACCCACGCAGACACAGGGAGCACATGCAGACTCCTCACAGAAAGCCCCAGGCCAGATACCGAAGAGATAGGATTTGTCTTTTGGTATATTAATAAATGGTGTTTGAGAACACTTTTAGACACGTTGGTTCAAAATAGTTCACTTAGGCAGAGATCAGTTAACTGAAGAGACCGAAGCTAATTATTTACATCACCATGAGCCCTCCTGCTGTGTGGATGGCAGCATTGTTGCCCATCAGGAGAGAAATGCGTCGTTCCAGGATAAAGATGAACATTCCAGATTAGTGTGATTGATTTGCAGCAATCCTTCCCTATAAGGGAACATCCATCCATTCATTTTCTTCCGCTTATCCGGTTCAGGGCTGCGGCGGGGCTGGAGCGTATTCCAGCTGCCACAGGGCGAGCGGCAGGGTGCATTCTGTGTTATAAGAAAAACATGTTGACACAAATAATTCCAGCAAAATTCCCTCCACAGTATAATGGAGCCACACTATCCCCTTACTGTTAGGGTCAGGCATTAAGGTTTGTCCTCTGAGTCGCTCGTCTTCCCCTCGCACACTTGGTTTCCTTGCTGCATTCAGTTCCTGTCCATCTCCTGCATAAACAAACTCCCTCCCGCTTGATCTTTTCAAAACTCTTAGTTTGTCCTTTGGAGAGCCAAGGTTACCATGTCCATCGCTCCCTCCCGCTGCAGCAGAGATCTGTCAACAAACTTCTGAACACTTTCTCACTTGGAAAACTTAAAGAGGAGCGGGGTTGTCCCAGGAGGTAATCAAGCTCCTTCTCCTGCAACTGGTATCTTTAAACAGAATAGATAAAGGAGAAGCAGGTCATGCAGGAGAGCTCAGGTACTCTGCTGGAAAAGTTCAGTGTATTGATGTGCTGCAAAGGGCTAGTGCTTCACAGAGAGAGGAGCCCGTCAGACCGCAGGCTTGATACCTGCACCGCTAGCCCAAAGGGAGCTAGGTTAGTGCCCAGAGAAATTGACTTACTGAAAAAAGATTACTCCCTCTTTCTTTTTTCTATCCTTCTTACCCACACAAACCTTCGTTCGCGCCTTTCAACTTTTGTGGAAAAGAAAAGGGAAAGAACAAAACAACAACACTTGGATAAATTACTGTCTTCTTCACTGGAGGCTAATGATCTACGGGCGTCTTTGCGTCTTGGCCCTGAAAGTGGTGAAGAGCTTTGATGATGGAGGATTGCGGCTGACAGATAAAAGCTGGACACCCTCCAACCACCACCACCACCTTCAGATGCTCCCCATCTCTCCCAGCTACTTAGTTATGAGCTCCAGCATTATTTCTATGGTAACCCATTGTTATTTAATTTCATCTTTTCCACAAAAGTTGAAGCTGGAGGAAGAGGAACCTGACACAAATCGACGTTGCTTCTTGCTCTGTATATCTTAGCCTGCCTACCCCGTCTGCCTTTGTCTCCATTCAGCTCTTTTTCTGTCTGCATCCATTCATCATGCACAGGAATTTGATTGCATGTCACTGAACACCATATTTTCTGTTGGTGTGCTTTATGTGTTTCTATAGCACGGGTTTCCTTTTGTTAGTCCTCCTCTTCAGGCAAATGCATAAACATGTGCATTTTTCTAACATCTTTCTTAGATCAGACATCAAGTGACACAATTATACAAAGCGAGGTCATCATTTTGAGCATTGCACGCATAAAAATCTGCAGAGCTCACACCGGTCTCTGTATTCTCTCTGCGCTGCCTTCTTTGCCTTCCTCTCCTCCCAACGTTGTCTTTTAATAAAGCTGTTGCTGCTTAAAGCTGGCTTTGTGCAAATTCGTCTGCATTATTTAGTAAATTGCGGCTCTGAGCCATTAAAAGGTTGAGAGAACTTGAACTCTGTGAAAATGTGACTGTTTTTGAGCCCTTTTCCTTTCCTAACCCACTCCTCGCTTTTTTTCATCCGAGCGCAATTTGATTTGACTTGATTTGATTTGAGCCCTGCCACTTTCAGTTTGAATAAGGTAACCAAGAGTTATTTGCTAGGAGAGACAAGGGCCTCACCGGATGGAAGGTTTGATGAATTTTCACACTGCGTAAAAATTCCAGCTTTGCTTTATTCAAATGTAACACATGACTACAAAGACCCAGTGTTTGATGAGGTGTATGAGATGTAAATGCCGGATGGAGCCTCTCCACTTATCTGCCCCACCGAGGAAGGTGCCCAGCATTGTAATCATCTGATCTGAATGGATTCAAAGTGTGCTCCTTGATGTGAATGAGTGCTGCTCCATTGCTTTGACGGGGGGGGGGAGCAGCACAGTAACATCCCCGGGGGCTCCGTGGATCAGATGGAGCAGGCTGGGAGATGTGCAGTAGCCTCTCAGGGATCTGTGAAGACTGCAGTTATTTTTCCGGGAATCCTTATTTTTTGCTGGAGGAAAACCACTTTAAATCCCAGATTCCACTGCGTTCGTGCTAAATTTGTATCTGGCTATATCGGTGTCGCCTAAAAATCCACTTCACTCTGTCTTTTGCTAACCTTTGAACTCTATTCAATTTGAAGTGTGTATCATTCAGTCATTTGAAATGACTCCACTCCTGTATGTATAGTGAGCCGCTCTGGCTAAGCTCGCCGGCTAAACATCTAAGATCGAAATGCACGTGCATTTCAGACCTTATGTACATCATGTGTTGCTGCGGTGACCAAAACAAGCGCTTTTTGCAGCAGCAAGATCACCACTGAATCTGGATCATGGATAGATTTAGGAAAAGATTTTAGTTTGGATTCAACTCCGACTTTTACAGCTTTAAACCTGCACGTTGCAATATGACTCCTACCTGGTAGAAATGTCGCGCCAAGCGGTCCTCTATAAGCATCCGTGTTTGATGACTTGGGAGCGAGAGATCCTTCTCACCATTGCCGTAAAGGATTCTACTAGGAGACCACGTCGGCTCCTTTCTGCTGTCGTTCTACAGTAGCAGTCAGCAACAGATATCGGCAGGAATTTATGCAAATCTTGATTAGCTCAATGAAAAATGATAAAATATCAAATATGAACTGTCAAACAGCAGATGTTTAACAACACAGCAGATGTTTTATATCACCAGCAGTGAGAGGATGCACGCGCCTTTCACTTGTGCCGTAGCTAATACGTGAGCTCACGGATAAGCGCGCGCCCACCTCTGCGCGTGGCCAAGCCTCCGGACGGCCGTGCCTCCGTCGAGGGGCAAGCTAAGCTTAAACACTTTGTGCTTGTGCTGCTGAGAGACTGTGTGTGCATAGGCCTGTATTTGTCACTGTGTATTTGCGTGTGAGCTCTAAACCAAGCTGCTCACTGCCTGCCTGTCTCTTGTCCCCCCCTAGAGGGTCATTCAGCCCCTCTCTCAGCCTCTAATCCCGTCTGTCCGGGGGAGATAGAGGGGAGCAGACGGCCACATCACACCCGGGGCGCCGCAAACACAATCACCAGCCTTTCACAGACACTTAACGGGGCTTTGCGCTTGTTCAACAAGGCAAAACGCGGCAGGAGGGATCAATTTAATACAAGGTCTGACTCAAATGGAAAGAGGGTAAATAAATAGGCAATGACAGCGAGGACTGTTGCACAATTTGTGTAGTGGCTTTCCACTTTCTCTCGGCCTCTCCTTTGTTGCTCTTCGCTGTAGCACCTATATGATTCCATTTCCTCCCTCTGTGACATATGGGGCTGAGCCGAGGAAGAGCAACCCCGGCCCCTCTCTCATCAGGCTGCGTTATTTTAATAAATCACTCCTGCCATTGCTTGGTACATTAATTCCCCAGGCCCAGAGGGCTGTGTTACCACTAGCAGCGATCTGCATGAGGCGCTAAATGATGTGGGGGATCCCCCGGTGAGAGAACAGAGGCTCTCTGAATCCTCCCTCCATCTCAGCCCTGTCGGTTTGGCTCTCACCCTGGGCTAGCCCGGCTCTCAGTAGAAATCCTATTCAGAAAGAATCCGAGGCCTCATCACACGGCACATTCCAATGAGACACACGCCATAACCAAGAGGGAAGTCACCTGACGCCTCACACACTAGCCCTCGTGTAGCATCGCTAAGTTTCTTCACTTCGGGGCATTGCAACATGATGCATCTACGTCTGCAGGTGTGCAGTCTTCACACTTTCTAAACATTTTCTTTTTAAATGCTCTCTCAGGGAGGTTTTCATGTAATCCAACATCCATGAAACCCCTTTCAGACAAGCACTCCTTCCCACCATTCTGAAGGCATCTAAACATGCCAGCTTTATGCCTGAGTAAAAGGCGCAACGGCGGCGTTACTCAACCTGACCCAGTGATGTTTAGCTTTACTGTGATCAAATGCATACCTTCGCATTTATGGATGAGGCAGACACAAGGCCGTAGCCGCTCACGTCTTTGGTCGGTCAGCTCACTAAAAAGATACGGTCGTTGCTAACCAGCAAGATCGCGAAGAGGCGAAGCTTTTTCGTACAAGACATCCACTCTTAGTCTCAGCCCCAGAGTCTCGCTCTTTTATTGGAAAATTTACGTGGGTGTGTATTAAACAAGAAGAAGAGAGTTGGACAACTACTCGTAACAGCAGTAGCTTTATTAATCCATCCATTAGCCAGGTCAGGATTTGGGGCAAAGTGCAGGACTGAGACGGGCTTGGCCGGGTTAGGGGCTCCTTCTGACAATGTTGGGTGTATCTGAGTGAAGCCAGGAACACAAAAGTGATCGTGTTTGAAAAATCCAATGATGACACTTTAAAATACTGATGAAGCCAATATTTCGAAGTCCATGTCTGAGAAGGGCTCGACTCCCACAGCAGTTTAATTTGCAGCTTCTTTTACAGTACTCCTCAGTTGGCAGATGTGCTCTCTTCAAATGAAATTCCATCACATTTTCCTGCGCCGACACCATCATAGCCCTCAGAATGAGCCCCGTGTCTGCAGGTGGTGGCGACGGCATACACAAACACCACGTAGATGTAGCTGTTTTACATGGCTGCTTGATTGAATTCAGCGCAGTGTGACTCTACAGAGGCAGGTGGTATGAGTAGGAGACACCAAAGTGGTAACACTCACACTCGTAGTGTTGGTGGGAGTGAATGTGTTTCCCCACCGGGGGTAGCCGACACCAACATTTCCCTTCCAACATCTCAACACTCTGTTCGCTGGCTTGCGGGTTCTTTCTTTCTTTCTTTATGTATTATAACTCCTTAGACAGAGGTGAGGTTGCCATTGGTATGCACAGACAACGCCGGCAGATTCACCACCCAGAATACCACTGGGAGATTATACCCTTCCTGCTCCACGCAGCGGGGATTCGGCTACCGTAAATAGAGCGCTTGGGAGTGCGCTGTGTGCCCAGAATGACAGAGCACTGCAGTGCCTGAATACTCCAGCCAGACGCCGAGCACAAACTCAAGGACTGCCGCAAATACAGTAATCTCCCATGCTTTTGGTTGTGGTTTTTACCTTTTTCTACGGGGACTCAGAAATCGTCGCGCTGGAGATCCATCTGGCTGATTGTCAGCGTGCGGTGGGCAACCGTTGGGGCATGCAGGACAAGAGCTACAGACAAAATCTGTTGGACTTTAGAAAAGAAAGCAGAAGGACAGTTAAAAAAAAATGACTTTGGCACAGAGCTGCTCACAGGAGCCTCACTTCAGTCAAGACAGTAATTCAGGCCTGCTTATAGTTTTCAGAGGAGAAAATTGGCCCATTTATTTGCTTTTTTTTGCTTGAAGATTAAATGAGTTTATTAATAAATAATTCATTGTATGCTTGTATCAGATCTTCCAAGGGACGGAGCAGAATTTGTAGCAAAGGTTTGGCATGCCGATGGTATCGTAAATAAAAAAAAAAAAAAAAACGGGAGTTCACCCAAAGGCGTGTGCAGAATCAGAGACCTGAGTGACGGCGAGAGAGGTAATTTGAACAATGTGACGACTCGCTGTTGCCATGGTGTGCAATGACACACAGTGGAAACACAGTGAAATTCAAGATGAGAAGTGCTTCGGCACGTTTTAACTACGAGCCCGGCTACCTATTACATTATAAATGGGTAATTAATGCAAGTGTATACCAAACTTTTGTTTTTTTTGTTTTTTTTTAAGGAGACGTTAATACAAGTTTAATTAAAACATTTCATGGTCATTTTCAGTTTTCATCAAGTATTACCAGCGTCTTCCACGTCCCAATTTCCATTTGTCTTATGTTTGACCCATTAAAACTGCATCTGTGCATTTGACTTAATATGGGCACGGAGGGCTGTCTTAATTAATAAGCAGGCATCCACCAAACTAATCTGCCTGTGTTGTGAAGTCTGTCCTTTCCATTAAGTGGGACTCACATTATCTCCTAATCAAATTAGTCACTTAATTGTGGCCCTCCCTTGATGGATCCCATGAAAAAAGGAGTGCCGTGTTTGCTGCAGGGGGATGTGTGAAGATGGAACACGGCTGTTTCATTACGATATGAATTTTTTAATAACCAAAGCGTTCACTGTCATCTTCTTGCTTTGAACCTTGGCAAAGGGTGAAGTTGAATTTGACATTTTATCCACTCACACAGTTGAGTGTCTGGCTGCTGTGTAGGGGCTAAGTACCATAGCCCAGGGCCACTAACCAATTGCCCAACAGGGGATTGACCCCTGTCATCCGCTGATCACTAGTCTGCTTTCTTAATCACTCCCCCACATTGTCTACTACACTACTTGATCTTAGTCAATGCATTAACTCCTTCGTCCCTCTTAGAGCTGCTATTCCCCAAGTCATGATTAAGGAGTGAAACCTGGTGTTACCAAAGAATTCTCTTGGACAGATTGGCTCCTGGAGGGGGGAGGCTCTCATTTTTAGGAACCAAAGCCTGCCCCTGCAGAGGTAGAGGGGTTGCGGTGGCCAGCGTCCACGAGGGGGAAACCCCAGGCCCTGATGAATGGAGGTATGTGTGGTCGTTTGTCCCGCTGATTGAGTTTTATCCCCTGCCCTTTCACAGCAGCCAGACAATAAAGAGAGCCACATCCAAGCGTGACAGGTTAACCTAACAGTAATAGAATACTCTTAATAGTCTAGCCTCAGCTAAAGTCCACGGCAGAGACGTCCAAATAGCCGAGCTTCCTTTGTGGTGAGAGAGCGGCGGTGGAGGTGCAAGGGGACTTGGGGGGGGGGGTGCCAGCTCTCACTGTTGTTGTCTGGTGGAAGCAAGGACAAAGAGGGCAGCTTGATGGCTTAATGTGCGGTTTGATCGCTTCGTAGGGTGAAATTGAAGTTAGTGAGGGCGACCAAATGGGGGGGGGTATTTCCAAAATGGAAATTAGTCATATATGAGCGTGACATCAGCGAGCTGTATCACTTAAATATTTTATGGGGATCCCTGAGCCTCAGCGTTCATGCCGACGCTGTGACACTGCGGCGATGTCTGTGCGGAGAAACGCGGTGAAAGTGAGCAAACTGTCAAAGGAGATTTGGATGATGTTGTCATGACGTTGACATGAATGTGTCTGTTTTCTGGCAGATAATCTTCACAAAGAGAATCCTCCGGGCTACATGCATCCGTGCAGGCGAAGCGTCTGACTGTGTTTGTTTCTGTTGCACCTCGGCTCGCAGTTTGTCATGTCTGACTTGGGCTTTAATTAGGCCTGCGAATTGAAGCGGCAGCAGCAGCAGGGCTGGGAGCCCTCTGTCCACAGCTTAGCTGTCCTCCACGGTGTCTCCTCGGAGGACCTCTCTGCTCTGTGTGGTTAAGATAATAGAGGCTCGCTCAGAAGATGTTAATTGAGGGGAGATAAAGTGCAGTAGTGGCTGGAGGGATGCACTGTGCGGGGGTGGAGGGGAAGGAGGGAGAGCTACCTGATTAGAGGCTGAGGTGTTTGACTTACAGCTCTTCTTTTGATGATGATATATGTACTGCTAGATTTTCAAGGAGAAAGACAGAAACGCAGGAGGAGGAGCCCGAACGATGGTTATTAAAGTTTCTCCCGGGGCGTTTTTGTTCTTCACTGCGTGGCTCCTGGTTACGCTCTCCGTTTGTGATGTGAAGAGTCCAGTTTTGAGGAGCTGCAGATGGGCAGGGAGGGAGGCAACTCTACCTGGGCCTAGAAGGTTGAAACGGAGATGGAGGTGATCTGACCAAAACAGCTGAAGTGACAGAAGCTACATTAATAGTGGCATATGTCTGGAGCAGAGAGAAACTGAAAGGGAGAGAAAGCAGACCCTCCACCAGCCCAGGAGAGGATGGAGGGAACGGGAAAGAGGAGGAGAGAATGAAAAAAGCAGAAAACAGTGCCAGCAGCCTCTATAATTGCCTCAATGCCACTGGGATTGCTTTCATTCAATTGAAGCATTCTCTTTCTCTGTACATCGGAGGTGGAGATGGAGGTGGGGATGGAGGGGTTGGGCCGGGTGGTGTGGGCGGGCGGGAGATCCGACGGTGCCCTCCCTCTTCCAGTAACATACAGTGATGAGGGCGATAGCTCCCCTGTAGCGGCTGGATCTCTGGCATCAGTGTGAGCGGCAGAGAGGGGGGGAGCGAGCACAGTGCTGTGGAAGAGTGAGGTAGCGATAAGGAGGTAGGTGGACCACAGATCAGACCTGTCAGATGTGATTGTGCGGCCAAGTGCAGCCCCGCATGCGAGAGTGTGTGTGTTTTTTATGTTTCCCAAAGACAACCAGCTTCCCCGCCCCCTTTCATAGCAACGCACACAAACACGGCATCACTGCCCAAACACACGCACATTGCTCGAGGAATCCTTTTATTTCTTTATTTGGGCTCCTGTTGGTGCGTGCCTTAGATGCTCAGCTCCCTCCTCCTCTCTCTGCTTCTCCTCCTCCTCCTTGTCCTGCTCTTCTCTCCTCCTCCTCCTCCTCCTCCTCCTCCTCCTCCTCTCCCCTCTCGCTTTGCCGCTCTCTCACAGCCCCGGTTTTCTTTTTTTTCTCCTCTTCAATCTTGTGCAGGTTGTATCTGACGGAGGGACTGGTGCCACGCTCCCATCCCTGTGCTCCTTCAACAACAACACTGTGAGTATTCTCATGCTAATTTGGCTTCTCCAGCCTTCCCAACATCGGTTTTGTCTATTTCTCTCTCTTTTTATTCTTTGCCTCTTTCGTGTTTTCATCCGTCGCGCCAAACGCAGCAGCAGCAGCGGGAGAAGAAGCAGCGCAGGAAGGGAGAAAAATAAGAGTAGACAAAAAGGAATGAGAGAGGAATGCACAGAAATGAGAGAGAGGAAAAAGGGGAGAGGGGAGGGAAAGGGATTTCTGTCACCGCTGCTGCTGCTGCTGCTGCTGCTGCTGCGAGCAAGCCGCGCTGCTTTCGGAGGTGTTTCTCCTGGAGGATGGTGGAATTGCCGAAGGGATGTAGGGGGCGGGTCTTGGTTTTGTGAGTAGATAGTTGTGCGAGAATGATAGGGGATGTTGTTGACAAGCATAGAGTGGCTCATCAGACAGCCGGGCAGCTGGAACCAAGGGTTTCTCTGTTGACTAAACTTCTGATTCATCCATCACTTTCCTTATTTACACACACACACACACACACACGCTACTCCTCTTTCTTCTTTCTTTCTTTAACTGACGTTGCTCTTATTTAGGAACGAGGACTTTCGTATCGCACCTTCATTTCTCGTGATTGTGTGATATGCGTCATCTGTGCAGCTGAGAGATGAACTGACGGATATCCCTCCTGGTTCAAGATGTGCTCAGCATATGTGTGTGTGTGTGTGTGTGCCATTCATAGCCGAATATGCACTCACCGTAGTTTTAATGATTACAGTAGCAGCTGCACACGCAGGATTTTTTTTTCTAGTGTTTGTGCCCACGTACCATTACTACAGAACTGTGCATCTTTAGAGGGAAATGCTTATGCCTGTGCCTACTGTACACAATAATGAGTACTCCGTGTTGGATAGACGTGTGTGTGTGTGTGTGTGTTTGTGTGGAGGTATTAGGAAGTCAGTGTCCATCCCTACATGCTGCTCTTTGATCAAAGGGCCACATTAAGTCTCTGCCTACGACATGTGTCTGAGCCATATGAAGAGTGGGTGTGCTGTGTGTGTGTGTGTGTGTGTGTGTGCGCATGCCAGTGTTGGTACGGGGAGGGGAGTGATTGAGCTGAGATGGGCCCCGTGCCCTCGCTGCAGCGCCGTAGCACACAGGGTGCATAGGTCAGCAGGATCGGACGTTCTTCCGGTTGCGTCGATATGTCGCCAATACTAAAAGCTCTCCGAGGCCTTCACCGGGAGTCACGAAAACACCAATCTTTGCAAGGCAGAGAAAAAAAAAACTATATTGGGCCAACAACACGCTCACAACACACTTTGGCAGATTCATTTGGCAGAGCGAAAGGGATTGATCTGAGCGTGGCAATTAGGCAAATTTCAGAACTAAGCATCTGGCGAGGCGAGAACGCTTTGCCTGGCAGAGGATTACCATTTTAGCTCCATTTTCAGACAACGCAGCCCAGAATGTGTTATTTCACAGCACTCCAGCAGCACAGCGGCTCAGGCAAAACCGGCACGTGAGGGATCTTTGTGCAGCATTTCTGTTGTGTATGTTGATTTCCGCAACCTGCGAAGTTAAAGTAGTGCTTTGATTAATTGTGATTAGGTTTAATATGTGTGTTCGAAGCCGCGGCAGCCCGACCTCCCTCTCCTCTGCCTTTATGAAAATGAATCGTTGGAGTAAAATGCCTGGGATGATAGCAGCCTGCCGATGAGCTTGCTTTCTAAAGTAGGCTGATATAAATGAGAACCATTCCCCCAATTACGGAAGATTAGGTTACCCTCCACCAATCTGAATCCTTAAATCCCTTCTGTTTTTACAGCTCTGTCTGGCGAATGTAATTCAGCCTCGAGACCTGGGCAGAATAGCAATAAAAGAAGGTAGAAACTTTAGCAGTGAAACCCAGGCAGTAAAAATATCCATTGGGAGAGAGCTAAAGCACATGATAATTGACACTGCGCTGTGTTGCAGTTGGCTGTAATTAACTGTGTAACAGAGGTTGTCAGTTGGAAAGGGAGAAAGCCCTGACTATCTTAGTGCATTTAACACACTTGAAAGTGCAACATTTATCGTGTCTTTCCAGCTTTCACCAAGGGTGCGTTTCAGGTTAGTGGGGGCTCTCTCGCCTGTATTTATCCAGATCTTTTACTACAGGCCCAGTCAGACATTATACACCGCTTCCTTTATCCTTTGTTCGACAGTTTCAGTGCATGAAAAATCAAAAGAAACCATTGTTTCTGGGGCGAGCGCAAAAAAGCTTATCATCTATTTTTAGTGTGCTTTTCCTCATTGTTGCCTGGGCCACGATTCACGCTTACGCCTAGCAGTAGTGTGCCATAAACTATGTTGTGCTGCACAGCCAGGCGCTGGCTGTGGTGACAACTCTCACCCACACGCTAGTGATCTATGAGCCATATACCATCGACCCCCTGCCGCCTCGCCAGCCGCTTTGGAGCGCGCAGGACCACAGCAGTGTCATTCTCCCTGTGTGATAGCACCCATATGCGCAGAGAGCACCTGTATTAACGTAATGTGCTAAGCCTTTATTTCTCATCACTTATCACAAGCCGCTACACGCTGTACCGAAAAGGAGGGGAAAAAGCTCATAAAGATAAAAATCACATTTCACTAGAGGGTGCTTGTGTGACAGTGATATATGCTGTGAGCATCCTGCCACCTCATTGAGATGGGAGTGAGTTCTGGGTGGGTAAATCAATTTGTGCAAAGGCTGTTGGCGCTAGTATTGGTTTCGTGATATGATCTTTGTTGTCCATTTTTAGAGGTCAGCGTGAGCACAACGACAAGGGCGAAAGAACCTGACCGCGTTCTCTTGTTTCTAGGCTGGTAAATAATCTCCCCCAAGAGGATTGTGGGTAATCAAAAAAAGTATGCACTTTTTTTTCCCCGTAGGTTTGGACGCCACGGATTCTCTATTAAGAATGTACATTCGTGCGTTGTGACACGTGTCTTGATAGGGTGTCCGCAGCCAGAGGCGAGCTCTGTCTGTGCATTAATCGCTGTAATTACTCAGCGAGGGTGACAGTGGTTATGGAGGTGCGTCTGAGTACATATACCAGCATAAAACTGGGGAGGGGTAGACCTGCTGGCAGACCAGTCAGTAGGTGAACCCGACTCTCATTTTCGAGATTTTTGGTCAGGAAGAAATAATATGGAGGAATTTCCCCACATCCACCTCATGGTGTATGCCATGGTGTGTTTACAGTAAGACATTTTCTGCTGCTGCTGAGGCCGTCAGTTCAGCACACACTCCCCCCCCCCACACACACACACATCTTTAATTCTACTCTAAAGTCAAGTACCCAACAGACCAAAACAGATCCAAATGCTTATTTAAAAAAGAAAAAACTAAAATAAAAATATTGCTAAAAGCTATGATTCATGCTGACTCAGTCCAGTGATATCTAGAGTATGTGAAAGATAAAAACAGTCTCCATATGTAATCAAAGCGTCCTAAAGAAACTCCTTTTTTGAGCTTTGGCAGGGAGAAGCATCTCCACTTTTAGAATTTAAACCGTCTTGTTAGTCAGGTACTGATCTTATGGCATAGCGTGACTTAACACAGAGCTTAGTTTGTGGCTCAGTCACACTAGAGTAAAAATAGGACAGCAACCTTTATGTGACTTGGAGAAATCAATGGTTGCACAGTGATGGTTGCACTTTTTGTTTTGTTTTGTTTTGTTTTGTTTTTTTTCCCATTTGGCAACTGATTGCAAATAGTTGCAGTGACAAACTAGTCGCCCAGAGGTTGAGCATGCAACACCCCCAAAACCCCCTGGGCGACTACTATTGATCGGAAGGCGATTGCACAGGTCGCCTGGTGGGAGGCAGCCTGCTTCCAATAAATCACTGCCTAACTTAAACTGGCTGCAGTCACTCTCAGACAGATTGGTGAAGGTTTGCAAATAACTGCCATCTAATTCATAAATGCAGACAGATTGCTAACATGTTGCAATCAATTTGTGTCAGTCTGCGTTGATGAGTGCAACATGTCTGCAACTTGTCTGCAATAGGAGACTCAATTCAACTGGTGGCCAGTTGGCTGCACTGGTCGGTTATATTCCTGTATATAAAAGCAAGGCTGCTAGGGCCCGTGTCATTTTGCAGAAACCACATCACCCTCTGAGAAGGAATTTATGAATTTGTGTTTCTGAGGTCATTAGCTGGACTGAATGTAAGATACTGATGTGAATTTCTGTGCACGTAGAAGGCAACAGATGTGCAGTTTTCAATGATGTATCAGTTAATTGTCATATCATCACAGATTGCATTGTAACTGGCAACTTGAGCCCATTCAATCACAAACTGATAGCAGACTGACTTCGTCTTACTGCAGTTTTATTGGAGTCTTGATGAACCAAAGTCCCTTCGAAGACGCCAACTCACAGACCAGGTCGCCGTCTTCAAAGCAGCTATTTCAAAGGCAACAATACTGCAGGTTTATTCAACAGGGTCACAATCATTTTGTTTGTGCTGTGGTCTCCAACCACTGGTTTCCCTGGTGTAGCATTTAGTGGGATACAACAAACATTACCTGCAGATCCTTAAAAATTTAAGGTCACTAAATGTTTTATTTTTACTAGTGCAGTGTCGTATTTTGAGATTATCAGTGTTCCAGTACATATATACTTTATAGGGACTATGATTTATATATATATATATATATATATATATATATATATATATATATATATATATATATATATATATATATATATATATATATATATATACGTATATATATGTATATGTGTATATATATATATATATATATATATATATATATATATGTATATATATGTATATGTATATATATATATATATATACATATATGTATATATAGTGTTATGATTTTTGGAACTGTCTTATATTAATATCTTTTTTGTAATTGTGTATTTAAATGTTTCATCTTGCATCCACTGAATGTATCACATGCACTGTCATCAAACCATGAATGGAAGAAAGAAAAATAAGCTTGCAAAAACAAGTTCAAAGATGTTTGGCTCCAAGATGAAAAATACCAAGAATAGCTTGACACTGCAAGGTGCAATTTTGAGGCAAAGATATGCTAAAAACGTTTTAAACTTGGGACAGTGGGTGCCGGAGCAATCAAGTCCCATATGAAACCAAAAAAAGCACATTATGGTAGTATTAAAAAAAAAATAATGATAAGGCACTGATAGATTGTTTCATGCCTGCTGCTAGCACATCATCTGCACCTGCCGCTGGAACACAGACTGGTAAATCTGGGCCATATTGACGAGCTCTGTTAAACCAATTCTTGTCGCTGACCCTAAACGGTTTCGTAGGTTTTGCACACAATCCGTATTTTTAAGACGTTTTAAAGATAAAAGATAAAAACATTCGTGGATTTTGCTGTGTGGAAATGCTTTCAGCGTTTCTTTGTTTCGGCCACCGAAAGGCTTTGAATTTGACTTTTAAAAACAAGTGTGCCTCCTTCCAGTCCAGGTCTTTTAATTTCGGGTAAGACTAAAACATATCTACAAAATCAGCAGGAGACTGTGGCATATCAAAAAGTCTGTTTGTCAGGCTCAAAGAGGCTCAAGATCAAGGATGTTTCTCTTTTGGTCATCAGCTGGCATTTGATAGGGGGAAACCAAGGCAGCGGAGTCTGTGGAGTTATATGAAATGATTATCCTCTGGTTAGAATATACCCTTTGAACAGTAAGTTTATACAAGTCAGAAAAAAGATATAATAACTAGGCGAAGAGGATTCAAGCTGCATTATCCAATTCAGCGCTCACGGAAGACGTCACTGCGTCGGCTGCACTCCTTTGAGTGACTTGTGATCTCCGGGAAGTGCAATGCGAAATCACCACAGCAACTACTGCTTAGCAACAAAGATGTTGCCATCATAGAAAGAAAAAAACAAAGAAAAACAACAACAACAACAACAACAAAAAAAAAAAGGAGATCTCGGAGTTATGAGTTGATTTAGTGTGTGAGAATCTAATTTGTTTTATGGCACCAACCGGCGCAGTGTTGGCCGTGCAGATGTTCAGCGTGAGAGATGCTCGTAAAAGGAAAGGAGGCGACTGGTCAAATCAAAGCTGTCAAGTCAGGGAAATAAAAGCGGAGGAGGGAGAAGCGAAACAGGCTCCGAGGCGCTCCGTATTGTCTGTGCAAGGGCAACAGAGTTAGTCTTCGCGCTACGTTTCAGGAATGTGTCTCATAACATTGTCAGTGCGCTGGCTAATAAGAAAAGCATTGTTGGTCATAAGTGAATGAGTTTAATAGGTGAACGTCTTCCACTTCCCTTCTTATCTCGCTGACTTTCACTTTCTTGTACCGCCTGCAGCAAGTAATCATGGGAAATATATGACTCAGAGATGGCGTTTTTAATTAGGGACAGTTTTTAGCATTATGGAAAGAAAAAAGGCTTTTGACTTTTGGATGTCTTGAAAGAATTTCCTTGCGCACACACACACATACACACACATACACACACACATGCATGTAGAGCCGTTTTCTTTGAGTTTGGTTTTCTCATTAATCACAGCAGAACCATGGCTGATACTAGCGTACGGCAGAGGGAACCAGGCTGGAACGACAGAGTCGAATATTTGAACATCTCAGTGCTGATGTGTGCAAAGCAGAGCATGTGTCTGCAGGGGAGGCTTTGAAATTTCATCCACTCCATCCCTTTTAACTCGACGGAGGGGATGTGTGTGTCTCGCTCCAGTTGGCCAATGGCATGTTAGGAAGCTCCGGAACATTCCCACCACCGACGCCCCCCCCCCCAACCATTCACGCACACACACACACACACTTCTCCCTATCTCCCTCCCCTCCCCTTCCACTCCACAGACCTGCACCGTGTCAGATAGTTTAATGTGAAATTGCTTTTCTTTCAAATTTCCCCCTGGAAACGCAGGTCGTCGCAAAATGTTACATCTCATAATGGTGTGTTATTGTTGTTCTTTCATACGAGTCCTTGGCTTCCGAGCATAGGATTTTTCAGCGCGGAGTTGAGGTCACACTCGGCTATTTTTCCCTCCGCTTCTGTAGCCTCTCCCCTCTCTCTCTCTCTCTCTCTCTCTCTCTCTCTCTCGTTTTTTCTCTCCATCTCGGATTCTGCAGCGAACTCTTCCTCTGCTGCGCCCATGGTAACCCCGCTGAAAAATTTATCACCACCTCACTCTATGATTACTCTATGCATTAGCAGGGCTTAAATTTAATTTGTCGGTAGGCCCTCGCGGCAGTGCTACGGGCCTGGCCTATCAGAGACACTTTGTAAAGGCCCTGGAAGAGCCTCCCGGGGTGATCCTATCAGTCAGACACACTGTCAGCAGACACACTCAGTTAGTCAGCATTGAGTCAGAAATGTGGCCCAGCCAAGCCACACGCCACCGTTGGCTGCTCCGCTGGGCCGCTGCTGTGGGCATCAAGCTCCCCCGCCTGCCAATCAAAGCTCCAGCAAGGATGCTGACCTTTGTTCCCCTGCTGAAATGAATGCTCTTCAACAGGTGATCCGGCTGACTCCCTTGCCTCGGTGCACTGAAGTTTAAATATAGCCGAGTTTTCTTATTTTTTTGTTCCGGCCTCCTTTCCCATTAGCCTGTTACAGCACCGCTGTGTGTTTATGTCAGTAACGCTGTAGGATGTAGGCACATTACTTCTATATTTTTAGACTTTATTCAGTGCGTGTGTCAAACCTCTGACAATCGCCTCAATAATAATCACCTGTCCTAAAGTGGCTATTACTGTCTCCCACTCCTGTGATTTACATTAATACCTAGTGGTTAATGTCATGTTTCTTTATTGGGAGTGTGTGGAACATTAAATTCAAGGTGCTGCCTCTGCAGCTATATGCTGTGTGATTATGCTCCCTTTTGCCTTCCCTTATTTTTACTCTCACATTTTCATCTCCTCACAGATGACTATCAAAATAGCTTGATCTGAGGCCACTCCAGGCTGCTTTTATCACCGCTCGCAGAATGAGAAGGTCAATTTTCAAGGCATTTTGTGGGGGGAAATGTTTAAACCGTCTAGTTACTAAGAGAACCAAGAGGGCCTCATTCTTCCTACTGCTCTAATTGGGATCCATTTTCATTTTCATATGGTTTTAAATGTCAAGAACAGAGCACAGGCAAAGTGTTTTGAAATTACTCATGAAGGCCTCGGTCCCTGGGTCATACAGGTTGAAAGCATATTGGTTTATTATGAAAAGAAGACGTGGTGTAAAAAGGCACTCTGTAGCTGAGTTTTTACCATTGAAAACTAAAAAAAAAAAAGAAAAAAAGATGATGTTCTGCTTCTGACCTCATCCTTGGTCTGCTGGGAACATAATGTCAAAAGTTGCCAGCCCGTTCTTCATTTGACAGAAACAAATCCTCTGAAAGGACTCCCCCTCCCAGTGAGGAGCCTGCACACTGCCTGGGTTTCCTCTCACAGTCAGAAGATATACAACTCAGCCTGACGGGAGACTCCTGTTCCCTAAATTTATGAATGGAAATAGGCAATTTTTTAGTCTATTTTCTACTTGGTCACGAAGCAATAAAGCAACACGCATTAGCGGGAGATTGTTGATGTGACAGCATATAAGAACAGCTCATGAATTTGGACTTATTTTATTTTGCTTTCCACATCCTGTCTTAATATTCGACTCTGTCGCCACATGTCGGGTACCATTTGAAACCCATCTGCTGCCAATATGCTATAGGTAGCTAACTAAGCTAACCTCTATGAACTTCTCAGTGATACTAAAAGTGCTGTTGCTTGTGTGCCTGACCTGATGACCATATTAGGGATGTGCACTCTGTGGTATCAGACACCCCCAAGAGTAGAAAAAAAAAATCTGAAACCAAGCATTTAGAGCAGTCGAAGCCTGTGGCTCACAGGGATTAGCTGCTAGTATTCTGATCTCATTGTTTAAAATTTTGGCTATATATATATATATATATATATATATATATATATATATATATATATAAGGAAATACGATTGTTATAGCCAAGATCAAAGGGAGGCATAGTAATGAAAACAAGATATCATTTGCACAATAATCCAAGAAAACAGATTAAAAAATGCAAACTGTGGAACCGTCGACCTCAATGTGAAAGCAAAGGAAGCGAATCCACTGACTGCTGCATTTGCAATGAAACTGCTGCATCTAATTGCTGTGTATTGTAATGTGAATGAGCCTTTAGCCTAGAAAACTGTTGTGCACCTAAAGCGTGCAGGCTACATGCGACTTTGAATTGCTGTTAGGTCAATAATTAAATTCCCCGGAGGCTTGATTTTGTATCTCAGGTTCAAATGCAATTTTTCTCCCCGTAACGACGCATAATCCCTTGTCCGGGCAGGCCTGTATTTCTACCTTAAACATCCCTTTCATTCCTTCATTTAATAAATGACACCCAGAGGACGAAACGGGGACAAGTCCCCGCTGACACCTGTGAAATATAGACTGATAATGCTCCTGCCACTCGCTTAATGCCGCTCCCTTCCACCTCCTTTTTGTCTGACAGGCCGGCCCGATGCATGTATCATAATGAGCGGATCTCTGCGCCGTCAATTAGGTGCATCTTAAGCATGCGACTGGAGAGATGAGGGATCCCTCCTGGCTCTTGGGAATGAGCGCCATTTCTCCTACAAGTGTACGTAGCATCACAAGCAGAGCATCCATTGCTCTGTCTTCGTGAACGTGCGGTGATGGTCCCAGGGGTGGTGCGGCAGGGAGGAGCACGGTGTACCAGCGCCCCCCACCCCACCCCCGTTTTTTTTAACAGGGAAAGAACTCACTCATTGTTTGATTTAATTACTTGCTTTAGACTTCAGCAATTATAGCTGAGCAGCACATATGTTAATTATATCTGACCTCACATTTTTGCTGCTCTGTTAAATGTGCGCTTAGATGACATTCGGAGATGACTGTCATTGCCGCCTGCGTATCGGGCCATTTAAAGGAAAAATAAAAAGGCTCAGAATGGCTCTGTGACAGATTTTTGGTCAGTGGAAAAGTTGCGACACTCGCGTCCGAGCGGAAGAGGTCACACGATGTGGGCATCGTGACTCGTTCGTGCAGCTGTTACATGTACCTCCTCCCTGTAGCCGTGAGCATTTACTGCAATCCTCTTTCACAAACTGCCACGCGCCATTTTTTTTTTTCCCCTTCTTCATGCAGAACTCACTTCCTGTTGTTTATTAGATGATGCATTTTGTTTTTTTTCTCTTGCCATTATTACCCAGGAAACATCTAAACCCACTAATGTCCCAGTTCAGAGCTCATTTTGTCTCTTCTAATGCACATTCCCTTCCGGATGTCCTGGGCTGCAGAAATCCATTAAAAATAGCTCGCAAAGACAAACTGCAACCTGAACCAATACATCATGCTAAACGACACATGTACTGCAATTTTTGCGAACACGGTTTTGTCACACGGCTTATTATCACATCTAATGAGGACGGTTTTCACTTTTGCCATTACTGCACGCTGTGGTTTAATTCTGCTGCCGGTGAGGTGGTAGAACAGAAGGCAGACACGCATAGCGAGCTCTTCAGATTCATTTTGTCTGGCAATATTGCAGCAGCAGTGTGACTGCGGCCTTATAAAGAAGTGGCAGGAGAAATGAAAAATCCACGTGCTGTTCGACATGATTGTATTTGTTAATGTAGCGGCATTGTCTCTGTGAGCTGTTTCTAATGGGCTGCGCTTTTGTTTGTCACCTTAAGTGAGCAGCGACGCTTCTCGCTTCACTTCACTACACCGGGGTTGATTTTTTTTTGGGGGGGGGGGAGAACGGGTTGAATCTGTGGTGTTTCATTTAGGGAGGAAATGGTAGTTTTCTATGTTATGCTTACTGTATTTCATCTACACGCATCTAGAGCAACATGAGTTGGTGAATGATAGGTTTTTCCAAAAATAAAATAAAATAAAAAAGCACTTAAACATGAATATTGTGTTCACGCAGTGGCTGTCAAAACCTATCCAAAGCTTCCCGGCGTAACATATCGACTCTTGATGCTAACGAAAATGTTATGATAGACACAAACTATGATAGACAATTTAAAGAAAACCTGCTGTTTGTATTTTCTCAGTGCTTTCCAGCTGTGAAACATACTCAAATTGTTTTACTTGCCTTAATATACATGTATGGTTTAACCACGTGCTCACTGAGCGGCGGTGTGATGCGGGACAGTCAACTCAGCCGTTAAATGCCTGCAAACTCCAGCAGGCATATGTTATAATTGTCATTCCAATTTGCAGAATTTGACAGTAAATGGTAAATAACATCACATGTTGGCGGCGTGCGTCTGATTCTGTTTGCATTCGGCAGATGCTGTTTTCCTTTCCAGACTCGTATCTCTCGAGATATTAAACCATTTAGCAGTTTTTCTCGACTGATGATTTTCTTCAACGTGGGCACCGACGATTTGTCCTCTTTGTGTTTGAAAAGTCACACAAGTGTTGGTTTCCTGGCTCCTTTCATCGCTGACTTTCCTTTATAGCTCATTCGCACTCAACCTAATATGACTCACCACTGTGAGCAGCGTTTGTAGCTGTGATTTACTCCAAAGACCTTCCCCCCCCTAATAAGCATTATTTTACATTTTTGGCTAATGTTGCTGCACAGTTCACGTCGGAGTGTGTGTGTGTGTGTCTGTGTTGGTAGAGATGGCGGTGCACATTCATTAAGCACAGTAGCTCAGGCTTCTTCCCACCTGGATTCACAGACAGCTGTCAGTTCAGTGAGGCTCTCCGGCACTGCTCGTGCATTCCCTCTCACAGCTACTTGCTTGGACATTTGCATCCCCATCAGCACAGGCCCTTTGCAGTATGAGCACTAGGTGACTGTCAGGGCAGATTACACGTCCTGTATGTATCCAAATATGGAGGCTGATGGGGTTTTTTTTTTCTGTGATAGCATATTAACGTACAGTTTAAAGCTTTATTGAGGTATGATATTTTGTAACCTGAAGAACTCCATAAAAAGCTGATAGATGAACCTAATCCTAATATTGTGAGAGTTTTTATGGTGGATAGTGTTGGCAAATATTGCCTATATATACATCCAGCAAGCACGGCAGCTTTATTATCCCACTGGGGTCATTTTTGTGTCTGTTATTGTTTTACTGCTGGCTGTCTTTTAGGTTTGGACTCTTAGCAGCGTCTAAAGGAAATATGAGGCCATTTAATATTCCTTTACCAGGTGTAATTGCTTAGTTTGCTCAGGACTGGGAGCATGCACTGGGTTTATCAGTTTGCTTGCTGAAAACAGCTGCCTCCTTCAGCATCCAAATCAGATGTTATCAGCCCAGTGAATGGCTGTTATCACTTCCATACATATCACCAATAGGCGCCCTTCTGTGCTCGTCAGCCGGCTCAGTAGACCGTTATCATCAGTGGTGATCAGTGATAAACAAAGGAACCCAGATTAAGAGTGGAGACATCTAGAGGTCATGGGATGAAGTACAGGTAAAATCTCTGGTGGGAAAATATTGTGTGAACGTGTATTTTCATGCAAGCAGTGGTCTTTTCCTAACTCTAACCAAGTTGTGAGAAAGATGCCTGTTTTTGGAGCTGAGCTGAGACCAAAAGGCAATTCTGGAGCTCATTTTGAACCCTTCACGGTCGATTGTTACACCTCTGCCACCTCGCCAGCACAGTTCCCACGTCCGTGCAACGTAGCTAGTCTGACGACCGACCAAATCCAGCCCAAATGCTGGTTCGATATCCAGAGATCATACTGCGAGACAGCGCTGAGCGTGTGACGTGCACGTGGACGGTATGTTAGCGTATACGTGCTGAACTTTTGGCGAACGTTTGTGCAAGAAAGGCTTTTTCCATGACGACACTTCAGAAGGAGCCTCAAAAACTGGAGCTCTTTGGTAAATCTCCCCTTGTTTTGATGCCCCTTTAACCAGACCGCCCATAAACCTCGACTCGGTGGTGCACAACAGCCAATGTTAATGAGCTAATACACGCTAAATCTTCTGAACAGTCTGCGAGTTTATCACCGGAAGCAACGGCAATTTGATTCTAAAGCTGAAATTAAAGTTATTGATCTGCATAACCTATTGAACATTATGTGCTTAATTGAACTAAAATGGCAAATATTCAGTGGATTCAAACTAAAATGTGACTGTAATTTGCTGCATTTCTACATTTCATATAATTAAAAAAAAATTTTAATAGATCATACTTGATCTGTCAGAAATGGAGAGAATAATTAGTGACACTGGAAATAATACCTTTATTTTATGGTCCGTTTGAGTGTCTGTAATATTGATTAGCAGCTGTTTAGAAAGTACACACAAAAAGTTTTAGCAGATGTTCCCTTTATTGTATTGTTTTATTATTATTACTTTTATTTTATTTCGTCTCGCTCCTCCTGTTCACTGCCGCAGTAAGGAGGTTTTTTTTTTAATTCATTGGTATTCAGACATGGTGACCCAGGGTGGCAATCTGTTAAAGAACGTGGAGGGGGGTGTCACCTCTCAGTTAAGGCAGCGCTTCCATCCTCGAGGCCTGGTGTGCCTGGACAGTTGGCCTCAGAGTTAGCAAGTGTGACTGTGGAGGAATGGATGCTAAATAACAGCGCCTACAGCCCTGCCCTCCTGCCTGGCTGGCTAGCTGGCTGGCTAGCAGGCGTGACGCGACAGGACTGAGGCCAGAGTCAGCTACAATCCATTACTTTTACCTGAGGAAGAGGAGAGGCAGAGCGAGAGAGAGAGAGAGCGAGAGAGATTGAGTTAAGGGCCGGAGCACCTTTCAGCGCTCTCTTCTGCATGCTAATTCCACTAGCGCTTCAAAAGGGATCAAAATCTGCTGGCTGGGAAACGTGGCCTCTCAACTGACTAAAGGAAGGCAAAATCCCCTTCCTGCTCGATGCCTTTCTAGCAACCAGCGTGCACACATATGCATAATAACATACAGCTGCACAGTGTGTAAATTAAGTATTTTAAAGTAGGAGTCTGGTATCCTTGAGCGTTACGTCAGCCGGCTCATAAATTTCAAAAGGTATTGAGCTTGCTTATATAACTACATACACTCCTGTGTGTCTGCTACGGTGGAAGGCTCCTTCAGAGGCTGAAGGGTGTTGCTAATGAATTGAAATTCACAGAAGTCAATATTTTAGTTTTAAATTAAAAATTTGTGAAATTCACTTCAGGAAAAAGAGGGGGGGGGGAGAAAAGAAAATAATACAGGCCTGCCCGACACATAACACACGTTATTTTTTTTTCCTCTTCCAGATTTATCACTTACTCAGTGATGTCATGACACACACATCCATCCCAACGCACAAATCACTGGCATCTCCTAAAATTTCCCGTGCACGCCAGCCAGCAACTGCGATGAGCATTTGTGCAAAGACCATGAAGCAGAGGGTGATTTTTGAGGCACTGCTTAAAGCTATCACTACCGGAGTGGAAAGTACACATGACAACTGGTTTGCAGGTTCCAAATGAAAAACCACCACAAACGGCGTGGGTGTGGGTGGTAGGGGGAGGGGGGTCGGGGGGGTGGGGGTTGAGGGGCAGCGGCGTGGATTGGCACCCAGTGACAGTGATAAATTTCACCAATCGTCCAGTGTGAAGATCTGTCTAATCTTTGCGGTGGCTCGCAGCGGGGTAGGACCCCATCACTCTCGCATTATTTGACAACAAAACATCCGCGGAGAGCAGCGAGCCAGGTTCAGTTAGCTACAATACACTCCCTGCATACAGAAATCCCCGGCGATGGGGATTATAAAGTGGCTCTGTAGCCGGCCGTTAAAGGGGCAGGCCATTAAAATGCAGCCACAACCACCTATCCGCGCTCTCACCGCAGAGTGGTTGTGAGAGAACAAAACAAAGCCGTCTGTCAATAGCCTTTAATTTTGAATAGAGAGCAAATAAAATTCAATGCCTATAATGGCCTTCATTTTCCTGCAGACTCTTGAAATTGATTCGATGGCTTAATTTGGCACTGGCAGGTGGGATGCCATTGGCAAACGTATACGGCTGCATGCGGTTCACCCCCAGATGACTCGATAAACAGCGTTTGCAGCAGTTTAGCAACAAAACATTTTTCCAAGGCCATGCATCACGGTCCATATGCATCTATCACAGCCATGTGGTGTTCTGTTGGCAGTTACAAGATCCGCGTTTACACCCAAAATGTTATTTTGATTTCACTGACACAGAGATAATGTTTCATAACACACAGTCAGTCACGAATTAGCCCATCTGTCTGTTTGAGCTTCCCGGTGCTGATGGAGTCTCTCTGTGTTTGTGTTTGGGTGTGTGCGCGCGTGTGCGTGTGTGTGTGTTTGACCACAGTGGCTCAGCCCTCTCCCCACCAGGATTCACTGACGGCTGTCAGCTCATTGAGTGACTCCTCCACAGATTGTATTTGAGCCAAAATCCTGATCCCTCGTCTCGCTGCTCCTCTCGTGCTTTGCTTTCCCACTCCTCCCCGGCTTGTCGACATGCATATGCTGACACACTCGCACATGTATATACAAGCACTCACACACACGGGATGGTATGTTCTCTTACAGCTCGCGGTATCAACAGGAGACTCTGGCGACGGTGTGAAACTGAGTCTGAAAATGCATCTTGTGTGTGTCTGTGTCTGTGTGTGTGTGTGTGTCACCCACATGAAACAGTACGGGCCTTTTAATGTAATTTTGAGAGTTGTAGCATATAAGCTATATTGGGCTGTGGCTGGCATTCTCTGTATGCAGATATGCCACCATTGTTGCCAGAGCAATGCTAGTGTTGCAGGGTGATATCAGAAATTTTGTCACACTGGTTTAATAGTAGCAGCTCTCCTTTTTAATATCTCTCTTCAGATTGCACAATTATGGGAAACCTCCCAAATCAGTGCATACGACTGTTTTATTGCAATATGCTTTCCTGGTATTTGAGACATCCTGGCTGTCGCCAGCATTTAAAATAGCATCGGCGCCACACTTCAAGGTTCTAGGATGGTGGCTTATTTGAAGAAACTTGGTGAGCGTGCCACGGTTCTTCTATGGATTTAAACTGTCGCAGTTGCTCGCGTCTCTTCATGCAATCCCAGACGGACTGCGTGATGTTGAGATCAGGGCGCTGTGGGGGCCATACCATCTGTTGCAGGACTCTTTGTTCTTCTTGTGGCTGAAGATAGTTCCTTAAGTCTCTGGCTGTGTTTGTTGGCTTGCTGTCATGCCGCTGAATGAATTTTGGAAGAGATTAGGCACCTCGGCGATGGTGCTGCGCGATGGATAATAAACTAAACATCCAAAGTGTGTCAAACTGTGCTGTGCATCACAGTATAATTAATTTTAGAAATTGTACTCCCGTCGCCCACCTCCGACATATGTTAGCAGATACTAGTGTCCAAAGCTTTGCTGCTGTATTTCCTCTTTGAAATGTCTCGTGTGCACAATGAGCATCAAACCACGTGACGCCACTTGCCCAGTGGGAGCTGCATTTAATACACCCGTGATTTTACGGGTTACAACTCACATATTCGATTAGCACAAGTAGCGAGCTTCTGGACGATGTGTCCCAGTTCGGTCAGGGTCAACATTTTTTGCCAGATGATCCTGCGTATTTTTGACACGGTCGTCTTCGCGAGGCTGCTCGTTTAAGCGCACGCTTGTGTTCTCCTTATCTGAGGAGAGACCCCGTCGACTGGAGCTTGCATTTTTTTCGCACTCTGTGCCGCTATATTAATGAAACCTTTTCCAAAAGTAAAAGCAACAATTTGACCGAAAATGTGTTTAACGGCGCTCTTTGTGTCCTGCAGTTATCCCCAAACAATGCCCTCTCCGGTGCTTTTCACCTTTACTCTGAAGCCCCCGTAGCTGCAGTCTTGTGAACAAAGCTGCGTGTTCATCCCTCTGTCTCATCAGACTCCTTCTGCTTTCTCCTCATCAAAGAATAGGCGGAAAGCTTCTGCGCCTGAAGACTCGCATTGCTGAGCAATTTTGATCATGGTATAAATTTTAAATCTGAATCCAACAGGAAAAACGAGTTCAGTCCTGAATAAAGAATCAAAGCATTCTGGGTGTTTTTTCATACCCTCCTCCTCGTCAAGCACCTCTTTTATTGTCTTTTCTCGCTCTTTCTCTCCCCCTCCTTCCTGCCACCTAAACCTCGCCCATCACCCCCACACAACATTTTATAAACAAGTACAATAAAATGATGCCCAGATTGAGAACCGCTGTGATTTACATGTCTGATTACAGTGTAATTTCACACTTATTTGCATGGGTCTCCTCCATATCCCTGCCGTGCCGGATTGTTAGAGCTCTGCAGCCCGGGCCATGTAAATGAGAACAAGCAAGATGGAGTGAGAGACAAAGTGGGGGGAAAATGAAGACAAAGAGAGAGACGGAGAGGCAGACAAAGTTCAAGTTAAAGTTCAAGGTCATTTATCTCCATGGCCGTTTATCACACAGAAGTCTCAAAGGACTTTAAAGAGACAGGAACAAAAAAAAAAAGAAAAGAAAAGGGCCGGGAACAAAAGGAAAAAAATCCAATTACATCCAACTAATCAGCAACCAGTCACAAAACAAAATGAAACAGTGTGTTGAAAGGACGTGGCTGTGTACCAAACCCTCTAATCAGCCTGAGAAAAAGACAGGCCGGCGCTTTTTTTAAGCTCAAGAAAGTACTTCAATAAAATAGCTTCATGCTTCTCTTCAGGGGCAGTTTACTCCATTAATACATACTAAATGATTCTCCGCCCACCTTCAGCTGCGGGTTCACACCTAGAGTAGTTGTTTACTAGGTGGAGATTTATGTATTTCTATATTTAAACACTTGCATGAAATAATCACTTATTACCTGAAGATGTTGCTAAATATTTGCACCCACCAGCCAAACACTGAGCAGCCAGCTAAAGCAACATCTGCAGCAGGCGCTCGGCTAAACGTGTACTCTGCCCCTCCCAGAGCCTGGTTCCGCAGGAGGCTTCTTCCTGTTGAAAGGGAGTTTTTCCGTCCCACTGTCACCAGTTGCTTGCTCATAGGGGGTCTTCTCTGTATTACTGTGGAGTCATTACTATAAAATATAAAACACCTGTGATTTAGTGCTATGTAAATAAAACTGAATTGAATTTAAAATGTATCAGCTTCCCAATAAAATCTCAAAATATTTAAATTTTCTTTTGTACCATCCAACAGCCATCAGGATTTTCAGTTCTCATACAAACAGCAGATGAGCTGCTGTATGTCAGAGCCTATGAATTTCCCTCTGGGGTCGATAAAGTTATTCTTATTATTCTTATTCTCAATGTTGGAGCTAAATGTATTTCCTATTAGTTTGTTTCTTGTTTCTGATTATTTGCAGAAAACAAAAAAGACCCAAACCTTTAAAATAAATGGATTATAATGTTACTGGAATGTTTCCATGTTAAACACGTTTAATTTCAATTTTAAATCGGGTTTGTGAGTCTGGCTGTGGAATTAAATGGGAGTGTGCCCACAGTTGCTGCTCATCTGCAAGCCACTTTGCAACTGACTCCCACCCCACCTCCTCCTTCCATCCTGTTTCTAGCTTAATCAGTTTCATATCTGCTATCACCGACGCCTGCTCTGCTCCGCTCTGTGCTGCTGCTCTCCATGTGCTACAGTTTTTTTTGTGAGCCCTCACTATTGCTCAGATTTGTCAGACAATGATGCATTCAATATGTTATGCTAATTAAACCATGTATGCAAAATATATCAAATAACCTCAGAAGAAACAATGAGCAAAATGTCATCAAAGACGTCCCAGGATTAGGTAAACCGTCATCTCCACAAACATATGTCTCCGAATGAATATGCACTATCTGTCAGCAGCTGATTTTTGGTACTGGAAGCTTTCTAGTTTCCAATTTTAGTGCATTTGTAATCTGAAGAGCATTTAGGCTTTGTCTGCATCCAAGCAAACAGTCCAAGTGGAAAGCAAAGAGGAAGACACTGGCCAGAATGCAGCCTCAAAAGCATAGGCTATCATCTGCTGTCATCATTTGCTTTCTGTTTGTTTTGTGAAAGGTCCTTTATAGTAGGACTTTAAACGGCGAGCACCGCGGAATAGGAGGGCTTCGTCTGGATATCACTTAAGTCGGTAAACTGTCGTTTCGGAAACTAGCTGGTGGTTAAAAAAGATTTTAGGAAGGATCTATAAGTAGCTGGTACGACCCCACTCAAGCCGTAATCTCTTTTTTGTTAAAAGTTTTAAAGATCATGTGCAGGCTTTGAAAAATTAACAAAAACAAACACGGCGTGCGCAACATTAGATCACCGGCACGATGTATATACAATTCAATTTGTGCATGCTTCTGACGTCCAAGGCCGGATTTGTGTCACTGCCATCGGCAGTTAAATGCGTGTCACAGGGTCTGACTGTAAAAATGCACTAGAGCAGTCCGACTCTGCTCTATAAAGTGCAGTATTTTATGTTTCTCTACAGATGCCATTTATAGTTTTGTCTGCGAATTTCATCAGTGCTTTTTATGAGAGGTTGGCTGTATTTGACACTGCTTTTATGAGGCCAGTTACTTTTTATGTGAAGCCTTCAGTGGAAATGTTGATGCGGTATGATTGCTGGATTACGAATTTTATAGGGGACAGTGGATCTGTCCAAAATACACAGCTTCCGTTTAACTAAGAGAATATACAAGTTTGTCCGGGGTCATAATTGCGTCAGGATTAAACTCCCAGTGTGCTGAATAGACAGATGTGCTGGTTTTATTCTCATTATTGTGTGATTTTTTTTTTTTTTTAAGCACTCATACTGCTGTATCTTCTGCAAAGTTTTTATTTCACCAATTACCTCCACTCTTTCATTTACTGCAACAAGCCATTAATTTCCACTTGTTGTCATTAGTTAAACCACTTAAAGCAAGAATTATGGCAAAGTCTGTGCAAATAGTGATTAATTGTAGCTGGCTTTAGTCTATTTGTCCTCATGGAAGCTGTACGGGGCAGCTCGCCGGGTGATTCATTTCTCCAGGTTCCAGAGATGCATGGCACCTCTGCCTTTTCATCACACTTTTTAGCTCTCATTGTTTCCCTTGACTTTCAGGCGTCATGTTAATGTATGCCGCGACCACTGTAGAGTCTGGAATATATCACTGTCTGATTACCTTCTATAAATGGATTTGTGACTATTTGCCTAGAGGAAGTTTCACATTGGTATTATATATGAAAAGCTAACTTTTCAGCGCAGGTACAGCAGCAGCAGCAGCAGGTTGTCAGGATGTCCGTTTGCTCCGCAGCAGCTTGCTGTTCTGAAGGCGAAAAAACTGCTGAGGGAATTACCGGCCGTCAAGGGGAGGCTCTATTAGAATATCTGTGATGGATCCCAGAGTGAGAGTTGACGTTGAGGCTTTCTTCCGAGTAATTTTTTTTTTTTTAGGTACCTTATGCATAAATACTGCAATTCAGACTACTACTTAAGCCCTTCGCAGAGGTGCTTAAGTCTTCTCTCGCTCACAGCTTCCTCCCTGCTCATTTCTGACATTGAACTGAAGTGCAAAGCACTGCTGCTCCCAGCAAGATACTCAAAATGGTCATTTGCATTATTTAAAGGTTCCAGTGAAGTCCAATACAGTCTTCCTGACATTTTACCTCAAGGAGCTGTAGGTTACTCAGTTGGTTTTAGTTACACATTTATTCAGTAAATCTCACGGACGTGTGGGAACGGCAGAAAATCCGATTGTCTGATGGAACCAGACATTTAAAAATGCATAAAATCCTCAAATAATAGCAAATATAAAATCCTTAGAAAATGTATCTCTAACTTCAAGTTGCAGCAGTGATGCAAAAATAAAAACAGAATGCAATAAAATCACAGGAAGATAAAAGCAGCAAAAAAACAAAACAAAACTGGGACCAAAGTGGGCAAAGTAGAATTAATTAAACAGACACTGTCAGGAATTAAATAACTAAATGGGCTTTCATAAATATAAGTAATGTGAATTGGCTGAGCTCCTCCAGCAAGTTATTTGTATTTATATTAAATGATGCCAAAGGCTTGCTCACTCCTGGTTTTCAATCTAGATCTTGGAATCTCTAAGTGAGGCCCAGGAGGATCCCAGGCTGGACTCGGGTTCACACAGGAATCCACGTCCACTGATGTAGTCAGTGGTCAGTCCTCATCCACTGTACCAGAAATAGCCCTCTGTGTCTGTTATTAGCAGGGACAAGCGGTGGTGGAAAATGTGGGCTAGAAAATACACGTTTACCTTCGTGCAGAAATAATCTCTCAGAGGGTGGAGATTAATAATATAAAATATAGATTTATTGTGGAGATGCTTGATATCAAGAAGGTGACACATGAAGTTTTGCTTGCAGCTGGAGTTTTATTCGGAGTCGATCCTCCAGATAAGTGAATATATACAGAACGCTAAAGCTAAGCTGTCCTGAAGGTCTCTCAGAGAGAAAAAACAAAAACGAATCGTTGCCAAAAACAAGGCAGTCAGATCTGATGTTTCTTGCTCTATTACTATACTGTAGCTCTTTTTAGAACTCTTTATTGGGACAATAATTGCCTTCAAAGGAGGAAACTCGGGATCCACACAAGCCTTCATTTAAAATGATAACGCTTCCAGCCTTTACAAGTATATCTCTCTCCCTCATCTTTCACCGTTTAGTTACCTTTTTTGGTTTTTTGACATGCACATCGGGGGCAGCACAGTGGGCACCACTTTTGCCTCACAATAAGAGGGGTCCTGGGTTTGAAACTGCCAGCCAACGTGGGCCTTTCTGTGGAAAATTAGCATGTTCTCTTTGTGCCTAAATGGGTACTCTCTTGGTACTTCAGCTTCCTCCCCCTTTAAAAAAAAAAAAAAAAAAAGGTTAATTGGTGGTTCTGAGTTGGTCAGAGATGTGAATGGTTGTGTTAGCCCTGTGATGGACTGGAGGCCTGTCCAGGGTAAAGAAGATGGATGGATGGATGGATTTTGACTACACAGTAATGCAATAGGTGTGTGAAAGAGGACTCGATGCAAACTAAGTGCACCCCCATCAATCAATAGTTTGTTGAACCAGCTTCAGCTGAAATAACTCAAAGTAACTGTATTCTACATGACTTTATCATATAGAATACAGTGTTTGATGCTGTTCTCAGGATCATTGTCCAGTTGCACGACCCAGTTTGGGCTCAGCTGTATCTGTAGGACAGACGGCCTAGAATACTTCGGTACACGGAGGAGTTCATAGTCCACTCAGTGACTGCAAGGTACCCATATCCTGTGGCTGCAAAACAAGCCCAAATCATCAGCCCTCCACCACCGTGCTGACCGTTGGTCTTAGGTGTTTGAGCTGGCTCCGTGCATTATGGACAAACATCTCCATTTTGGGCTCATCGATCCACAGGGCATCGTTCCTGAAGTCGTGTGGTTTGTTCAGATGCAACTTTGCAGACCTAAGCTGTGCTGCCGTGTTATTTTTAGAGTGAGGAGTCTTTCTCCCGCGCTGTCACAAACGTCTACGTCTGACATGCTAACTGAGGCCAGTAGAGTCCGAGCTGTAGCTCCCAGTCGTTCCTCTGAGCAGTGCACGGTCTGACCTCGGGGTGAGTTTGCTGTATGTAAGGGTCCAGACTTAACCTCAGGAGTGCGTCTTTAAAACTTTCATTCTGAATCTGTGTGTAAATATTCACATATTGAAAGGTCTGAAATTGATCTGACTGATCAATAATATTACTAGTATGGCATTTTCCACTTAATGAGAAATAAAGAAAAAATGGAGATACTCGGGTTTGTTTCATCAGACCAACTGTTCAAACATGTTTTTAAGTAATTTCCCGTCCGGCCTCCGTGACGGACATCTTTGCAGTGCTCGGCGCTGTTTGCTGTTTTATCGAGACACAACATCGCCGTCTTCCTACATTTACTCAGCTTTAAAGAAGCTCAGTATGAAGATGGAGCGTTTTTGTAATTTTAGTTATCGGTGACCAGAGGGAGTTGAACAAACCCCCTTCGACACTTTTAAAGATCTTGTTGTGCTTTGCTGAATCACCAGCAGGTCAAACCTGCTGTACTGCAGCTCCAACGCCTCTCCACCACTTACTGTACCGTACCTCGGTCCAGTCTGCACCTAAACCTCCACACTTCCACCCCCTCCTCGCTCTGTACTGTACTCTTTATCGCTCCTTCTTTGTCTTCCTCGCTCCACGTGCCTTCCTCCCTCCTCCTCGCCGCGGTGGGGCTCTGCCAGGGGCTTGTGATCGGATTTAGCGCCACGTTCTCACTCTGTCTCCTAGAGATGAGTGACAGATGGTGGCCATTAGTGTATATTCCATGCATCTGTTGCAAGGCGCTAATTTATCTCATTAGGAGAATGTGTGGAGAGGGAGGAGGAGTGTGTAGGAGCAGGATGGAGCATTTTATTATGAGTGTAAAACACAAGGAAATATGCGCTGAGCTAGATTATATAGCGACAGAAGAAGGGGGCGGAGCATCGGGGACATGAGGTTGTGAAGTGCAGTCATTTGTGTGTGTGTGTGCGTGTAGGTATGAGTGTTTTATGGGTTAATCTGTGGGGGCAAATTAGACGAACGTCCTCCCATATGTGCACAGCACCCCTACACACTTCTGCCATGCTGCATGTGTACAGTGAGAAAGGCACGAGGTTCATATTCTCGGGCCTAATTAATGTTCCCGAGTGCTAATATGCTTGTCGGCAGCCTCAGTGTGTGTTTGCTGGGGGACGGTTTGAGCAGAGTCTTGGGTATAGGCTTCCAGCATGCTGACACATGCTGCTATTCTGCAGTGTGGCACAGGCTTTTGCACCTTTTTTTTTTTTTTTTTAAATATAATACTAATTTTAAGCCAAGTCATAGTAGATCAGTTTTCCCCTCAGTTAATTAATTTTTTACTAATTAATGATAACTGACAGGAATAGCTGTAATGTATGGCACCCATTTAACCAGGAAAGCGATGCCGCTAAAGCCAGCTGTGTTAACTGGTTTTGCTGTATACATCAGTTGGCTCAGACTGAAGAGTGTGACTCCGTTTGGAGTGATTAATCAAACCCTGAGATCTGGTGTTGTGTCACCTGCACAATTTGACACAAACTCCTGAGGAAATATTTGTCTTTTCTGCAGCTCGGTGCACGTCGACCTCTTTGCCGGGCGCGTTGTGGTTTTTCCTCTCCGACCAGCCGCCTCCTGCTGCTGAAGATCGGGCTGTCGACAGCGTGTCGCTTGCCCTAAAACCGAAATGGAAGTGCTAAAAGGTTCTAAAACGTTCCATGAAGTCGAGGAGAACTGCAGAGTCATGTGATAAATTGCTGAGGGTTCATCACTAAAAGCAGCCCCTTAAATATTCTACACAGTCATTTGATTTATTTTTACTATAAGAATATTGATTACTGTATCTTTTTTTTAAAGTGTTCCCTAATGAGTTTCTTGCTAATGTTGATAAATTTGTAATGTGCTTTCCAGAGAAACCCGATGAATCACTGACTGAAGTGCTGTATCATATTTCTCCCAGGATGTTTTCTTACTGAAGGCTGATTGTTTCTCCAGTCGTGGTGGATAGTCACCAACTTAAGAATTGACAATCAAGTCAAATGTAACATTTCCTGCTCACCGCGGTGATGAGCTGCTTTAAAGCCTCCATCTGGTCATAGGCGTTTTTTCATTATGAGGGAAATCATTGAGGACAACTGTTTACATAGGATGTGATTTAATCGCGGCAGCTGTGTGTCGCCGCAAAAGTGATCAGTCGTGCATTTGACTTCCTCGCTGGCTATTTTATCTCTTTGGCCTGTGTTTGATCAGCTGCCTCGAGGTGGATATCTATCATCCGTTCCGTGTGGCGCTAGTCGGCACGCTTACTCCCGCTTGAGAGAAAGAAAAGGTGGCGGCCGCGGAAAAGCCGCCGTTCTGCTGGAAGTGGAGAAACAAGCCGTTCCCATCGGGACTCGGGGCACGAGCAGAAACAAAAGCAGCCAGAATATAATGGTGTTAAACTGTTGACGTAGAATTCCTCTGACTGGTTTAGGAAAAGCTTCAAACCTCCGACCTGGAGCCTGAGTATTCTGACTGAGGGGTTGTGCTGCAGGCAGAAGACACGAGTCCACTTCGACCCGACAACTACAAACTCACTGAATGGTCGGCAAAGTGCGGAGACTCCCAGAAAGGCGAATCCCCGTATGATGCTGAGCTGAAATGAAAGCGATCAGAGCACAGAGATTCTTTTGAACTCCTGCATTAAAAATTAATACTATTCATTAAAGCTTAGAATAATGATATTGTTTTTTTAATAGAGAAAGCTGAGGGGGGGGGGGTTATAACAATTGTGGTCTGAATTAAAGAATTAAAAGCACTAACAATCCCACCAGTGTGATGCAGAGGCTTTCAGTCATTGTACCCATGGTGTCATTTGTTTGCAGTAATTACACCTACAGTTGGTAGCCTAATTACTTCAACAATAACCCCCTGATAATTAAAAAAAGTAAAAATATCCCCTCTGCAGCTGGACTAAGCAGAAGTGGCACATCATCCCTTCCTCCTTGTTAACAAAAGTGCATTAGAGAGGCCTGCACTCTGTTCACAAACTCCCTAATACCTCTAAAAGATTGTTTCAGCCCATATTCATGAATAAAGAGCGACTTTAAGGAGATTTGGTATCGGGGCTCTTATTGACCCGTCTTCTGTGTACGGTTTTGCAGGGCTATCTGGGAGCCCAGGGGAAGGATTTAGCCTGCCCAGGAAAAATCTAATATTTCTCCACATTAAAGTCAAATAAAAGCCACCTGGCAGCCCATGTGTGTGTGTGGTGGTGAGATGATACAGTGGTGACCTACAGCCATTCACTGGAGCCCAAGTTAAACACTCTGGTTCGGCCTCCTGCTATCTGCTCCGGGTGCCACAAGAGGTGACACATTCTCATAAGCAGGCAGGAGGCCGCGGTGGGTGTTGATATACTGTGGATTGTTGTGTGTGCGCGCCCATGTGTGTATGTGTGTGTGTGTGTGTGCGGTTCAGAAATGCTGCTAAGTGTACTGCCTGTGTGGAGGTGAGGCTTGGCAATCTGTTCCTGTAGTTGGGTGTTATATTTAGTATACAGGCTCTGAGTGTAGCGCGAGAAGACGCGGTGGCATTTTCCTCACATTGATTATTTTCGTGCATAGAAAACATGAGTAAAGAGACCATACTTGGTACTATATGTTTGTTTTGTTTCCTTTATGATTCACATTGCATGCTCTTTGTTTGTTTCTGTTGGTCTGTCTTGAAATTCAGCGACAGGAACACAACTTTAAGATTTCAACGACAACCCTGAACACGAACACTTGCCGGAAGTCGTTAATCTCATTCGACGGTCCGGGTCGTTCCGGCCTGCTGTTAGCCAACCCCGAGCATCGTTCTCACAGGCACCGGAATCCACATCAATAACAATCAAAGCCTGAATATAACATAATGGAAATAATGATCAAGACAGCGCCCAGTTAATGTCAGCAGTGTGGAAGGGGAAAAAAAAGAGTACAAATTATTAAAGTAAAAGCAACTCTGTTGGCAAACCAGATACCAGTCAGTCCACAAACAAGAGTTACAAAATGCTTTACTGGAGACAAGTGAAAAATATAAAGATCTGAAAGAAAAAAGACAAAGACAGGAGGAAGCGAAAAGAGCACGGGCAAATTCACACAAATAAAAGACGGTAAATAAAACGTGGCTACAAGAATTAAAAGACAAACCAGAACTCGTGCAAACGTGTTACTGTAACCAGATCCGACACATTTGTAGGCGAATCCAAAGACTCGGCAAATCTCCCGCGCGCAGGGAGAGCAGTGATAACTCCAAAATACAAGTCTTTTCATATATATAAATATATATAATATGTATGTATATAGATAAACACAATGTCTCTGTGTTTTACAGTAAAGTACTGTTCTTTCTGAGCACAGTGGAGTACTGTGTATGTCTAAAGCTGCTTTATATTTGCATGTTCTAGTGTAGTTTCTCTTTGTCTAACAGCTCACGTGCCACCATGACCACGCCGGGCTGTGCTGTAATACCTTCCGGCCTGCGTTCATCTTTGTGGTGGTGGTTGTTCCTGCAACCGTGCGGTGCAACGAAGTTGAGCTCTTATCCCTGAAGAGGGACCAGAAAATAAAATCATGGGTGAAGCAGTGACAACGTGCAGTAATATTTTTGGACAGTAGGAACACTAACGTAGCAGAAAGACACCAACCAGACAGTAAAACTGATGTTCTATACAGCACCATAGTGTCTTCTGTAAGAACTCCACCTGATAATTTACAGATCATGAATTTGCTGTAAATTATCAGGTGGAGCTCTGAAATTTCTCCATGACTTACTAAATAAGTCAGGTTGTACGATGTGAGATTTAAGGTTACACATAAAAACACTGAAATCTTTGACACGTGAACGAAAACACGCAGAGCATCGAGCTTATAATCCCAGCGTGAAACGTTGCGTCATGATTCGGCTCCGCCGCTCTTTATTGTGTTGCTTCATTTTTCTCCTTGTTGCTTCGTTGTGCGTCATGAACGGCATTGTCAAGAGATTTCATCATTTTCTGTGTTTTAGTTCATTCGGGGGAAATGGGTGAAAATGTTGTCACAAAGCAGAGGAAATAATGCAACACACACACACACACACACACAGAAACCGGCTGTGTTAAACAAAACTTAACGCCTTCCGCGACGAAGATGAACTGTAGATTTTGTTGCAGCTTTTTGGGGAGATTTATTGCAGAATGGCGGATCTTTATCTCAGCTCATGCTGCGGCGGAAAGCGTTTTTGTTCGTATCTCTGTGTACTCGTCTCCGTCTGCAGTCACATGTCTCCGTGAAGCCGATGTATTGTATGTTGCCCGCCGCCTGCAGCCGTGCTGGATGAAAGCGGTGTCGGCGGTGGATGAGACGCAGAGGCGGGCAGCCCGCGGTGAATCCGTGAGCAGCAACTTGTCTTCGTGGGGGCCAGGTCACCGGGAGGTCTCCTTTCACGACGGTGACAGATGTACAGGAAGATGCTTATCGCTGTGAATAAGTAGTGTGTGCGTGTCTGTGGCTGCGCGTGTTGTGACCGTCTTCTTTTTTTGGGGGGGGGAGGATTTCTGCATTGATCAAATTAGACCTTCCCATAGATGAGAATGTTCATTTAAATGTCAACACTGATATTAGGAGGCCTCCTGTGAAATATGGCGGATTGGGTGGAATCATTTAGATGTCAGCCTTAGTTTTATATCTTCGCTTTAGTGATGGACGGCACCAGTTTGCATCTACTGAACAGATTCGAGGGGAAGGTCTCATCGTGTCAAGTCAATATTCGAATCAGGAGGTGCTGAACTTTTTTGGGGAGGAGATGAAGAGTGTGTGAGGACCTTTAAGCAGAAATATTCAATATCTTTCTCTTTATTATTTCTCTGTTGTTAGTTATCATTTTACCGACGCTCACAGAAGGACTGAGGAAAAACGTGTGGCTGGTGCCGAAATGTTTCCCTTTTTTAATCTTTTTGTGCGCTTATTAAAGGTGTGTTTATTTAAATTACTGCAAGACGCACCGCTACCCAGAGAACCCAGGACAACTTTTTTTACCTGGTTACGTCTGGAATAAATGTTGCCTCTAAATTAAGAATTAACTTCTGGATGAATATTCAATAATTAATGACAAGAACACGAGCGGGAAAAGTCTACAAACTGAGATCTCCATCGTCCGATTCATGGCAGATTTGTTTTTTTTACTTTTTTTTTTTGGAAACTTGGGTACTTTTTGTCCGAAACACCACGAACTTTTACTGAGCCCTGAAGCAAATCCGCAGCACATTATAGCTGCATCCCACAGAGAGTCAGGCTAAGACCCTGAATAATTCACTCAGCCCTATCAACATGTTTTGGAAAAAAAACTGAAAGGAAAAAAGAAATCCTTCCTGCTTCTCTCCCTGTTCTTCCTTTTTTGTTTCATTATAAATCACACCACTTCTCCACCCCCCACCCCCCACCCATCTTGGGCTCTGGTTTGATGTGCAGAGAGGCACTGAGTGCTGTATGAAGCTAACAAAGCTAAAGCAGCTAGGATATACCCCTCTGAGAGACAGCCAGCCAGACAGGCACCTGTGTGCTTGTCAGCCTCCCTTTGTGTCAGCCACCTAATTGGGAACAATTAGCCCAAAGGTTGTTTTACATGGCAGAACATGATAGACTTCAGTTATTCCATTGTTCTTGTTTTGTGAATGGCACTATCTCAGCGAAGCTCTGATTGGAATTGTCTTTCCCGACGAGGCTCAGCGGCGTGTCAGCCTGTCAAAAAGACACTTCCTGAAAGCTCCCTGAAAATAAGCACGGGAGTCGGCGAGGTCATTGTCATCAAACAAGCAGGCATGCGGTTTTACTGCATGTATCTGATGATCGGGCCGGGGTTGGGTACTGCGGGGGCGGCGGCAACAATAAGCCTCTCATTTCTATCAGCGTTTGTGCTGAGAAAATAAGAGGCTGTCATCCAAGAACAGTACAACCGTGCATGTGTACGATATGATCAGTTATGGTGATAATAAGTCATGATGGATTCTCATAATGACTCCACTGGCTTAGTTGCCCCACACACACACACACACACAGACGCATCATCACCTTTCTCTTCCATGCTCATTTGTGAGCACGCGGAGGCCAACTCGGCCTGCTGGTTGCCAAATGGAGCTAGCCCGAAGCCAGCCAGCGCTGAGTCTCCTGTCTCCCGCGGCTCTGGAGGGGAAGCCATCTTCCGAGGCCAAGGCCACGTCTCCTCGACAGATCCCGCTCCTCTGTCACTCTGCAGGCACGAGTGTGTTTGTGTCACAGTGCGTTTGTCTTCCCCTGCGTCTGCACTGGCTCGGCGCTGGCCTTTTACTGAACGTCAGATCTGAACCGGTAAACGTGGCTCGCACTTAATGTGATTTTTAAAAATGCAGTTTGGGATCCTTTTTAGTGTGTATTGACTCTGCTGGCTGAAATTGATCAGGAGCTACTGATTAGAACTGAGAAAAAAATAATAGTAGCTTCACTGTATAAGATACAGCACAGAAATTTGAAAATTGCAACTCCTGTTCTCCATTTTTTTGCCTCTCGTTTTTCTCCAACCTGCCCGTCAATACTTACAGAACACAGAGATTTGTTGCAGGCTTCTCTGGATTTGATTCCTGCAGGTCATTTAAAGTTTAAGCTAAGATAAACTGATCGAAGAGAATCCGAGAATCTCCAAAAACTTTCTCCTCTTCTTAAAAAAAAAAAAAAGTTTGCTGCCTTAAAAAGGAGAGAAGAACTCCACGTACAGACCCGAAACCTTTGGCTTCTTAAATCTGCTATATGTTTGCCTGCGTTCACATCCAGCAGACACAAAGCAACACGTTCATCTCTGCGGGTTTCGCAGTCGGACCACGGCCGCCCCACATATCCCCCGTTTACATTTTTTTTAGCTCCGTTTTGGTCTCAGCCCACGCGGGTGGCTGCTAACTCTGCTCTCGTTAGACGTCCCGCTTTCTTCGCCTGCCTTTAATGCGCTTTGCTTTTCGCTGCTTCTGAGGTAGCGTGGGTCGTGCATTCATAACAGTGTGTGCAGAAGGGGTTAAAAAGTAATAATTCTCTGGGGGGGGGGGTCTGCCCCTGCTGGTGCGCACCAGCGGCTTTTTGATTTATTGTTCATATGAAATAATTGACCACCGGAGCTTAAGTATTGGTTCCATTATTACTGAGTAAGGATTTTTCATGTCCTGAGATGGTCCAACTCCTTTTTCGGAGGCACCTTGGCAAAAATAAAAATCTGGAGGAAGTATTGAACGCTGTTCGTTTCTTCTCTCTCGGTTTCATGGGCAGGCGCTGGATGTCGATGTGCAACTTCGCACCTACATCTTCTTGTTCCTTTCGGCTTTTGTTCGCATCAGCAAAATATTTTGTCGTGCGTGTGTCTCCGCTCTGCTTCGGGACGCCTGCCACAGTCTTCCCACATCCTTTTGTGCTTTGTTGCTGGAGCTGAGTGGGTTTACGTGAGGGGCAGTATGGTCCTGGAGGGTGGGTGGGTGGGTGGGGGGTGCTGGTGGTTTGTGTTGGCAGGCTTGCAGGCCCGATCCCTGGCTTCGGTCTTTCTTTAGAGCCGAGGCCTTGGCTGTCATCGCCGGAAGTAGCAGCAGGAGGATGGTGATGTGGTGTAATACCCGACAGCGTGCTGGTGTCATAATTGTGTTATAAATACAGGAAATGTATACACATCTTCACACAAGACAAGCTCTTTATGCGCTTTGTTTGCATCCATCCAGCCTTGTTATGAATATGATTTGCGTTTATTGTTGTGCATATGCATGCCTGTGCGTTTGTGTGTGTGTGTGTGTGTGTGTGTGTGTGTGTGTGTGTGTGGATGCCAGCAGGTGCAGCTTGCAGCACAGTGTGTTTATATATTCCTGCTCACAGTATGTGCCCGGCACTGCGGCACTGCGCCCAGCTTCACCTGAGGCCAAGGAATGTCCTCTCTTCCTCCTCCTCCTTCTCCTCCTCCCAGCACCCCCTCACACTCCTCGCCCACGCCCACGGCAGGGCAGCGGGCACCTCCGCGCAGCCCAGGCCAAGCAGACCTGCTGGGCATGTGGGTCGAATGAACCCATCTACACTCACCTGGACCTGGACAAGGTCAGGAAGTTGGGAAGGAATACATAACGGCAAAATGCTCAGGCCTGGGGCAAGGAAGAGCAGAGGCAGAGTGAACCGAGTAGACCTTCTGTTCCTTTTTTACAATGAGCTCTCAAGGAATTCCAGCATGCGGTTAGACCGGGCAGAGAAAAATCTACACTTTTCCGATAATTCAATGATCAAGAGGTTACAGTGAAAACAAAACGAAAGCAAAAAATGTAACTCAGCCAAGGTCAGTAAAAGTAGACGAGCGTGTTCCAGTACGTGTTTCCTTCGCCCAAAACACGGCGAGTCTTCTCTGTGTTCGGGCTGCTGTGGGAATGAGGGAACCAGGGGTTATTCTGGGGATTTTCATGCTGTGCTGCACACCAAATAGGCAGAACTGCAGTCAGTCAGAGCAGGCAGAGAAATTCAGAACTAACACCGGGATCACTCGGTGTCTATATAGCAAAAAAAAAAAAAAAAAAAGCCCAATCTCTCCTTCGCCGCCCTGTGTTCTCACACAGCAGACTCTGTAGCTTTGTCTCGTCAATCCCACACTCCCAGAATTCAAACTAATAGAAGCCCGGCCCACGAGTGTCTGACTCTGTCAGGATGCGCTACAAGAGATTTGCTTCACTTCAGCGCCTTTGAAACAGGTTTTCCCTCATCGCCATTGTCTGTTTGACTTTTAAAGACGATACTCCCGAGGAATACGGGCACGGCACATTCCAGGCTTTGCTGGTACACGGAAAAGAGGAGGGCTGTGGGTAACTCGGTAGACACCGGGCCTCGCGACTGCTCAGCGAATGCTAGTCGAGCTTATATTCACCGCTGAAATGGGCTTGAACTGCTTTTCATGTGGTGTAATTCCCTGGATTTTTCCGAGGCCTCGATTCCTTTCACAAGCTCATTCTCTTACTGTCACTGCCCCCCCCCACACTCCCCTCCCCTGTCCCCTCTTCCTTACCCTCATTTTTATCACCGTCGTTAAACTGGACCTCCTCGCCCCCCGACAGCGGTTTTTATAGTCCTTGAAGTTATTAAACATGTATAATTACTTTTAGTCAGTTCTGCCATGGGGAGATGAAGAGAGTGTGCAGAGGGAAAGGATGGAGATGGTGGTGGTGGGGGTGGTGGGGGTAGTAGAGACAAATAGAGTTGGATTTTGTGTGCTCGTATATCCTCATTCTTCACAGAGAGGGAGAGGATGTGTGTGGATGTGTGTGTGTTTGCGCTGCTGCTACATCCTACTCATATTTCTTTTATTGGCTGTGTGGCGTTGGTGTTGGAGGGCCTGGGGCAGCCACAGAGACAGCAGGTGTGGCCTCTGTGTGCTACTGTATTAGAGTGTATAAAGGCACGGACTGCCCAGGAGTGAAGTGCATGCTGGGAGCCATCTGAACAGCTGCAGAATGGCCACCGGGGCCTCTATTGTTTAGAACAGTGTTCATCTCCTTTTCATTATTCACAGGCCGGCTGTGTTTGTGGGCAGCCTAATTTAATCGGGTTTTTTTTTTTTGCTTTGTTTTTGTGCTATCAGGCCTTTAGAACAGGAGACAGGAGTGTTAAGGTCAAGCTCCAGTAGGGGGCACTCACCCGTCGTGTGGGCTGACAATTGATTTAGGTCATCCGGTGAAGGACGTACAGTAGGAAGCGGTGTGGGTTTGTGTGACATTTCGGACATGGCTTCTCACCGAGCTCACCTCCTCTGACTGTGTGTGCAAGCTAAATATAAACCGGGAGAGAGTTTTCTGCTGGGATTTAACTCCTTTTTAACCGGCTGAATCTGTCCCCTCGGCGGGGTTCAGAGAGGTGGCATGGCAGCCCTCATCCACTGAGGATGCGGGGACTGATGAGCACAGGCCAGGCAGAGGCTGGCGCGGATTTGTGGGGGGGGCTTTTGGAGGGGCTGTGCTTTATGCCGGCTGCAGTTTTGGAAAGGGGTCGACTGAGGACAGAGGGGTTGCAGCCTGTGGCATTTCTGTCTGCACAGGGACATCTGGTGGACAAAAGTGGGACTTCAGTGCAGGGTTGATAACAAGTGCCTGCACAGACCTTCCTGTGGCTGCTGCTGCTGCTGCTGCTGCTGTTTTACATGCTTTAAGAGATGTTCGGGGTCTGACGGGAATACTCGAGAAATTAATGAAATTGTCTGCATCCTTCAACGATGAGCGCACTCACAGATTACATAACTTGTGAAACATTTAACCTCACATTTTAAATCATCCCTTCAAAATTCTGTGCAGATGTTGTGATTTAATTCATTCGTGAACTCTGACCCCTTGCAGGTGTTAATCGCCGTGCTGCTCTCTCTTTCACTGTCCTCCCCGTCGCTGCGCTGCCCTGTTGTTGGTGGTGACCAGTAGATGGCAGCAGTGCTCTGGCTTTCGCTTTCTGTGAAACAACAAAACCCCATGAAGTCCTTTTTGTGTGTGATGGAATGAAGCGTGGATTTATCAAATGCCTTCATGTCCATGCCTGATTTTTTTTCCCGCCACTCACTATAATATGGATTTTGTGCGATTGCATACTGCAAAGGAAATAATGCTCCTAATGAGATTGTCTCATATCCTCTCTTATTTATCTCCCATCCATATTAATGGTGAGCATAAACAGGAAATTACTCACAGCTGTGTGAGCTACACAGATTTGTGTCATAATAAAACTTTTTTCTTAAATAATAATTTGATTCAAATATAAACCTGCTTTGATTAGATGCAAAAAAATAAATAAATTAAAAATACAATTTCCATATTGGCTTAAATGTGGATATTCTGCAAGGGATTTTTATTAAAGCATCAAGAGCACCAAGGTTGTAATTATTTCTTATTTTCATAGCAATAAATCCCTATAAATTCATACATTTGAAAATGTTACGCAATGCCTGTTTGAAGCCTGAAAATCTTCAATTTCCTTTTTTTTTTTACTAATGTCTTGCTAATAAGTTTCCTACTAAAGAAACCACAAACAAGCACTACTTTCTGCTTAAAAAAAAAACCCCAGACTAATCAATTATTAAAATTGATGCTAATTAATTGTCATTTGCCTGAGTGTCTCAGCTGCAAAATGCATTATTAAAACATTTGGATTGGGTTTTTTTTTTTAACCCAGAAAAACTGCCCGACTTCTGAATGTGCTGCTTTGCTCTGAAAACAACACAGCGGGAGAAACGGAGGAAATTCATTCATCTGTAATTATCAGTGGTGCTCTGATGTCAGGTACACAGCGCATGCAGGGTTCCAGGCCTCCACCAGCAGCAGACTGAGAATAAACCGGGAAAGCCTGCCTGTGAATGTATCAGCAGCTCTCTGCCAGCTGCCTGTCTGGAATAAACAAACACAGGCTTATTTGTTGCAGGCGGAAATAGGCAGAATCAAACTCTGTGCCGCTTATTAAAAAGCTCTCCTAATCTTTTGCAGAGCACACATTGCTCTGAGATAAAGACCACCAAATTAATTACCGGTTAATTATCACTTCTCACAGTGCTCGTTCCAACGAGGACAATGGAGCCCCCCCCTCACTCCCCCTTTTTTTCAGCCCCGCTCCTCCCCCGTACATAGGTTTTCCTCTCTTCCACGGCCTGATAAAGTGTTTATTTATTCCTACAGTATATTTGGCACAAGCAACCTTTTCCCAGCTACCTCTGGAGCATCTGTACTTGAGCATGCTGGGAGAGAAAGAGGAAATATGATTTGAATGCAAATCAGCGATGTAAACACAGACAAGCTGCAACATGTTGTGTTGATTATGGAATAATATTCAAATACAGGATATTCAAGGGGGTGGGGGTGGGGGAGAGAGAACCTCAACAGGGGTGAATAATCACTTCAGTGAAACTGTCAATGAGTAAAAAGAGAGGAGTAACATTTACAGTAAATAGGAAAATGACTGCACTTGTGCGTTTGTCCTTTCACAAGGCAGCGTGATTGAAATGTAATGTTTGGATTATTGAAATATTTGATCCTGCTTTGTTTCTGTGTGCGCGCGACTCGAAACGGCTGCTTTGAAGCTTCAGGGCGGCAGCTTCGAGACGAGCATGAATGGCGTCACCTTTGACATGCCTTCGGGCTGCGCACTTTACACTAGAAAGGTGACAGGACACCGTTTGAAGGATAAGTCAGGTGATAATCTGCTTTTTTTCCCCTCCCTTTGTGTTATCGTCGGAGGATCCAATACGAAGAATCCAAAGAAGCGACAAATGTATCCTATTAAGTTTCGTATGGATTTATGATATATAATGCATGTCCTTCTGAGCTGTGGAGCTCCTTTAACCGTGAGCAGCACTGTTACACTGGGTGACAAGTTCCTTTAGCACACAAACACACACACACACAGCCTTTCTTTCATGAGAGCAGCCAATGTGCAGATGAAAATAATCCCCAAGAAAAGCACCGTTTCTTTCCTGCTAGTAAAATTAGTCAGAAAAGCAAAGCAAACTGTGGCGTCCGGCTCTTTACGGTGATTAATGTTGCTTTTCTTTAATCTCACTGTGGCGCAGGAGTCCAATAGGAAGCAAGAACTATGTAGCTAACAGTAGTGGCACACGGACTAGCTCCTTATTTATTTATGTTAAACATTTTTTTAAATTATACTCGATGCTATAATTTTGCAGCCAATCGGTCTCACAGACACGCGTGACTCTAGACCGGGGGACTGCAGCCCGACTTTCTTCTGGGAGCTGCTTTTAAGTTTCGCATTCAGTCACTGTTTCCCCTCATTTGGGGGGTTAAAATGTGGGGAGGGACAAAATACTACTACAGCGACACATCAGCACACTTCCCCTTGTGTTACCATTACTGACATCCTTGCACCAAATATACAGTACCAGGCAAAATTTTGGCTGGTACTGTAGACGATATTATTAAATCATGTAGGTGGGTCCTAACAGATTTTGCTGGCACGCCGTCCCACCAGAAGCGCTCGTTCACGACGCCTCGTGTCAGCACTTATCAAATAATTGAGTGTAAAATGAACAGAAGTTGCAGTAAAAATTGAGAAACTCACAAGGGGGAACGGCAGCCTGCAAAGCGGGGGGGGGGGGGGCACAGATTAGAGAGCTTATTAACAAAAATGACTGATTGAATTATAATAATACACAAACACACATGGCTCCACAAATGAAGTAAATGGATGAATCCCATTTTTGTTTAGTTCTTTTGGGGGGTGTATTAGAAGGTATTGGGATATATAGTATATAACGGTATATTGGGATATATAGTATATAACGGTATATTGGGATATATAGTATATTGGGATATATAGTATATAACGGTATATTGGGATATATAGTATATTGGGATATATAGTATATAACGGTTGCACAGTTGCTTTACTGTGGGCTGATTATTATACGTAACTCCCACCCTTGAGTTCAAATGCAACTTTTTACTATGCTAAGCAGTCAGAAAGCTCCATCTTTACTGGTGGTGATGAGGCGAGGAGCTCCGCCACACCCACAGTGACAGTGATGATGCCGGCACAATCCCCGTTAGCCTGCTTAATGCTACCTCTGAAAGTAGTTGTGTTGGCTTTTGACAAACGTCACTGACAAGAACCTCAGCTGTTTATCCATTAAAGCTAAACTGAGACAATTGAGTCTCAGGGAGGAATCACCTGATCTGATTTGCAGATATTTAGTTTATTTTAACAATTATTGCAAACAGCCAATGGGTCAGAAATCCCAGCGTTGCTGAATTGATCTCGGAGCGTCCGGTAGGTGTCCGTTTAGCTGGATCCGCTAGGAGACATTCTCATCCTCGAATGGTGTTTTAAAAGGTGACGACGAGCCTTCACGCCCGCGCTTTCACACCTGTGAACAGGTGTCGCAGAGCTCTTTGACACGCGCCGCTGTGAAGACGAAGCGGAGAGCTGATGCTTGTTGAAAATACTAGAACAGTAAAGGGGGAGAAGCAAAAGAGATATTTCACTGCTTTTAAGTCATGACAACATTGTTGCAAAAAAACTCCAGAGCGGTACCAGTGGCGTCACAGATCTCCAGTAGGGGGCGTGACAGTGGAAAAGGAGAATGTGAACCTGGCCTTAATGCCTTTGATTTTTCTTCTTTCTTTTGTGACTGACAAACAGTCCGGTCTAACCTCCAGACTAACTAAACCTGGGACTGGAAGACCTCACACGTTTAGGCTGTAAAATGAAGGGTTAATCGTGAAAATATTTAATTTTACTATCAAAGTATTTATTGGTATAGTTTGTGTAGTCTTTTACAATCCACTCTCCAAACACAGAGATGCAAACTACAGCAAAAAGATGCTGTTTGTGTGGATTGTTTCTCTATGAATTAAAGGTTATATTTGTATTGTTGAGCTCAGCAACAGGAAACAGTGGAAGTCCACGTGTTGCATCCTTCTTTCCTCCATGACATTTAACTCGCCTTCATGCCAGCCATCCATTTCCCTCCGCTCCCACCAGTTCAGGGTCGCGGTCGGGCTGGAGCCCATCCCAGCTGTCATAGGGAGAGATTTGTACTGTGGAAAGTTGCGTGCCCAAATGTCCAGGGTGGAGCAACAATAAGACAATAATATACTGCTGAGTAGGCGCATGCTGGTTTGAATAAAATTCCTTTTCAGGTAAGTATTCCCGTATTCCATGTCCTGTTGGGGTTTTTTTTCCCCTATCATTAAAGACGAGTTAAGCTGCACCCAGCAGTCATATTTCTGCTAGCAATACATGCGAGTTTCCAGCTCTGTGGTACTGTTTGTCCCACTGCAGGTTTCCACTGTCAAAGAACTGACTTTGCTTCAAAAGGTGGTGGCGAGCGCTAAAAGGAGCTTCTAAGTGTGCATTTGCAGAGCTGTATAAATAAGAAGCTGCTGCAAACCTGTTCAACAAACCTTTTCTTTAGAAGCTGCAAAAGGGTAAATGTTGCACCCGAAGCTTTAATGCTGGTTGCCCTCCATATAAAGAGGCGGTAAACAGAGGTAGCAGAGTGTTCTGGGGTTGCTCATTGCAGAGCAGGTACATGGGCGCGATGATAAGGCCGGGGACGCGGAGGAGACCCGGCACAAATGAAAGGCTAAGTAAGGCAGGCAGGCGATCTTGTCATCACATTAGCCCGGCCTCATTGTAATTGTGAGGCTGCTGCTGTCAGCCCCGGTGCAGCACAGAGCTCCGAGTCAGAGCTAGAGCCAGCGCCCCGGATAAAGTGCTCCGCCGACTGGAGATAATTGAAAATCCAAAAAGACTCAGGCTAATTTGATTACACCAGGCAATCGCTGAATTGTTCCCATTATTAAAGGGATTTGATTATGACATGAAGTCAAGTAATTATTGGTGCCGAAACTGCAGGAGCTGTCCCTTCTGATGAGGGCCACTGCTAGAGGGAAACAATGGTCCCTGTGTGTGTGCAGGATTTGTGACGAGTACGAACATGAAGGTATTTTACGTTCAGAAGAAATGAAGAAAAAGAAAATCACCAAATGTCACTTGTAATAGGACTTTAATGTACCCTCATTTTACCAAAGCGATGCTTGAAATTTGACAAGAAATGAGTCTGTTGATCCGTTTATTGTTGGAATTCTGCGGATTATTCACACTTTTAGCTTCAAGGGACAGAAGCAAACGTGAACATTATAAACTCCGGCACTAATAAATCCTGTGACATCACGTCAGCAAACTGTACTTTACAGTAATTATCCTAATTTGTGGTCTTCTGCATGCCGTAAAACATATAAAAAACATATCATTTTGTTAGGCCTCAGCTGACCGACTGACACCAGGCACACGAGTGAAAAGTGATGCAGATACTGGAATACAGTGGCAATTAGAGCAATAATTGAGTGTGAGATAAAGTTATGTTTGTAAAAAACAAAAAAAAAAAACTGCTGCACAGACAGATAAAACAATAAAGCTACAGCGCTGCTCAGCCCAATGTATATTACATTTGTGGAGGCAGCAGTATGGCTCTGCAAGCTGTTTTTTAATGGATTTTTGAGAACAATGGGCACAGAAGCAAACCTGCAGTCGAACAGACTGTCGTGCAGTTTCTGAAATACATCGTCAGGTTTCGACTTTTCCCAGGTTTTAATGGCAGTAAGAGAAAAAAAAAAAGTCAAATTGCAGCAGTTTTCGCCTTTCACTTTTGATTCATCACTTCCTGAGGACGAAGCGGCCCTACCGACAGCAGAGCATAATTTGAGCAAATAGAGTGAAACTACATCATCTCACTTAGGGGACGAGGGGAAGCTCTTCTGTTTCTGCCCCACTTAAGTGATTTAGGCTGATGGGATGGGTGTGTTTGTGTGCTGCAGCTTTTTTGGGGGGGGGGGGGCTCTGTGGCGACTCATCTGCGTTTACTTGCAGAAGACATCTCCACACGGGGACAGGTGAATAAGGGAAAGTTCAATAGTTCGACACGCTCATCACTCTCACTGTCTCGTCGCCCCTTTCTGCCCGCCGATTTAAATATCAGCTGAATTCAGTGAACGCTCCCATTAAGGCCAGAGACAAGTCGTGTGTAATGTATGCCCCCTCATGCAGCTCCCTCGTATTTGCCGCACACACACACACGCCTCTTCCCTGCCTTTGGGCGCTAAATTCATATGAGGGATTAAGAATCCTTTGTCACTGGACCCCATTGACATTTGAGTGAGCATTAGTGAAATTAAAACTGCATCTGGACAATATCCAGCCACGTCTTGGTCCCGATTGTGACGACTGGCCGGGGGAGGCGATGTAGCCACACAGTGCGACCAGAAGGGAGCAGTCTTGTTCCTGGGAGTGTGTGTGTGTGTGTGTGTTTTTTTTCCTTCTCAGTGTGTGTTTGTGAGTCTGTTGCCGTACAGTACATACACTCATGCACACTGGGTATGCAGAGATGGGAGTGTGGAAGTGTGAAAGAGTGATTTTGTCCCTTTTGTATCTCGGTGAGCGGCGCCCTTAGTTCTGCATGGATGGAGGTATGAAGAGTCACAGTGGGAGAAAAAGGCACAGCTCTCTTTAAGGCAGGCTTTACCCACTCGAGTGTCCCCATTTGAGACACAGTGCCCAGCTTATCCCCCCAAAGCACCTTTGCCTAGGCCAGATTCTGCCCCCCTTTTTTGGGGGAAAAAAGTGCTCTCCCCACCCTGTCAGCCCCTGCATGAGGAGTGTGGGCAACCAGACTAGCAGAGATGACTCAGCCTCAGCCTCCCTTCCCTCCTGTCTTCCCCCTCTATCTCTCTCTTTTAACCAAATTTAAAAGTGACTGCGTTTGTAATTCACCTCTGTGCTTGAATAAAGCTGCGTTCTTATCCAAAATGAGCTTCATGTACTGTAGATGTGCGATGGTTGTTGGTGTGCCCCCGTCCTTAGTGGCAGCAATGGAACGAGTGGTTTGAGGTTTATTTATTTATGCCTTTCAGGCTCTCTTTTCCTCTTCATTTTGGGGCTAAGAAATGGCAAGCAAGTGCCGCTGAGGCTGTAGAGATTAAGTTAGCATTGATTGCTTTATTGGTGTGGTTGGATTGTTTCGTATCTGGGAACATTTGATGTAAGCACAGACATTTGTCTTGTCTTGTGCTGTCTCTGTTTCGTCGAAAGAGCATTCATTTCTCCCAGTGCGTGGGATTTATTGGTAATATAGGAACGAGGGAGAGAATGCTTTTATGTTATGTATTCTGCATTTTTGTATATGATGAATGAAGATACGGGTCCAGTCTTTGGCCACGCTGTTATCGCTCTTATTTGATCTGTCGTAAGTTATGTTCCAATTTTAATCAGCGCCCCCCGTTACATCTAATAATGCGCGTGTAGCTAATCGGCAATTGTAATTACTACGTAGTCAGGCCGGAGAACTATAGATCTGACTTGCTTATTTGGAGCTGTGCTGCTGTGGACTTCAGGATGCACACTGGCATTGATCACAAAAGTCAATCATGAAACACATTATAGTAACTTTTTTATGAGGGCTCTGCAAAGTTATGCAATCCCTCCTCCTCAGTTTGATGCCCCTTCCTTTATTTATTGTGCTGAGCTGGTGTTATCCCCTCTAGACATCATTGTGGATTTGTTTGAGTGCACCGGTACCACTCTCTGTTGGCATCAACCATCAATAGTCCACCCATTAAAATGTGGAATTGCTTAACGTAACACAGTAATATGCATTTCTCTGTATGGAGATGGGTATTTGCAAATAGACCTCAGATCAATGGTCTTTTACTGCCTTCTGAAACCATTGTCTGCAAAACAATTGGAAATCTTTGGGAGAGTATGGTGGGGGCAGCATGAGAGGGGCTGGAAGAGACGAAGCATCTCAGCACAGCAGCGAATTAATTACCCTTGTGAAGAATGAAGGTCTGTGAGATTTGCTTTTTGGGCCATTATCAAGTGACACTGCGAACGATTGTTTGTCCCTCTCTGGGTAATGTAGCCCAAACAATGGCTGGCCTACGCCATCATATGGATCATTAGCAGCTCACTGTGGGACCCCATCCTATGAAGTTGCCCTTCCGGGGGGCTGAGTGTTTGCTGGGTGCTCTCCTTCCTTCCATCCACCAAGGGACAGACAGCTGACAGCCCCACAGGAGAAGACGGTCACTGGCTGCTGCTCATTAGGAATGAATGCACTCGAGCTGGTTCGTCAGAGCAAATCCCGACGGGCGAAAGCGCAGTTATTACTGAAACTGTTAGACTGCTGAGGGACACCAAAGCTCATGAAGACACCAGAGAGACGAGATGGTGCCCTTAAGTCCAAATAGTAAATGCCAACAGTGTGCTTTTGCGGATGGATTTTGCTGTTGGCTTGCTACTTGAGAGTTTAAAATAATGAATTGCCCATAAAAAAAGATTCTTCACTCTTAAACAAATGCTGTTAGACACGATCGGTCGGTGGCGTTCACTGCTTTTCAGCTCTTTACTCATGAGCATCCCAGAAGAAAGGCACCAGATTTTGGGATTCAATCAAAAATGGTCACATTGCTCCGGTATGCTATTGCTAACTACTCCGTAAGTCCTGAGGCACGTTCATAGTGTTTATAACCCTCACTGTAAACAGTGACTTGTATTAAGACCCAGTGTTCAGATATCTTAGTAAGGCGCTAAGGGCAGCTTCACCGCACCGTAACGTTAAAAATGTCCAAGATCCTGGCGCTGGAGGAGCGGTGCACCATTCTTCTGAGAGATATTTTCTCCTTGAGCATTTTTGATGACGGTCGCGGAAAGCACTGTCCAAAAATTGGACCAAAATCCCTTAAAGGGGACTGTGACTGTGAAGGCCATTTCACATGATTCACATCATTTTCATCCCCATTAAACTCTCCCATTGATGGGCGGATAGTCATCCCGGAAAAGACCGCCACCATCAGGATAGAAATGTTTCATCTCCAGGATAAAGATGATTAGTGATAATTTGCAGTTAGCCTTCCTTCTAAAGGGACAGGTAAAGAGCTTCCCACAGTTTGGATTGCAGGATTAGAGAGCCGCGCCACATTAGGGGTCAGAAGTTTGGGTTTCTCCTTTAATTTGGCACCTGTTTATAGGTTACATTAAATACTACCCCCCCCCCGCTTTGCACTATTTTTGTTTGTTTGGCATATATGAATATCCTCATGTAGTATATTTGTGCACAATGTGGGTCAGCAGAGATCCAGTCATCGCCAGTGGGTGGCGTTGCACCCAGCCTCAATGCAGCCTTCCACGGCAGATGACGGTGCAGGAATTGACAAACGGGCTCTAATGTGACCACGAAACAAAACACTTGTGTGCTGGCAGTCAAAATATCATTAATATTGTTGTAATGCTTGATGTCAAACCGCAGGTAACATCTGCACCCTGCAGAGGAGTTCTGTGCTTTATTTTTAAAATACTGTTAGAAAAGCAATCAAAAGGTAATCAAATTCATTATGTTATATTACTCTGAGGAAATTCAAATAGCTGCTCTGCTAATTACGTTTTAATAGACTGACTAGTAATTTGTACCAGTTACAATTTAAAAGTTTTAGCAACCTGGTTGATTCCACTGGACTAATGACAAAGTTTTAGTTACTAAGAGACACAAATATTATTGGATGAGTTTTGTTGTTGTTTCGGTTGGTTGTGATTATGAGCCTTAAACCCTGTGCGGTTCTAAAACCTGTTTTAATGCGGCAACTGAAAAATTGTAAAACTTATGTATCATAGAGATATTTTAATAAAGGCCTACTTGTTAAAAACAAGGAGCTCAGTGTAGCTAGCTGCCTAAGTAGGTCATGCTGTAGGTGTTATGGTAAGCAGTGTGAAGCAGAGATGCTAGAAATGAGCTTTTTTGCATCATTTTCATAAAGAAATGAAAACCTGAAAATCATTCTTTCTACACTGTGGACGCATTAAAAGCTAAATTGGCTGCCAAGCCCGCAATATAGAATAAATATAGGAAATAATCGCATGAGTCGTGAATTCAAATGGCTTAATGCAATCGTCATCATCGTAATAGCTTATAAAATGTACATTTTATCATTAAAGTGAACATTAATAAGTCAAAACAAATGGTCAAATGTTAGGCTTTGTAGTGCTGGTAATTTCTGCGTATAATAAAACCCTGTTTTGCTTTTCCACTTTGTGAGGAAATAGATCTGAACGTCGTGTTTTCACCTACATTCACGTTACAAGCAAGCAAAGATAACCAATGTCACAATTTAAGGCTTTTCCACCTGCAAGGTTATATCAGCACTAAAACAAACAAACCAACAAAATATATAAATAAATGAGTAAAACGCTTTACCTTGAACCTGTGGTCCAATTTGTTTGTCCAAACAGACATATAATTTAATTCCAGTTCATGTTTTGAATGTAGTGTGCATTGCAAGACAAACACATTTCCCCAGCGAAATGGGAAAAGCACAAACAAAATTGGCAAGGTGCTGATGGATTTTATGTACAGAGGATGCATAATGCCCCGTGTCAAAAAAGCAAAGTGAAATTTCCTGTTAAATATGCAAAATCCCGGCTGTCTATTGAATGATAATGGCTCGGCACCTTGTCGCTGGGTTGCTGACTCCGTTGGCTGCGCTTCAAAGGCCTGTTGACTAACTTTGAAAAGACCTTGTGTTTCCTGACTCTGGGCTTTCTAAGATTGGACAAATGCAGCAGAAAGAGGGCTGTACGAGTGCCAGTCACGGCTTCCCCGAGACGCCCGAGGGATGTCAGCCTTTGAAGTGATAAAGACCCACTGTTTCTCAAGACAGCTGTCTCAATGTGGCCGAGCTCTGTGATGCGCTCATGTTTTTTAAAAAATGACCATGTTGCTTTTGTGCACCATGCGTTTCTTTGGGGGTTGGGGGTCACATGCGGCATGAGTTAAACTCTTTACAATTTCTTTGAAGTCTAGGGTTCTTGCATGCTTGTGATGTGCACTTTATGACCGTAAGTATGGGGATCCACAGGCTTTGGTTCCAGTGGGGTGGGGGTGGGGGTGGGGTCTTTGTGATGCAGTATAAATACGATATATGGAAAATGTTGCGCTTTTAACTTTGGCATCAGATGTTGGAAGACACTTCCCGGTGCACAAAACCAGATTTTACAAAAATAAATAAACAAAAATGTTTTCCCAGTTTTGTGTGGAAGAACTGCAAAAGAGCAGTTCCATCCACCTAAAGATGGACTGACCTCTGAGGAGGCCCCAAGGTGAAATTCTGCTTACTGATGCTCCCACAGACCCATCTCCCAGCCTCTGTGCTTTGTCTAAACCTTATTACCCTAAAACCTCCATCTAATGGCTCAGTCTGACTAGAGTAAAAAAATGGGCTAGCAACCCCTTGTAACTAGGAAAAAACAACTGGTGGTCGCCTGGTGATTGCATTGAAGTTTTTTGCCGTTGGAGACCAATTGCAAGTCGTCGTGGTGACCAGCTGATTGCCAGGTGGGAGGCGACCTGTTATCAAACAATTGTGGTCCAACTCAAAGTGACACTCAGACACTGTCATACAGATTGGTGAAGGTTTGCAATTAACTGCTATCTAATCTCTCTCAACTCTTTGCGATAGTGGAATCAAGTGGTTGCCAACTGGTTGCATTCTGGTTATGTTCCTATATAAAAGTGAGGTTATCAAGCTTCTGTGTCACACCATCCTGCAGCAGCTACTCTTTGAAGATGGCAACTGACCATGTGCGGTTGGCGACGTGGTCACCGGCCACCGTTTTCCCCAGTGTGACTCTAGCATCATATTCTGTCCAGTACAATGTGGAGGTATTCAGCAAGTGAATTTATTTTGCTGTAAAGACCTTTATTTTCAAACAATTAAGCTTCCTCTAAGAACAAATAGAAACCTTGAAAATGCAGCTTGTTCCTTATTTATATTGTGAGCATATTTTCTGAAAAACCTGTGGTATCCAGTCAGCCACATACCTTCTGCCCATGGGTCGACTATCTGTGCCCTGCAGGCTCTAAAGGTCTTTAAATGCGTGATCCAAAATGGCTGTCTTTGTGTTACGAGTCGCTGGTTTGTACCAGGGAAGTCTTTGCTAATTCAATGAAAGGCACAGATAAAGCATATAATAACAGTATGTTTTTAAAATATCTTTTACATGGTATTCTGGCAAAAGATCCCAAAAAAGGCTTTTTTTTTTACCCGATTTTGATGTGTCCAATTTAAAGAGGACTCTAAACTTGCATCTATCTGGTGTAGTTTTTCTTTTCTTCGTGTTTTTCAGGTAATAATGCATCTCGAGCTCATAAGTTACATTTATAGCAAATTAATAACTCACAAATAGTGAACCTGGTGCTTTTGGTGCCACTGCGACTTTGAGTCACTCTTTGCTCTGTGAGTAATCCGGCCTCGCACCCAAACACCTTTGGGGTGAACTGGAAAGCCATCTGTGAGCCAGGCCTTATCAGTGTTAGACCTCACTAATGCTCTTTTTGACTGAATGGGACAAAAATCCCTGCGGCCAAGTTCCAAAATCTGATGCACAGCCCGACACTGGGAGAGTGGAGGCTGCTGCGGCCATCTCCGGCGAGCACGCGTGATGTAATGTTTATGTGTCCCGACTCTATCGGTTGTCTTGCTCGGTGTCATTCATCATCCTCATCAACGGGCCTGACCACAGCATCCTGTTATCGCCAAATCCAGTCTGCACAGTGCATTATGCGCCTACCAGTTGTTATGTCAGATGTGTAAAGGCTTAATAAATGTGGTGTGGAGCTCAAGTTCATGAAAAATGGGCTGCTCGTTGTAATCAATGCGGGAGCAACATGAATCCGGCTGGCCATTATTTTGTCGGCCTAATCATTTGAAGAACCAGAGACAAACTACCACCTGTGGTCTGAGCATTGATCATGTGTAGGTATTTTATTAAATCTAATAATACACTTTCTTTTGGCTAAATCATCCTGCACATTTCAATACCAAATGACTTCTGTTCATTCTATTAAAGTGGAACTACTCTCAATTATGTTTCATACTCCTATTGTCTGATCCTAATGAAGATGAAACACTTTCATTTTTCCAGTTAATTAGTTCATATTTAACAAAGGTGCTGTGCCATCAGACTCCAAGGAAGTGCTTTTTCTCCCCCCTCTCTCCCTCCACCCTCTCCGTTTCTTCTTCGCCTCCTATGGCATTGAAAATAATCCCTTTGCTTTTATCCTTCTATAGAAATTGTGCCTGTGTGCTTTTCTTTCTTTCTTTCTTTTTTAAATGTTGACACTGTTTTAATTGAATTCCTCAGAAGAATCCACCTCGTATCCTCAGATATCTTTTTTTTTTTTTTTTGAATGAGCTTATGCATTGTGAATGTACTTATTCTCCAGGTCCCGTTGGCAGGCAGTGCCAAGGACAGCTAATTGAAGGTGAATTGATAATGCCCCAGCTGTCTGTGTGTTGCAGCCTCATAACCGGTCTGCCTTGCGTGTCTTTGATAAGTAATTCATCTGTTTGGCCTGGCAGCACTGCCTTGTTGCTTTCATGTCACACTTTCTCTCTCTCTCTGTATATATGTGTGTGTGTGTGTGTGTCTGTGCGTGCATATGTGAAGCCTTGGATGCTCTCGCCTCGAGGCTATATGTCTGTAGTCATGGTCAGCAGGGGGTGAATCCTCTGCTGTGTCTGTGCTAGCACTCTAGGTCTCTGGGTGGCATTATGGTACTTCATCTTTTTTCTCCCAAGCTTCCTTATAATTGGATCCACTCCTAAAAAAAGAATTCAGTGCAAGTCAGCCACTACCTATCCTAACTTCCACAAAAACTTCATCTTCAGAAAACAATCCAGGAGTGATGGCAACTGATGTGACACCCAAAGGTAAAGCTCACTGGGGTGCCGCCATCCTGCTCTCAAACCGCCTCCTGTTGCTTTAAAGATGACTTCTCTCCCTCCCCTCGCGTGACCCTCCCTCTCCTTCCCCCTTTTCTCTTCTACCTTGCACACTTCACCTCAGCCCACCCCTCCTCTGTTTTTGCGGTACGATTCATTAACATGTTGAGGTGGACATAGCGGGCCACGGAGCAGCAACTGAATCAATGCCCTTGTCTACCAATCTGCCCTTTATCATGTTAATATGATTTCCATTGATGGAACACTTTTTCAAAATGGCATCCCTCTATGGTTTTACATATTGACTTTTTAATTCATGGCCCTCAGTGCTGCATCACTCTTGTTGTGCCGCCGCTGCAAGAATGCTCCCAGATCAGAGACGAATGTTGCTTGAGTGTGGAATTGACTTCAGGGCAGTGTTTTTTATTTTCTTTTACTTTTTTTTTTCTTCATCTCACTTCGTGCCGCTGTGTGTGTGTGTGTGTGTGCGTGTGTGTGTCTCCAGGTCCACCCATTCCTTTCTTAACTGCTGTCTCCCTGTGGTGTGTGTGTATTCTCTTGTTAGGCCAAAAAAGAAGAAAAAAGCCTCTAGTTTCATGTCGCTGGGGCAATAAGTAAGATGCCTCCTTGCTAATGTTCTCGCCAAAATACAATCTGGCCTCAATAGTAATAATGTTTACGGCTCCTCCCAATAGCCAGTGGAGAATCGCCTGAACCTGTAACATAGCTATAACAGGAAATGAGAATTTAATGCCCCGTAGAGCAACGTTGTAGAAGCAATAAAACATATATATTATGAAGGCTGAGTGATGTCTTTCTCATTGTAGCTCTTGTTTTCACATGTCTGTTTCTTAGGAGATTACTCTTCTTCTTGTTGTTATTATTTGCATGTTTAATTGAAAGTTTTTGACTGGTCCTGAAATTTCATTTTTCATTGCAGTCGGTTGTTTTTTTTTTAAATTTTGTTTTGTTAGCCTGGTGTCTGTATACAAAACAAAACCATTGGGTAAATAAGATTTTTGTTTAGTGCCTTAAATGACAGTAATAAATATCAACACTAAAGGCCATAATAGGCATTTTTTTTTGGGGGGGGGATTGTGTTAGTTCTTCAAACTCAGTTTTTTCAGGTTCTTCTTAGCTCCTGCTACAGAGGAGGCACTTTTCCAGTGTGATACCTGCTTTAGCTGCAGTATTTCCACCTGATTGTGGCCTAACCTAAATGAATAAACCTGCATTCAGGATCCAAAATGAGTACCATGCCCTACATTCAACCATTTGGTGTCATATAGAGTGTCACAAAGGAAGAAAAACAACTATACTGCAGCTTTGGAAGCTCGCTGACATACCACCAGACAAATGTTAGAAACGCTTTAATCTTCTGCTCGGATGAGGCTGACCAATATAAAAGCAGGGCACTTTGCTGGGTATTAAACATGGCGAAGCCAATGAAGAATGATGTTGCTACTATAACCAGAGCCCTATGATGAACTTGTAACCTGTCCAGGATGTAGCCCATCTCTTGCTTTTTAACAGGTGGATATCCTCCAGCTCTCCAGCGACCCGGTGCTGGATACGCTGCTAGTAAAATGAGTGGCTCACTGGATGGTATAGTTACCGTAGGTGGAATGGTGACACCCGGTGTTATCCACGCAGCGTTTGGAGGATAGTTAGCGAGCAATGTGTAGTTTTTTTTCCTACGGTTTTATTTAATCACCTAATCTGACACAGTGACCACTGTAACACAAAAACTGTTGTGCATATATGAGCACAGCATTACATGGCATAGTTTTTTTTTTTGTTTTTTACACCCAGTGGTCACATGCAGGTGTGGTAACCACTGTTAAAAATATGATACAAGAGCTCGTAAAAAAAAAAGAAAGAGAAGAAAGAAATAAATGAAACAGCAGCAAAGTCCAAGTTTTACTGGCGTTGTATGAGGTGGAGGGGATACGATGCAATTTTGAGAATAAAGAGATTGATACAGAATAACAGGAAAATGAGATCACAACAAGAAGTGATGTGCAATCTGGAAAAGAAGATCAGTCTGGAAGGTATGCACCTCCCTCGGGACTTCCCCAGTGGGTAATTATCCCTAGATACTCCCCAGAACTGTTTTGTCTCAAGCTGCTAATGACGAGGCAGGTGGTGGAATTTCTGGCTCCTGTGCTCGACATAAGCTACGCAGTGAATGCATGAATATCCCAAATATGGCTGTGTAGGGGGGAAAGAAGTGTGTTAGTTCAGATAAAGGTGTCAAGTGCCAAAGAATGTAGAAAAATGGAATTGCATTTTAATTGCACTGCAGTCAGACATTCGTCCGGTGCTTTTAAGAGATATCCGGTTCAACAGACATCAGGCTACTGTGCATCACCACCAAATGTGAGCTACAGTTGTCTCTCAGCATATACGAACAATTAAATGAAAGTAAAATTACTGCCAATGCAGCAACATTTGACGCTCGGCGGTTCGGCATCCAATCGCACGCAGGCGTCAGCTCATAAAACGTTTCAATTACAGCTGCGGCAGAAAGCAGCCAATCGCGCTGCCTTTGCTTTGGCTGTTGACACTGAACTTCAGCCATGTACGTCTGGGGTTCCTCGGTGGAGAGCCTTGCAGATCTATGTTGAGCTCAGTGATTAAGCAATGGCTCTTCTCTCCATTTCAAACGACAAGCTGCCAGGGACTTTGGTTTTAAATTGTGCAATTAGTGATCTGGCATGCTTTGCTTGGCTTCAGTCAGACTCAAATCCCAGTCCAGGGCCTCGCTGAAGCACAGTCGACAACACATACTCCAGGAGCATTTGTCAGACAAATTCATCTGAGCCTCCACTTCCACTTTGCTCTCTGAGCACACTAACCTCCCTCAAATGTCAGCCAGAGTATTTACCGTCTCACTGGTGGGTAAACAATTGTGATCCAGGTTAGGCAGCACCAGATTTACAGTGATTCCTCTCAATCAGAGCAGATAATCATTCACTGTTTTTTTTTTTTTTTTTTTTTTTTTACAGATGGAGCGAATTATGATGAGTATGCACGAGCCTCTGCCAAAAATTGAACTACTCACATTCGCTGTATTAAAAATGATATGTTTCCCTGCAGTCATAAATTATAAATCTATTTACATTTACAATATCCAGCTAGGTGCTATAATAAATCTACATAATCTCGTTGCAGCAAATATATAAATTAGGCAGCTTATTTTAGGCTGCAAAACTACAAACAGCCACCTCCTGATCATTATGTTGGCTCAAAAATGAAAACTGGCTTATATAACATAATGATTAGTGTACTTTATAAATAACCCAGGCTTGGATAATATTGGGAACGGCTTAGATAATAGCCTTAATATTTGATTTTCTCTTTGAAGTCGGGGCTGGGAACATTAAAAGTTTAAGAAGAATATGGTAAAACTTGTCATCACCACCAAGATTCATTTGAGCATGTATTTTTAATAGACTCTTGTAGGAGTCGGATTTCCAGAGCTCTGAGAACTGCTTTCATTTCGGCAGCAGTTTGTTTCATGTCTAAAGCCGAGCATCAGGAGTCTAGCATCTGACCAGCTGGGATTTAATGTGCCTTGCTGATAGATGAAAACTTGCTAAGTTGCAGGAAAAATATTCTGAATTACAAGTACCTTTCACCCCCCCCCCCGCCGCCGCCTTCGCTCACATCCCAAAGTACAGCTGGATACTAAATATTTTTCCTGCTTGGCAGAAACAACAGTCGTCTGCAGAAATGGCATTATATGCCATTTATCACTGCTGCATTTGCTGTGGTAATTAACTTTTTAATGCTGGGAATTTTGATATCTATTACAAATTAGCGCAATTTTATTTTTTTTTTTTTTCCCCCCTGCTTCTCATCAGGGACACAACAAACATGAGATGCACTAGACGCATCCGAATGCAGATTTCCCTCTGCAGCTTCCGTTTTGTTTCTGTGACAACTGTTGGATCGTCGTGGCGAGAAGAGAAAGCCGGGGAGTGCGCGCCGCCGTTCATCACGCACCATCCGAGCTCCAGTGGTGAAAAGGAATAAAACTGCAGAAATCATGGCCTATAGTATATGTCCCCGTTTTTAGTTGAGGCTTTCAAATCTATGAGGGTGATTTCACTGATGATCACTTCTCTCCCTCAGGATGAGGAGCTGTAAATGTTAACAACACAGAGTTTTTAGATTCTGGCACCGGCTGAAATCCCATCTAACTGCCAATATGTGTTTCTGCGGTTTAATATGCTTTAACCCAGTCGTGTCTGGCAGTGATGGACATTCAGTGCATTTAGCACTTTTTGAGGTTCTTACTACCTCAAACTTCTGTTTTACTGCATTTTAGAGGGAAGGGCTGTGTGTTTTACTGTACTACATCAATTTGAGAGCTATTGTTTCTAGTTATCTCGGGGGGGGGGTTAAAATGAAATCTGTTCTGGATAAAGCATACATTAATGCATCAGTGTTCATACACTATATATGCATAAATGCAATCCATTTACCATATGGCAAATTCATTCCACAAATGGGAAATGTTTGCATAATTACTACTTTCACCCTTGATTATACTGCATTTTTAAATATATTGGCAACTTGCTGAGTCATTAACTTTTTTGTGCATGTGTGATTTTTTTTGTCCTCCTCAAGTATTCAACTTGTTAAATTATTAACTCATCAATGCAATTTCCGAATAGTAAAACAGGTCGGTGCCTCCTTCCCTTTTGTTGTGCAGACCCAGAGTGGAGATTTGTACACAGATCCTCGTAATGTATAAATAGTAAGCGTAGCGCTGCGATGACCTGCCGAGTGCTGTGGACCGAAGTTTCCGTTCCCGTGTCGGGCGATTAATCTATCCCCAAACAGGTGTTAGGGGAGGTAGCTGCAGGGTGCAGGCTCTTCTCCGGGGGCATGTTAGGAAAGGACCCGTAGGAATATAACTCAGCGCATTTAGTCCTGGACTTTACTGAAGTACAGTTTACTGTGTGTACAAGTGCTTCTGTGTTCTCCTACTTTCTCCTTTATTCCCGCTATCCAATATTGTGCTCCACGCCAGTCATTTCAAAGCTTCACTTTCTTATTTTGCAGATCAGTTGCATTATTTAGATGCAGCTACCCAGCAACATAAATCACAAGTAACTAAAATCATCATCAGCTGCAACATTAAAGAGATATAAACACATCACTGGATCAATAATTATGATCCAGTGTCATAATGTATAATGCATGTTGTCAATAGTGCCATTCTACATAGTGAGAATGTTTGCTTTACTTGGTGCTTTGAATACACTGCTCCAAAAAATAAAGGGAACACTCAAATAACACATCCTAGATCTGAATGAATGAAATATTCTCATTGAATACTTTGTTCTGTACAAAGTTGAATGTGCTGACAACAAAATAACACAAAAATCATCAATGGAAATCAAATTTATTAACCAATGGAGGCCTGGATTTGGAGTCACACACAAAATTAAAGGTTAAAAACACACTACAGGCTGATCCAACTTTGATGTAATGTCCTTAAAACAAGTCAAAATGAGGCTCAGTATTGTGTGTGGCCTCCACGTGCCTGTATGACCTCCCTACAACACCTGGGCATGCTCCTGATGAGGTGGCGGATGGTCTCCTGAGGGATCTCCTCCCAGACCTGGACTAAAGCATCCGCCAACTCCTGGACAGTCTGTGGTGCAACGTGACGTTGGTGGATGGAGCGAGACATGATGTCCCGGATGTGCTCAATCAGATTCATGTATGAGGAACCAATCAGTGTTGCTTCCTAAGTGGACTGTTTGTTTTCACAGAAGTTTGATTTACTTGGAGTTATGTTGTGTTGTTTAAGTGTTCCCTTTATTCTTTTGAGCAGTGTATATTTTGATTATACAACTTGTGCACTGTTAAGCTACTTAAGTAGGATCATAAGTTTTACTTATGTCAGTGTGTAAATAGTGTAAATATGTTTAAACTGCTGTGCAGCTCCCCTCTGTAACAGAGCGCAGAGCTGCACATCAACGCACACACGCATGCACACACACACACACACACACACACACACACACACACACACACACACCCCTCGTGCCTCCCTATTTAAAAATAAAGATCCTCGAAGCACCCCTTGCTCTTCTCTAACACCACACTGTGGCTTGAACTACGCTGCATCGAACCAGGTGTTACTTTTTTTGGGGTCAAGACGCCATCATGCAACAATTAGAGCTGCTTCCTGCCTTCGGTCCGGTGGCAGCATTTGGACGGATTATTTTGTATGACGATTTTATTCCCGCAAGTGTAAATCTTTGTAATTCAGAAAGGCCTGCGTGCTTCAGACACACGGTCCTACCGTGGTAGTTTGTCCTTCTCCCTCAGCAAACACAGCAATTACAGGCATTGCCAGTCACTGTCAGATGTGGCGTCAGCGATCAGTCCAGCTCACTGGGCTCAGGACATTAGACATGGATATATAGTATATACAAGGGACCCCCCCCCCTCCAAACTCCCTGGCCTGCTGTTCGTGCATGCATCTGTTCACTGGAGCTGACACTTTCCCTTTTTTACTACTAACAAAGCAGCATTGTCCCTGTTTTAGGCCATCCTTACATGTTCTTGTGTGTGTGTGTGTGTGTCAATATAATTCCTTTAAAAATGATGGTATATCCATCTGTGAAAAACACTGAAGTGGAACATCAGGTGTTGGTATCACTGCTTCAGAATGAAACACCAAGGTTTATTTCCTGCAATGGCCATATTACAGTGACCCACACACACACACACAACACAAAACAGGCAGAAACTGGGGTGGAAGAGGCAATGTTGCCATTTCCAGATGGTGACTTCAGTAGACCAGAATGCAGTGAAGCAACAATACTTTTTAAAGTGCGTCCCGTCTGTGACACGTTTGCCTGTTTTTCACATTTGAACTATGCTCACAGTCAGTATCCGAAATCTGCTTGAAGTGATGACTGAGGCATGTCACTATATTATACACATGACTGGAAACTGGAGATAATGAAAGCAGGGACTCGTGATGCAAAATTCCCATTTTTTTTAATATTAAAAGGTAGATGGTGTGTGTGATGTGGTGACCATCTTTGCCTCACAAACCTAACTTTATTTGAATTCTGTCTGCTTGTGTTCGCTGTTAGCTGCCATTCATGCCCTAGGTGCACTAGACTAATCTATATATGTTGGGAGGAGCAAGAAAACAATAACTGGAATAGCAGCGGAGGAGAGTAGTAGGTAGACCACAGGCATGAATGACAAGACAAAAATAACTCCTGGAACACTCAGAGTCCCCCGGATGGATGGATATAAGAGTATCCGAAGCACGAGTTTTTCCTGTAAGTGCACAGTTATCACAGTGTCAAACCACTGAAAGCGGTGTAATAGCCCCATTCTTAACTTTATTTCATTGTGGCTTCTGTGCATGCACATTATTCTCACCTGCCCCTGTCGCCCTCTCACCGTACAACAGATAGAGATCTATAACTGCGATTGCCAGTCTGGAGGGAACCAGAGGGGAAAGGGGCTTTGTTAGGCTACCGGTCGCCGCCTGCGCCGCTGCGCTCCTGCATGGGTAAAGAAACAGCTCTACACGCTGACCTCAGAGCTGTTGTTTAATCACCAGGGCATTTTAATGGCTTGTCAGAGTAATGAAATATGGTTGGAGGCTACCTGGTGCAAACATTACGATAAATCCCTCTCACACAAGCCTATGCAGGGCTTAATGGTTATAAATCATCACTTTGGGGAGAGAAAAATGACAGCTATTAAAATAATGAATGGGATGATTAATTTTTCACATTAAAGATTAAAAGCTATGAGAGGTATCATCAGATATTTGAGCAGCTGTAAACGTTTGAAAGTGAGAGCTTATTTTCCTCACTTTATGACGCCCTCCGTTTCTTCACTGTCATCTAAGTTTCTTCCCCTGTTTTTTTTTTTTTAATTTATTTATTTATTTGTATTTTATTTTTTCTCTTTTCTCTGTCTGCTGGCTGGGTACACCGCCAGCACAGGCATTCCTTACACCTAATTTGTGCTCTTGTAAAAGTGCTCTGAGGAAAAGCCTTGAAGAACACTTATTGCTCGAGGCAGTACAGGACCCTCTCAGCCTCTCTGCAGGGGCTCCTCGTGGCTCTCACTGACATTATTTCATACCTCTAAAGCTGTCATACCTATAGCCTTTCACAAGAAGAATAAGAAGAGCCGGCCAAAAGTACTTTACTTTGTTCTGGGAGTATTTTTTTTATTTTTGGGGGCCATTCCTGTTCGTTTTTAAGCGCACATCTGTTTGGTTGCTGGTGAGATTATTGTAATCACACACGCTTACCGAGTCTGAATAAAGCCTCATGTATAAATAAACTATGACAAGCTTTATGTCTCCTTCGGATCACTCCCAGGAGAAGGTTTGTTATTGGACACACACAAGGGTGACAGATTATAGGAAAAACATGAACCATGACCTCTACAGTGCAGGGATTGGATGGCTGTGCATGTTGCTGTCTTTCTTCGGGTCTATTCCCCCCCCCCAGAAGGGTCACTTTGAGTCAATAAAAAGTTGCTCTGAGTGATCTCCTTTTTATCCTATGATGAAATGAACACCCTCCTTCAAGGATGACAATGCTCCCATCCATAGGGCACGAGAGGTCACTGAAGGGTTTGATGAGTACGATTGATTTATGCGATTCATTTCTTTTGGCTTTCATACACAGCAGGTCCAACACAGCTGAACAAGCTACCAATCAGAGACTGTGGGCTGACATTTAAAACGTAGTTTTCTACCAGCCGCTGTCAGCCTCGTGCACTTTGGTGCGAAAAAAAATGATAATGCCATTACTGGCCGTTGTGGTGCACTTTGATACGCAAGGAATATTTACTGTTTATCGCTGTAGGCACATTGGAAAAACTTTGAATTTCTTCACATGACTGTGGAAAGACCAAGCAGCAGCCCGTGGGGCCAAAAAACTGCAGTTCCTTGAGTGGCCACTTGAAGCTGGTTCCAAAAGCTGGCACAAAAATGGCTGTGGCCTTTAATATCTACACTGTTCAAAAAAATAAAGGGAACACTTAAACAACACAATATAACTCCAAGTAAATCAAACTTCTGTGAAATCAAACTGTCCACTTAGGAAGCAACACTGATTGACAATCAATTTGAAATTGATTGAACACGTGGAAATTATTGACAATTAGCAAGACACACTCAATAAAGGAGTGGTTCTGCAGGTGGGGACCACAGACCACTTCTCAGTACCTATGCTTTCTGGACTGATGTTTTGGTCACTTTTGAAAGTTGGTGGTGCTTTCACACTCGTGGTAGCATGACACGGACTCTACAACCCACACAAGTGGCTCAGGTAGTGCAGCTCATCCAGGATGGCACATCAATGCGAGATGTGGCAAGAAGGTTTGCTGTGTCTGTCAGCGTAGTGTCCAGAGGCTGGAGGCGCTACCAGGAGACAGGCCAGTACACCAGGAGATGTGGAGGAGGCCATAGGAGGGCAACAACCCAGCAGCAGGACCGCTACCTCCGCCTTTGTGCAAGGAGGAACAGGAGGAGCACTGCCAGAGCCCTGCAAAATGACCTCCAGCAGGCCACAAATGTGCATGTGTCTGCACAAACGGTTAGAAACCGGGCCGCACAGCCCTCCATGTGCTCACCAGAGGTAGCATGACTGCCATTAGGTACCGAGATGAGATCCTCAGACTCCTTGTGAGACCATATGCTGGTGCGGTTGGCCCTGGGTTCCTCCTAATGCAGGACAATGCTAGACCTCATGTGGCTGGAGTGTGTCAGCAGTATCCTGCAAGATGAAGGCATTGAAGCGATGGACTGGCCCGCCCGTTCCCCAGACCTGAATCCGATTGAGCACATCTGGGACATCATGTCTCGCTCCATCCACCAACGTCACTTTGCACCACAGACTGTCCAGGAGTTGGCGGATGCTTTAGTCCAGGTCTGGGAGGAGATCCCTCAGGAGACCATCCGCCACCTCATCAGGAGCATGCCCAGGTGTTGTAGGGAGGTCATACAGGCACGTGGAGGCCACACACAATACTGAGCCTCATTTTGACTTGTTTTAAGGACATTACATCAAAGGTGGATCAGCCTGTAGTGTGTTTTTAACCTTTCATTTTGTGTGTGACTCCAAATCCAGGCCTCCATTGGTTAATAAATTTGATTTTTATTGATGATTTTTGTGTGATTTTGTTGTCAGCACATTCATCTTTGTACAAAACAAAGTATTCAATGAGAATATTTCATTCATTCAGATCTAGGATGTGTTATTTGAGTGTTCCCTTTATTTTTTTGAGCAGTGTATATGGTTTTTTTTTTTATCAAACTTTTATTAATGTTTGATATTGGGTCACTTTGACAGACAGGTGCTTATCAGCACAGGTGGCTGCAGCCAGTAGCCCTCTGCCTAGGCCTCACCTCTGCTAACCAGAGTCACTGTAGTGGACCTCTCACCCATGTTTGTGCTGACTGTGTGTTTAATCGTACCAACAGCGATTCCAAGACATTTCTTCTCCAGTTTTAGTGAGTTAAATGGCACTAATTAGCAGGTTTACATATCTATGATGCGCCCATGTAGTCTCGTTAACCAAGCTGAGCTAAAATCAGCTGATAATTGTCATCCAGATATGGTCCTTTCTGCTAAAAGTGAGGCTGCACAAAATGTGGCTCCACAAACCAGTGGGGTGACCTTGAGTGGTTAAGAACTTTAATATACAGTCAGTGGGACAAACTACCTTTGTGTTTGTGTTTGACTGATGCACTTCCTGTACAGAACCTCGTTTAGATACTGCACTGAGTCAATCATGTTAAAATTATAAGAGGTTCTGATATGACCAGTGCATTGAGCAAAACCATTGATTAAGACGACTCTGCCCCACCATCGTCACATAACCATCAAGAATGCATTCAGCCCATTAAAACCACAGAGGCTTGGGGAATCAGTGCAAAGGTGCACTGAAGCTGCTCTGGCAGCAAGTGGTGCCCCAACACCTTAAGACACTTGATGTTGGCTTTTCCCCTTAATTTGTCACCATCTATAGAATCCTAATTCAGCATTCACTTCCAGGGACTCACTGCATTGTTCAAACATACATCACCCAAATTGCGAGGCACAGATTAGAGGGGAAAAGCATAATTAGAACATTAATAACCATACATGTTGGGGAACATAAGTAATTCAGTTTTTATGATAAATAGGAACGTAAACAAAAGGCAGCAGAATGAGAGGTTCATTTAGATACTCCGAGCTCGGTCTCAGCAGAGACATGAATGTAGGTTTCTCCCACTGTTGCCCAATTATTTCTGTGTTTCCAGGCAATGATAGTATTGCTTGTCCATCTGCAACCTTCAAAGGGATATTCAAATAGTCTCATTGAAGCACCGGCTCCATTTGTTGGCAGGGAATAAATTGTTGGCTGGAAAATTTCTTTATCCTCTCAGAGCAAAACTAGGTATTTGTGCAGTTAAAGTTATTTACAAAGTGGTGGGAAATTTAGACGACTCCCGGCGTTTCCGTGTGCCCCCCCCCCACCCCTCCTTTGATTTCTGCCTTTTGTGTGTGCATGTGCGTGTGTGTGTGCCGCTTGCTTTTTCATATGCTGTCGCCAGAGATGCACGTGATGGCCGCCCACACCTCCTTCGTGTTTTTCCAGCTTTTTCTTACCGTCCGCTAACGATCCGGGGACACCGAATGAAGGGCCGCCGAACAAAATGGCCACCTCAGCTGCCCACTTATATCTCAGCCCTCCCCTCTCGAATCAATTCTGACATTTCATTCTGCCCTTATAGAAGGTAATGGTGCATTCAGAGGTTGTTACCGATAATGTTGAAATGGTATTGCTTGGTTTCATTGGATAGATGTACTGTAACCTCTGCTGTAGGATGGCCTCAGCTTCTCTCCCTCACTTCTTCTTCTTGCTTTTTTTTTTTTCTCTGGGACTGAGATGTTGGTATTTACCGGCTCAAATATCCCTTTTGGCACGAGTGGGAGCAGCATTTTTTTTTTCTTCTTCATTTTTCTGTTAACAAATAACCAACCAGTGTTTGTATTTTCCTCCCACTCTTGTGTTCACGGAACATGAAGTGAAAACACCCTTTTAAGTTGGCTAGTCAATATGCTGTTTCTAATATATTATTTACTGCCTATGGGCTGTATATCTGAATGTGCTAAACAACTGTTTCGGTTTTGCAGTCATAATCATGTAGAGAGAAATCACAGAGCCAGATGTCTGGCCCTCGTTTTACAGCGTTTATGTTTTCCTCTGAGTTTATGTAAAATTCATCCTTCCCTGTTTTATTTATTCCCCCGTTTTCACTGACTCAACAATTAGTCAATTCCCAATCAACAAGAGAAAAGAAATTGCTTTTAATTACTTTTGATAAATGACAAATTGTGTTGGCACGGCTCCCTGCAAATGCTTAATCAGGTGCTGGGCGGGGTAGGGAGGCGGGAACCAGGAGAAGGGATTTCTGCTGGGATGAAATCAATGCGGTTTCTCTGCGGTTCACCGGCTGGGCTTCTGGGCAACAGCCAACCAGAGGCCTGCAAAGATACACAAGTCAGCAGAAAACCCTCCTGCTGCATGAGAACAGTCACCCACTGAGACACAAACATGCAGCAACATTCAGATGTACATGCTTTGTGTGCTGGCTCTGTGGCTCGCATATATTGCATATTTGACACAGTCTGGTGATTAGTGCCAGCTCTCTAAACCATGCACCAAACGTAGTAAGTGCGATTGCATCATTATATTTTTGATCACTAAATTCGGAGCGCTCCTTTCCGCCATCTCGATAGCTTATTGCAAGTGACAGAAGACGTCTTTAGAAACCTCGACTTAAATGGATTTCACTATAACCGCTTCCTAGTGAGCAACAGCTGGAAGTCTTGTTGTGGCGGTGAGGTTGTCAAGTTTGGTACCACTGTGCCTGTGAAGAGACTAAACAAAAACTTGCACTCACTCGCTATATCTGGCACCTCGTGCTAGCTGGAGATGCTCCGCAGCAGGATGAAATGTCAAGAAACAGCTCCAGCAGCTCACACCCCCTAGAACTACACATTATTGTCTTCATGTGAAGGTTGTGTGTGCACGTCAAACAAATAAGATGCTTCTTGTATATATTAGTTCATTTAGAAGTGTTACTAGGATGTAGTTCTTGCTGAAACTTTTAAAGAGCCAAACTAATCGTTTTCACTGTTTCTGCTTATATTGAAATATTGCATTCAAGTAAAAGGAACACTTAAAGGGGCATTTCACACCCAAATCTAGTAAATGAATTTTTCCTTTAGCATGTATATGATATATATGCATCTAGCTGTTTAAAGGTTTAGAACAGAACCTTTGTAAATTCAGCTACTTAGTAAAACATCATGAAGCTATTTTCTTTCATACTGATTACACTGAGTAACTTAATGAAGCGTATAGCTAGCTTACACTGCGGCCAAACCGAGGTGTGCGCCACTACCGTCTACGTCCTGTCAGAAGCTACAAGTCTGAACGCACTGCTGAATGCACGCCCCCCCCCCCATCTGCACAGTGGTGCGGTGGGTCCGACAGAAAGAAAGTAGCTCCCGCCGCTCCCACCAGGGTTTGGAGGAGTGAAACATCAGGTGTGAAGTCGAGATGTGTGATTTGCTGGGCGACGTTGACATTACCGAGGAGTTTTAATGCTGCAGTCCAAGCAGGCCGACCGCTTTCGCCCGTCTCCTTCCACGTGTCACGTTAGGACTCACCTGCAACATGCCTTCATGTTTTTTGTGATGAATGATGCCTGATACGAGGATACTTGGATGAAAATCTTGTTTTTACAAAGCAGCAAAGTCGGCTTTCGGGCTACCCTGACAATTCGAAATAAACTATCACGTGAATAATGCACAACTTTTTCCGATTTTTCTATGCACGCCGTTTTATTGTGATGATTGTGAAGTGAAAGTCTGATATTGAGACAGCTGTAGTACAAAGTAGTAAACGTGGAGGGCTGCGTTCTGTATTTCATTAGCTTATAATTGAGTTATTAATCACACCCTGGCTCTGCTGCGGTCTGTTTTCTAACAGGAGCTTCCCTCTGTTCTCTCTTTTAAGGGTCCATCAGCACCTGTGCCAACAGCAGCGAGTCGAGTGACCCAGCTTCAGGCCCACCGGCTTCACCTGTACATGGAGACCCCCAGCTGGGCAGGTCAGACTCTTTACAAAACCCCCTCTGGACCCTCATGTTGGTCTGTTGTGTGCTAGGTGACCTATTTATCTTATGACCAGTCCTCCTACAGATCACAGAGCATAGAAGGCAGCTGTCAGCCGAGTGCAGTGCACCTTACACTGAGGTCGTTTAGTGTGAGGTTTAAAAGACTGAGCCACAGAAAAAACATTGTGTTTTATTCTGACAGTGTTTAAAGTACTTTATTCTGATCTGTTACTGATGATGGCTTCAGTTAGACATAAATCACACTGCTCATGAATTATCGGTTTACTAAAGAGAAGGGCCTGTTAGTAAAATGAAGCCGGTGCTTCCTGCTGAGAGGGTAGGTAGAGACCACCTTTGCACTGGTTTAACAGCCATATTTTGGCTCTGCGGGTCATAAAACAGCGTGCTGTGTATTTGTGCAAAAATCTTGTTTAATGGCACCAGCTATGCCCGTCCTGACAGTCACTGGTCATAATTCACCCGGTTACCAGTGAGGCTTTTTGACTACTAAGACGTTTATTCTCACGGTAAGTATTTAATTTCATTTTTCTTCTTTTTCCAACACGGAAATAGTCCGTCCACCTGGCATCCCTCCTGCCCACAGCTGCGATCCGAACGTTTTAGTTCGAGGCACTATTGCTAACTTAGTGACTTTGAGATTTGGCAGATTTTTTTTTAAAGACCTTGCGAAAAAAAAAAAACTCTGCACGCTGTCCTCCTGCTTCACGTCGTCTGGCTCCTCTTGCACAGGCACAGTGTGCTCTCTGCTGTGTCCGGTGGGTGACAGTGGTGCACAGTGGGAGAGAGAAGAGGGAGAGCCTCAGTTTCATCTGGCTTTCTCTCTGAGCGATCATTTTATATGTAAACATCATAGGCGTCATATGGAGGATGCATTCTGAAGCCTCTGCAGTGGCATTTTTAGTCTTTTGGCGCCAGCAAACCAGACGTCTCAAAAATGTTTATTTCTTTTTCTTAAATACGGTTTATTCGTGTCCATGAATGCAGATTAATACCATTTTGTGACTATTTTGTGAACTGTCCTTACAGTGTGTGGCAACTGTTGTTCATGTGCATGTAGACCTTTCTTCACAGAGGAGGCTAAACACTCCAGAGTTTGAGGAAACGGCTTCACGCCCTTTCAGTGTGAAAGCTCTCTCGCTGTGATAAAGGCCGTATGTACGCACGTCTTACTCCACCCTATCCGGCCATATTGTGCTGATGCGTGCTGGTTAAGTAGCGGAAGACTAGAAAAAGACTCTTATCCATATGCCTGAGAGCCCAGGAGTCGGTGTGATCTCTCCCCAGATGAAGCTCTCTGCTTCCTCGCCCGTTCTCTGCGGAGCCATATAGCAGGTGGCAGTGAGGATCAATGGGCCCCAGCCATTACCTCCTCTCCACTTCATATCTCCAGCCTCATCTCTGTGGGGGGCCCGCGGGGCATGCGGCGCGTCTCGCTGCAGCACACCGGGAGAAATAGGGACGTTTTCCATTAGTCTAATTGCTCGGTTATAGTTCTATATTATTGCCGTGATCACCACTGTGGCTTGGTAATGATGGACCTCCCATGACCCCACGTATAGCTGGTGGGTGTTATTTCTCCCCCGTCACCGCCCATTGAAACTTCACTTGCAGTGGGTGTGGGCGGAGAGAACAAACTTAACGTCGTCGAGAGGAAAACAGGAGGACAAACGGGCCCAAAAACGGGGGGAGCTCCTCAAATGTTTTGGTGCAAGTTTGATCAAATAGCCGCAGCTATTTACATTCTCAACAGGTGCGGCGTTCGGCTGATTTATGGAATAAACACTGGAGTTCTAGCGCTTGTTCATTTGCCTCCGCTAAAAACTGGCAATATGGGGCTAATTTGCAATAATTTGCTGCTGCTGTGGCCACTGGTTAAGAATGTTTATATAATCATGATATAATAAGAAAAATGAAAATGAGTTTTTCATGCAGTTCAGGCCCTGTCAAACACAGCTCACGGACCCACTAAATGATAATTACATTCCTCAAGCACAGTATTACATTATACCCTCTTACATGGACTTTGTTCACGGTAAATGGGGGGGAGTATTATTTTCATTTTAAGGCGATCCGACCCAGTATTATTCCCACATCTGAGCTCCCTCGGTACGGTGGAAGGTTTCCCCCATCAGCGATTACACGAGAAGTCTTCCATCAGTGAGCAGATGAGGTGAGGATTATAATGAATTCATTTACCCTCAAAGACTCTGCCTTTCTTCTTTCTGTTTATAATATCCTATTTGCATACCTCATATGATCGAAAAATTTGAAAAGCTTTAGTTTAAGCGGCGTTGGACTAATCGGGCTTGAATATTTCACAGCTGACCCGTGGCTCTCCCTACAGGTCGGCACATAAAAGCTGCTTCCTGTTTTGGGTTTCCTCTCGTACAGTCGGAGTGTTGCTTATTATCTCCCCGCCGCCACCACCACCACCACCACCACCGCCACCACCACCACCACCACCACTCCTTAGAAGGAGAAAATCCTTGGCCGTGATTCCTCCTTTTTTTAAAAAAAAAAAATCTTATTTTATTTATTTATTTAGTTTTTACAGGTGTGGGTATTGATCTTTTGCCTTTGCTGCAGGGGAGTGTGTTCACTTAAAAGGCCCACTGATGTAGCAGGGCTTATTAAACAAATAGGCCAGAGAACAAGGCCACAATCACTTTGAATCATGAAGGAGGTTGCCCATCTTAAGGCAACACTGTATCAAATATGAAACGCTCTGCTAACAAGGTGTGTAATCTATTTTAATCAGATCATATTTTATAAAACAAGGAGAGGGTTGAACTTAAATAAGAGAGAAAGATGGAGATTCTGAGAGGGGGGAGTCGGGGATTGTATTTTGAAATTGAATGTGACGGCCAGGGACCATGACTTGATTTTACATGCATGGCTTTATAATGAAGCCACAGCAAATGGTCAGTTATGGTTAACTTTAGGGGAAGCTGGAGCCTTGCTGTAATGGGAGGCTAATTCAGGGCCCATAACGCCTTGACAGGCTGCGGAAGCAGGACCGGAATATGGAGAAGGATGTAAGTTTACGGGCTCTGGGGCCGAAGTTAAGGTCTGTGTTTGTCTGCAAATTGCCACGTTGCCTGAGGATATAACGGGGTCAAGAGCGGCGTAGGATATTGTGTGTGTGTGTGCGCAGACGCGCTGTCACAGAAATAAACACAAAACAGAAGCACGCACCCTCCCACAGATGGACTGGCCGACGCACTCGAATCAAGTGCGCAGGAGTGACTTCATGTTGTCATTGCAATTCAGGCCATGATCATTTTTTTATGCCTTTACGCTGACTGAGTTCATAGGCGAGTGTTTTCAATCATATTTTTTTTTCTTCTCGCGTCATAAATTGTTTCAGATCCTGTGACACTACCAGACTCGGTTATGAATACATGAATATATATATATATATATGTATATATATATATATATATATATATATATATATATATATATATATATACTTACAAGACCTTAGGTAGTGCTACTAGTCAGACGGATAATGGATACAGAGACGTTATATACTGCTCTGGGAACCACCACTTGTTAGAAAAGATTTCCTTGGATTTTAATGATTAGGAGGGGAAAAAACGAGAGCACGGACATGTGAGATTTGTGCTTTTAAGGGTTTTATCTCTTCTTCCTTTTGGAGAAATAAAATCCTCTGCTTTTATGGTGAATAATCAGACTGCTCTTGATCACTACACCAAATGTCTGCCTGCATTACTAAAAAATGTGCTTCTCTTCATCCAAAATAAATAAATAAAAAACAAACTAAAAATGCTGCTATGGGAACTACTGCAGATATTAATAGATGTCTCATAATAGTTAGCAAGGTATTATTCACCACTGTGGAAAGCACCACTTGTTAGGAAAGAAATTCCTCCGATATTAATCACCGTGAAGCGCAAAGAGAAGGCATTTAACACCCAAATGTTACAAAATGAAGATGCTGTTGTTTTCGTGGTGTTATAAATTTGTTGGATCCTGAGTGCGCTCGCAGGGCCTCTTTGCGGCGAGCGCAGGGGTGATGGAGGGGTGGAGAGGAGAGGAGAGGAGAGGAGGAGGAGCAGCAGAGGAAGGAAGAGGAGGGATGCCTGCATCTTTAAAAGGTAGATGGAGTGAGGGAGTGGGGCGGATGGGTGGCTGGCAGGATTGTGCTGACGGCAGGGCTTTGGTTCAGAGCATGCCCATTAGAGGGAGCCATAAATCCTGGGCTCTCTGGGCCGGGCTGTGTCAGCAGTCCACTGAATGAATTGATTTTAAACGCCACTGAAAAAAAGAGAAAGTGCAAGGTGGGGGGGGGGAGTGACTATTTAATTCACCCTCCGCCAGAAGCCCACACCCCGTTCCACCCCGCTTCTCAATTCAGGACTGCCGCTGAAAAGGGGGAGGAGAGAAGTCTAGAAACACTGAAACTGTCACCAGCAACAAGCCCAGGGCTACGCGGCCCCCACATGTTTGATTTAAACAGGAGGGAAACACACAAACCAAATACATAATCTCAAATTCCATACAGCATTTGTTCTCCCACCCCTCTAATTTTTCCCTCTCAGCCCTCTCCTTTTATATCTCCACAAGAGAAATGAGACATATCGTAAAAAAGGGGAGAGAGAGAGAGAGAGAGAGAGAGAGAAAGGCGCCGCTGCATTTGAAATTCAAATGTGTTGGATTTTGAAATTGATGTATGTGTTTATTCATTTACGAGCAGCATCCATGTGTGCATGCATTTATATATTATCAGCAGCAATGAAACGCTGCACAGAAGCCTTGTAGCCCATCTTTCTCCTCCGTGTGCCCCCTCGTCTTTGTTTCCTCCTCGAGCTGCAGCCGCTCTTATGTTCAGCACTGCACAAAAAAAAAGAAAGAAAAAAAAGAAACGTGTTTGCAAAAAAGACGTGCGCTAAATTGTGCATGAGGACCGGTTTTATTCGCTCATCCTTTTTTTCCCCCCATTTTATCTAAATGCATTTAGCGTGTGTACTGACTTTGGTTTTGTCTTACTCAGTGCCCACGCTGTGACACCCCCGCCCCCACCCGTGTACTTACCTGTTAGTGTCATCAGACACTGGTGGGAGTGCACCGCTGCCCTTGTACAGAGCAGTGTTACAAGACCCTCTAAGGACCTAATCTGTATGAAACCTGCAATGCAAGTGGAACATAAGGAGAGGGTAGGACAGGTGAAATCAATATCATATTTATCATATTCATAAATATTCAAAAATTGATCACAAGATATATATATATTATATATATAAGCCCGGCTCTATAACAATAAAGCGACCCTTTTCATGTATTGTGCGTAGATTGTGTTTCATAACGGGCCTGTTTTTAAAAATATTGCCACAAAAACCTAAAACTGAAACATCTGATTTTTTTCGATTTTTTTTCATTAGGGGGCAGAAAAACTCCACAGCACACCGACTGACACCGTCGCTCCAACACATCATCACTTTTTAGCCTGGACCAAAAAGGATAAAGAGAATAAACAAAACAACGAGCTGAAAGAGGCTAAAAGTGACAGCTGTGGGCTCATCACTATTGATGACCCGTTTCCTTTCACACAGATTGATTTGAATTGTTAACAACTGATCACTGGAGCTTTAAACGAGCTGAATACAGACACCAAACTCTCTCAAATTCAAAACCAAAATTCATACCATTCAGATATAATGGAGGGAGAAGGAAGGGTGTTTGGTGTGCATGTGTGTTTTTCTTTTTTTGTGTGTGTGTGTGTGTGGGGGGGGTGTGTGCATCCTCTCTGGCTCATTACGCTGTTTAAAGAGCCGGCACCTCCGAATCACCTGCCCAGCTCCACGCTTCAAACAAGCTCAGCCACCAGGGATCATACATCAACTTCTCCATCAGTCCCCCCGGCTTCACTTTTTCACCCGTCGCCTCAGAACACACGAGCCCCGCGCGCGAACCCACGCGGCGACCGCGGCGAAACAGATAGCATCGCTTGCTGAATACTGATCCCACACCTGCTACAAAAAGCATAATAAATTAGTTACAGACCAGCTGTTACGTTGTTATGTGCATTATCGTGAATTTAACTGAGCACATTCAGTGGACCTGCAGCATCCCAGGCCCAGTTTGTGGCCTCAACATCCTTAATACATGGCTCCTCCGCATGTAAAAAGTACACTTTCTCATGCCTAATTACCCACGGGCTAAGGCATGAAGAGGATTTGCTGCGTATTACTATAAAGATTGTGAGGATATTTCACTTTGAAAAATGGTGAAGCACACAGGACTAAGGGCTTGATTACAAGGAGTGGGGCACACAGCCTCTACATCTTCCTTCCCTCATTTCAATTATGGCTGACTGGAGGCACGGTGCTGCCACCGTCCTCAAATAAAACTAAAATATGATAAAGCTGAAATATCAGGCCCAGGACTGCGCCCAGCCTCGAGCCATGTAAGGCGCAGATCCTCGGCACGTAATTACAACATTTGCCAATATTTTTTTGACGGGAGGTTCAACATGGATATGAATGAAAGGAAGGGGGAGGAGGGGGGGCATGAGGAGCATTCATGACACATGATAAAAAGCACATTTCATTCTGCCTTCCCCGTGGATACCGGGAGACATGCCTGCACAGAGCTGTGTGTGTGTGTAGATGGCTGTATTACTTTTAAGTTGCAAGATCATTACTCATGTGAAGATGCATGAGCTAAGTGAGCAGCCGCTGTCATAACAGGGGATAGCATATACATATATATATATATATATATATATATATATATATGGTATTCCTGTTTGTAAAATAAAAGCATGTGATATCACAACAATCCAGCAGCTGTAAGCAAATATTTCTTCTGTACGATGGGAGGACAGAAAATGTGCTACAAAGCATATTCTTTATTTAATTCATGTTTGCCCTTTTAAGCGCTGCCCTTTGCAGCCCCCTACAGATGGAGGCGACGTGCGATGTGGCGGCTCCCTCGCCATGACACACCAACGAGGTGGATCTCCTCTGTGGCCCCCGTTCCTCGCCGGCCTCAACACCCCAGGTAGCCGAGGTCCAGCCTCCTATGTCGGTGTTAATAACAGTCTAGCATGCTCGCCGCACCGCCGGTGCCACGCGGGGTCAGCGCTCCGCAGATTTGGGCATTCGGAGGAAATCCCAGGCAGCGTGGCGCAGAGTTTCCCGCTACGCCGAACGCATAAGAATGTGAACTGCCGGTGGATGTGATCTGTTTTAGCACATTTTATATTTGCTTTGAGAACAGACCCGGTTCAAGCACCGTTTGTAAAGCCACAGCTTAGAACGTAATGTGGCAATTAAATTTAGCAAAAACACATGCTCGAGGAACGCGTGGTTTGGGACCTGACATGTCAACTCTCAGCTGAGTCACGTCAGTATAATCTCGTCATAAATCCTCTCTTATGGCTGCACAGAGCTCCAAATGAACAACACCAGCGTGCCCCATAAACACAAGTAGTAGTTTCCTGCACTTCCTTTTCCCTTTCTTTCTCTTTCTCTGCTGTGTTGATTCAGATTTCAGAAAAATAAACCCTTGAAGTTTATTGCCTAACATTTGTGATTTCAGTCAAAGAAGATGTGAAACATTGTTGCTGAAGAGTGTGTGATAACATTTTCCAAGAATTCATTCTCTTCAGATTGGAGTGCACGATTTGTCATTTTGTAGATCTGATCTCGGTCATTAAAAGCGTTAAAAAAACAAAACAAAACTGAAGGCACTTCCTCTTCTGCTGAACTCACTCACTGGAGCTCTTCAGATAAAGAATCTCAGCCTCCTCTGGTGTGTGTGTGGTTTTTTTTGGTCCTGTTGTTGTTGTTGTGTTTTTTGGGGGTTTTTTTTGCCTGTGTTGAAGTGGCTCCAGCACCTGCTTTTCAAAGTGAAGGAGGAAAATGTTTTGCAGAGGGAAGAGCTTCTGCAGCAAAATCAAGAACGATTCCGCCTCCTTCACTCGTCACAGTGTGGGGGATTCAATCAAAAGTCTGCCCTGTGACCTGTTCTCAGAGAAACAAACAGCCGGCAGAGTCTCCGAAGACCGAAGCCATCAGAGGAGGGCGGCTGGTGTGTGAGCTAAACCGTGGCACTTTTCTGAAAGCCTCCATCATAGAAAAATTGTGAGATGTCGCAGTGGAGAGTGACTAGCATGGCGCTACATTGATACATTGATGCAGCGAATGCCTCGGACAGTGCAGTAAAAGTGCTGAGGTTGAAATTAAGCTGTTATCTCTGGCATGTATCACTAGGGAGGCACGAAGCAGAGGTGCAAAGGCAGAAGCCTGTTTGCTTTACTGTTATTGCCTCTTTCCTCGTGTCCTGCCATTTTAAATGAAACACAAACTTTGGCGATCTTTTATTTTAACAAATCAGCTTTCCTGTTTTAAAGAAACTCAAATCTTTCCTTTTTTTTTTTTTTTTTTAAAAAAGAAGTGCATTAAAGAGAAAGTTCACCCTAAAATAAAATTCACATCATTTTCTTTTGGCCTCTGGGAATATCTCTACCTCTCTACCTATCTCTACATCCGTTCTCCCTTCTCTTGAAAATAATGGAACTAAATTGCAGCGTAGCATGCAAAGTGCCAAAAAATACATTTGAAAGCCTCATCGTCGGAGTCGTTTTCCAGAAATCGTTACCTGGTCCCTCAGAAGCCACGCAGATTCGGCTGTGAGCAAGATCTGAGCTACCAGTGGTTTCATGGTTCAGAAGGAAGCATGACTACACTCATGACAAGAGGGCCAGCGTGTTAATGCTGATCTATTTATTTTAAAAAAACAAACATCTAAATTGCATTTAAAATGATGCTAAAAGTCCCAGTTTTGGTGAAACATGCATTTTAACCATACATTGTTTTCTCCTGAATATGACTCGGCTGCATAATCAGCAGCTCATTAGTGTTTTGTCCCCATTTTCATCTTAACCTTCTATTAACAAAAGCATACATAAGCTGTCCTGGTGTGATGGGGATTTAATTGAGTGTACAGTAAACAGTGGCTTCCTGGAGCAGGAAATAAAACTCATTTGCATTAAAGTCATTAAATGATATTAACATCAGCTTAAACAATGTTGTCCCAACACAAAATTTTGTATATTTCGGTGAAACGCTGAGGCTGAACTGCATGCCGCCGAGCTCAGGTTCCGGCGGGGTGGGGGTGGGGGGTCAGCTTACCACAAAATTCTCACAATCGTTTCTTTATGAAGCCGAAGGAAACCAGAGCTTTGAGACTCCATCAGAGGCCGATCTTTATATTCCTGCTTTCTCGTGTGAGCTGAGAGCCTCCGTGGTTAGCGTTTGCATTGCGCTGACTTCCTCCATAAAGAGGATGTTTAATAATAATCGTCATCATTATGTAATTTATTGCATTTGGATTTTTTTAAAATTACAGCAACATAAATTACAGAGAATAAATAGATTAGCACTAAATGCTGACTTTGGCATATTACTGCTATACTTTTCACACAGCGTATTCTGCACGGTGACAATTTCACTGCAACATTTCATAAACTGCACATTTTGAAATTCCTCGCCATAGTTTGCTCCGTTGCCAGGTATACATCTTTTTTTTTTCAGAGTTGTTCTTATCTCTCTCTTTTTTTTAAACATACCTGCTTCCCTGCACGGCTCTCTCTCTCGGAATAGGAAGGCATAGGAAGCAGATCATTTCTGCTTCGTACATCATCTGTGGCGTTGATTAGATAGTGAGTAGAACTTGTGTTTTTGTTCAAAAGAGAAACTCTGAGCAGCGAAGTAGCGAGAATCCCACCGCCCTGATGCCACGCTGCTGGAATTAATGCTGTGGAAATTTACCATTTTTATTATGCCACCGTAAATTTCCCCGGAGAGCTGTCAGAGCACAGGTATTTCCCCACCTACATCAATGTTTTTATTTCTTGACAGACCATAATTTGTTTGCAAATGTAGAAATTTTTTTCAGTATCTTAATTTATTGTACTTTAAGTATTAAATAGTTATGCAAAGAGGGAGCCAAACCTTGCATTCCTAGTCACAAAGCTTGATTAATCAATTACTAGTCACTAATTTCTCATTTCCATTCAGGATGGTGGGGGGGGGGCACCTTTTAAACAACACCAGGGAGTACTGTGGTTTTAACTTCTAGAAGCACAAACCCTTTTAGAGGCGCAGGCTATAATGGTCTCATTTGTTTACAAGTGAGGTAAACAAATGTATCACAATTATTTTGACAAAGATGCATTAATGTTCAAAATGCTGCATGTAGCACTTTTTAAAAAATCTGTTTCAGTGCACGTCATCCTAAAGCAGACAGTGAGTAATGTCTCAGAGGCACGACCGTTGGTTGATGTGACGTTGCAAGATAATGACAAAAATCAACAGGCTGGGCTTTAAAGATGCAACACAGACGCCATCCTTCAAATTCGGGACCTCGGCATCTCCTCTAAATGAGAATCAGGCATTATTTTGTCTCCGGATCCCAAAATAAGTTGGCTCGTTAAAAGTTGTGGACGCTTGCGTGTCATATTTGTCTCCCTCGGGCTCGGTGAGCGAGGGGAACATAGGTGCAGGTGCCGGTTCTTGTCACGCCGCAGCGACACCCCCATGAGTAATCTGGTGCATGATAAACAGAGGGTCGAGGTGTCACGGGAACACCTCGGCGACTGGCACAAGGGTAATTACTCTTCCTGCGTGGGTGCAACTCAAAATTTTTGAACCTTTTCTTTCTCCAATCATACTTGATGGATTGAGTGGGAGAAGGCGATCATCTGGTTCTTAGCAGGCTCACTGAGCGTGGTAGGCCTCTGTTGATTAATGATATCTGCTGCAAGTCACCAAAAGCGGAAATTAAGTATTTCTGTTTAAATGTAACATTTGTCTCCTTTGCTGGTGTTGAGAAAAGCATTTGTCAAAATCCCCGGGCTTTGGCGATAGGTGGATTTCCTCGGGGAGCATGCCGGGAATTACTCCCTGCTTTCACATTAATGGCATTCAGTGTTCCTATTTTATACCTTGAATCTACTTTTCACCCTTTCACCTTTGCGGTGGATTTTGAATATGTAATCGTTCACTTTTAAAACCCGTCGGCCGTGTGACAGTTTAGAATTAAGCATGTTGTAGATTTTTGCAGAAAGATGAGAAATGACCTTGGCCGTATGATTCCTGATGGCATCTCTGTCTGTGGCGGGCACATGGGAGGGGTTCTGGTGGTTTCACTGGTTGAGTTGGGTTACCATTTGTGCTGATGGCGAGCCCTGCCATGCTGGAACGGAACAGACTCCGGCTCCTGAGGAGACTAATGGTTACAGGGCCTGGCCATCGTCCAGTGCTGCCCCAGCCACTGCCTCTCCCGTCGCTGGGATATCATTACCTCCAATGTGTTACATCAGACTCGCTTGGTCAGGCTCTGAAACAGTCAATACTCCACAATTTAGAAAATCAGCCAAGTTTGCAGAAACAAAGAGGCAATATCGGAAATAAAGACGGATATATAATCTGACGCCAGGCATTTTTTTCATGCTGGGTGAATTATTTGTTGTCCGGAAGGTGGGGATGAGGAAGGGGTAGAGGGGAAGGAGGGAGGGAGCCAGGGATCTGTCAGAGGTTAGAGGAGGTGGTCAAACGGCTTGAATAAACGTGCAAATCACAGTGCCCAACCACTGACCCTCCCCGTCTCATACAAGCAGCCTCTACTTTTTCCATCAATGGAAATCTAATTGCTTGAAAAGCGATCAATGGAAACTAAATTGGTTTTGTGTGGAAGCGAGCATGGAATAAGCTCTGAGCCGTTTTAATGTGTGTTGGTTTTGCATCTTAAATCACGGTAATATTTGGAGAGGGCCCCCGTTCTCTGGAGGGGGTAAACTTTGGTAATGTCGAGACACCGGGGAGGAGGCACTCAATCAAGCTCCTAATAAAAATCACGGGCTTAATTGTTTTTCCAAACTCATAAATCGTCCAGCTTAATGGGTTAATATTAAGACGAGGATGGCGCGCCGCATGTTTTGGAGTGGCCGCGAGCTCCTCATTGTGGAGCTGCGACCACTGATAACCCTCTAGTGATCTGATATGACTAATCCCCTCTAATCCTTAATACACTCCTTAACATGCTCCTAACTGACAGCAGTCGATATGGGTGCACTTCTCTGTCTTATCACTGATCTCTTTGTCTTTGTACACTCTCTGCAGTGAAATTTGCTCTCCCACTCATCCTTTTGACTGAGGATCACTGGCACATCTGCATCCGTGTCACACATTTTAGCTCCGAGCGCTTCCCGATAAGCTGAGGGGCTGATCAGAGTTTTGAAATTGCACCGACTTGCGGGGTTACTGAAGGGCTCGCGGAAAGTCAAGTGCGCGGCGGTCGTGCGGTAGAAAGCCGAGCCATTTTCTACCGCAGTATCTGCTGCTTTCCCCCCCCAACTTGTCTTTCCCGGCGGACAGCTAGATGGACTGCACAGGAGGCTGGGATGCGGCTGGTGCCCGCCGATCGTGTAGCCTTACCCAGGAAAGAACGGTCCCAGCAGAGTAATTTATTGACAGCATTGAGATGTGTTTCTGCCCAGGTGCTTCTCTCAGCCATCCCTCAGGTGCTTATCTATCAGTTATCAGTGCAGACAGAGCACAGACCCAGGTTGTATTTCTGTCTGCTATTGTAATTACATTGTAATTGATCTGAGGGTGTGCTGGGCACTGCCCATGCAGTAACTTTGCAAGGGCTTTCCTTTGTTTTGTTATCTGGAAAAGTGCTACGGTATCATTGCGAGCAAACCTTGTTATGGTTTTTACAACCTGCTGTTGCTGGACCTGAACCATCCCATAAAAGTAAGAAGCACAAGATTTAAAAAAAAAAAAAAAAATAGTGATTACAAAGCAGGCAAAATTACACTGACAAGACATTTGAGCAGTTCATCGTGAAATCAAATGTGTGTATTTCCCCCCTTTGGCCTGCAGTGCTGTTTATCCACCTGGATTGTTTTGGTCTAAGTTTCCCTGCTTTGGAAATACCGGCTGTAGAAATCTGCCTTCTCTTGAATATAATGGAGTTAAACGGACCTCATGCCGTGTTGCTCAAACATCCAAAGGAAAAAAAAAAAAAAAGGTGAGAAACTTTTTCCAGAAATCATGACCTGGTTGCTCAAAAATATCCTCAAACCGTGCTGCGAGCAGAAGCTGTTTTCTTTCTGTTGAACTGCACCTTTCTAACGCATCTTTGTGCATCTACCTATGAGGCAGCAGGAGGTAAACATTAATGGCCCCCATCTTGGCTGAGGTGCAATATTAGTCTGGTAGAAAGAAAATAGTTCCACATTTGTGGGGTGTTTTTTTTTTATAAGTATCTGGGTCATGGGTATTGCTGTTTTTGAGTTTTTCAATGTATTTATTTTTGTGGCACTTAGATCACCTCATGGCGACTGTCCTCGAGTTCCATTACAGTTAATAACGCGCAGACATTTCCAAGGATGAGCTTTCCAAAACACAGCTCACACAAAAAGCATTTAGAAAGGTGAGTAGCACTACGAGCCAGAAGAAGCGCATCTAAACTTTGATTTCTGGGCCAACTGGCCCTTTAAGCGGGGTCGCAGTTTATTGGAAGTCGCAACATGGGCTCACAGGGCGTGCTGATCAGCTGCTGTATGCACAGAAATGCTTACATGTCAGTATCAGCTTTATTGGAATTAATGTTGATCCCGAAAATCCGACAGCTCGTCTTTTCATTTTCTGTGCCGTCACCCTCACAGCAACAACAACAACAACAACAACAACAGCAGCAGCAACAACAAACGGCACGGTTTGTGTGTCATTCCAATCACGCATATTAACCGGCCCTCGCCACCCATCAATCTTTTCACCGCCATTTTGTAACTGATGCTGAAATGATGTTATAAATGAGGTTTGAAAATATCCCTGCGGTGCCCCGCATCAGCAGTCTGAGGGCCTATCAGATGTTCTCCACACACATCTGTGAACTGTACTCACCTCCGGGAAATTAGCAATCAACCTTTTACCAGCCAACACCTGTATAAGGAACACAACACCCCCCCACCCACCCCACCCCCGCCCGGCCTCCCGCCCGCAATGTCAGGTCGCACACCCCGCACGCCTGTTGTGCTGAAGATGTTTTTGTTGTGCTGATAGTAATTTCACATTGCTAATCACTGCTGTGGCATGTAATTTGCATGTTGACTCCTTCTGAGTAATAACAACAGCCTTAAAGCGCTGCTGAAACCAGCGTTCGTCCTGGAGCTCTTGTGCAGTCTAATGTAAGTATGCACGCTCTCCCTCATGATCCCTCATTTATCATTTTGACACTGGCTACTTTTTTGAAGTGGAGAAAAATGTTGCAGTCAGCTCTTCCTTTGGTCTCGGAAAATATGTGCGAATGAGTGCGCGTATGTGTTGCGTGTGCGTATTTTCAACTGCTCGTGGAAGATAGAGGAGAGGAGCGTGTGTGTGTGTGTGTGTGTGTGTGTGTGCGCGTGTCTGTACATTGTATTGTGTTTGTGTACATGCATCAGTATGATTAAGGAGCTTGGAAACATGGCACTGGCTATTTACTGCTGATAAACCAGAGTGTGCATTTGTTGTTGTGTTGCATCGCCATTTCCTGGTCGCTTGTTATTCTTATTCTGATGCTCCATCTATCCTGCTTTATGTAAGACAAATTGTATCCTATTTTAGGAAGCTCGTTGACCTGATACAGGAAAAAAGAAAGTGTTTTCGAAACGTAACTTTTTTTTCTATCATTTAGCTCCGTTTTAGTTCACCTTAAGTAAACTTTGTGCAGCTGTTCAATGTCACGCAGCCACCTCTCGGTTCAGTTTTGGCCCAGAAATGCTGTTTAGCACAACTCCTGACATTTACCTGAGTGTGGACTAATATCCGTGTTAAATTGCATCAATAGATATCTGAACAGGTATCTTTATTGATTGTCATGGAATCGATTGGTGACATTATGATCCTTCTCACAATGTGCTGGTGGAGAGCCTCTGATAAACAGTCTGATCCATCTAGCTGCACAGAGGGATAATGTTACTTGGCTTTTCTGGTGTGTGTGTGTGTGTGTGTGTGTCTGTGTGTGTTTGTGTGCTGGAGTGTGTCATGGCAGGTTACAAATGAGTTTGTTTGTGTTCTGGCCGCAGAAACCTTTTATGCCCCGGGCTGTGTGTGTTGTGTGGGTGGGTCTTGGAGAATGCGATAGAGACTAAGGATCTGTAAGTGTGTGTCTGTGTGTGTGTGTGTGTGCGTGCCCAAATAGCTTTATATGTGTAGGTTGATCATGAGTTTGAGATGCTTTTTTGGTATTTTGCCTGTTGTTACTACCTTAAGCCATATAGTTTGCTGTCCACTTGGTTTCGATCTCCGTGCTCGCGCTGAGGTCAAGAAGGTGACCTATTGGTAAAAGTGCCTTGCGTGCCAATAAATGCCTAGCAGTATTAATCACATAGGAGCCCTCACTCTGTGAAGAGGTCAATGCTTTAAAGGGCACCCAGAGAGCTGCCTAAGACTGAAATACAGCCAGGGCATCTTTCCGGTTGAATGTACCAAAAGTTTTATTAGTTCCCCCAATGAGGTCAGTCTGCCCTGCATAAATGAAATCTGTCGATATCCCATTATAGGCTTTTGGAACTTGATTGTGAGACATCTGTCAGATGCATATTTCATTCTAAATTTAGTTAGCTGGCTGTAAGTAATGCATACATTACCACCAGCTTATTTCCCAGTGTACACGGCTGCAGAACATCTGTTTTTCTATTAAGTGAGAGATGAAATATTAATCTTAAAGCAAATCTGGTGCGAGTCAATCACTGACAGACCGCAGTGACAGCTGCTGGGAAAGTAACACCAGCATGTCAGGTGTCTGCCTCGATACATCTGATCACGACGTCAACACACACTGTACCACAGAGCCAAAACACGCACGGGTTCAGCAGATCAAATGGACTGTTTTATTAACCGGGTCGATCTAAGCTTGTAATTGCAGAGCGGTTACATTTAGAGCCCCGTGCTGTTGGTGTGGTCGAAAAGGACGGGCGTGCATCCCCTGCGCTGCGGCAAAGACGTTAGCGGCAAGCGCAAGCGGGAAAACACAGGGCCTTGGCAACGACAAATGTCTGACTGGATTCTCCAGCATTTGTTTGGGGATGAACAGGAAGCAAAATCAACATACATTACGTGGCTGAGTAATGGAAATGAGAAAAACACTGATGGCCATGATTTTCAGCAGAATTAGTCATTTGCACTGGCTCTAAGTCATCCCCATGCACGGCTGCCTTAACAGATGTGTACAATCAATACATCAATATAATGTATGCTCCACATTTTCTTTCACGCTTTTTCCTTTCTGCCTGTTGAAATTGCCGGATGGTTGGAAATCACGCTCTCGGACTGCGTCGGAGACGCGTGAAATCAGAACCTTTTGAAAGTCCGCCGACTTCTTGAATATTTCATGTCATAGATTTTCCCGTTAATCACTAAATACATCGTCCACCTGTTCAATGTATCAATCCGCTCAGTGAATTTATTGAACAAACAGGGATCCATACTATGTAATTATTGCCCTCTAAATAGCCCCAGTGAATACTTGAAAAGCTAACTGTATGTCAATATGGCTCAAAGGTGAATTCCATTGACTGCAGCATTTGAAGAATTTAGTATTTGGCTGGGTTACCAGGTGACGGGTGCTAGACCTTAGCTGGAGGCGCCCGTATTGGATGCTTCTCATCATTTAGACTTTAACAGTGCAAACTTGAACAGGTGACCGTGTTTATTTTAGGACGGCAACATAAAATGTTGTGATCTCAGATCATAACACATGCAGTTTACATTTTAACATTCACGCATTAGTGAATAAAAAGAAGCATTTATAGAGCTGCTTGTGACAGACTAGTGAAACTAGCCCTCCTACAAGGCTGTACAGCATTGCAACACCACAGTGTAAAGCAGGAAAATAGCTGTTACCTAATGTGGCCTCTGGTTAGGTTAGGTTAGATTAGGTTAGGTTAGGTTAGGTTTACGCTCAAATGTTTGCACAAGAAGTGCAAACCTCTACCGAGGCTGCTCACTTAATTATTTTTCAGGGGATAGTGTTATATTTTGTTTTCTTTGTTCTTTTTAAATACACGTTAAGAAGTTTGTAATGCAGCGATAATCAGATTTACTTTGATTACACGAGCATCATGTAGGAGCAGGTGATGGATAATACAGTAGGTACTGATCTGGAAATAAGTGGGCCTGAATAATTTTAGTGTATTATATAATATTATACTGCAGTATGTTTCTAACTAACCGGGCAGCTCTTTCTCTTCTCTTTCTCTTGACCAACACTTACTTATAGAACACGCTGTGGGGTCAACTTGAAAGAAAGGCAGATGTGAAATGTCAAAGTGAGGTCAGAGGTCAAATTTGACATGATATTTGGATGCAAACTATAAATAAACTATAAATAAATAAATAAATAAAAAAGAAATTTTATGAAAGTTTGACCTTATTTGACCTTGAAGAAGAGGTCAGAGGCCCATAGTAGCATGATATCTAGAATCCCCATAAATCCTTCCCTATCTGCACATGTTTCTTCTATATGTTGACAACATACACCACACTTGTAAGAGTCATAGTTTCTGAGTTTTCAGGCTTTTTGTTAATTTTCGTCCAGTAAATCATTAAGCAGACCCTGAACACCTTTTTGGATATGACCCAAATTTTAATGGATTGCTAACACGATCCCACTCTGCACCCCTACAAAGTTTTATCAGAATCCTTTCGACACTTTTCAAACTATCGTGTTCACAGAACGAATGACACGCACGCACGCACACGCCACCAAAAACACAACCTCCTCGGCGGAGGTAATAAAGTGGGAACGGACCCGGAGACGGCGCCAGCAGGGGTCAAAAACTGCAAAGAAGGTCTTTAAAGTTGGTATTTTTTGCACTAAAGACAAAGACAGCTGAAAAGGCAATTAATAGTTTTAGTCATTTAACCACCGCAGGGATCAGGAGGGCAAAAACACCATTCCAGTTTGCTCATTTAAACTGGAAACTTCTTAAAACTTCAGCGCAGCTCTGTCAGTTTATCCGTCTGGTCGAAGTCGGCCTTTAATGAAAAACAAAGCTATATGAACTCACTTCAGGTTTTGTGCATCTATGATCCATACAGCGCAGTACTCAGATTACTAAAAGCAGAGATGGAGCTCCACTTTGGCCACGTTTTCCTTCCTCTTACACCTGAGCCAGGATGAAACGGTGCAACAGTATTTTACCCGGACGGGTCAATAACGCTGCCCCGGGGAGGTGCAGGACAATAAATTCTTCATTGTCAAAGCAAAGCTAAGCGCTAATTAGCTAACGCTTGCTAGCTACCTAACATTGATCCAGGGGTCACTGTAGTCAGTGCTCTGGGGCATTAGTGTCAGAGCACTCATATTTTTGTTAGGTTAACACTAATCTTGCAGCATGAGTCTAATGAAGACTTATTTTCAAAGTCAGTTTAAATGACCTGCCAGTGGCAGCTTGGGCTAGGGTTAGGAACCTGGGACTGATACAGTCTGCTAACCGCTTAATGAACTATCCCACACTAACACAGAGCAAACCTAGAATAATGATGTCGCCGTCTTATTGACGTCGCCGTCTTATTGCCGTGCCGGTGTTGTGTCGAAAGCCTCTGTCCTTTGGTATTAGCGATGTGATGCACTGGCTCAGCTCTCACATATGGAGAAAAACTCCTAGGCGTCACATTTCAGCTCACTGGGTAAGCATGAAGTGCGGGGTAAATGTCGTAAAGGGATGTGTTTTATCCCAACCACGGTGTTTCTGCTAAACCCAACAAAGTAGCATTCGGGCCTAAACCTAACTAGCGAGTGAAGAAAAAAAAGAAAACACACACAAAAACACAAACCACGGTCTCCTGGCTGAGATTTACTCCTCCATCACTCTTCCAACTTCCTTTAATTATTTGTCATCATCCAATATTGCGGTGCCCGGTCCCCCAAAAGAGATCTCATGTGTGACAGAACGGCAGTATTTGCTGCTGCGGGATGAGAGGGCATTGAAATAACAGACTTTTCTTTACCTTCCGGTCCTCAAAGGAGTGCCCAACTACATCTAAAACAATAAAGCACGATAGTAACGAGAATCCAAAATACACAGCAAAGTGCAGCTCGGTAATGCGGCATGTGTTGCCATTGTGACCCACACGCCGCCTCCATTGTTCAGAGGCGCACGGATTGGCTGAAGCGTGCATCCCTGCAGATTTCCCTGCAGGCCCGATTGTGTGCCGACACAAGCAGAACTGTCCTCCGTCTTGAGCTAAAGATGCTTGGACATTAGCATACACAGGTTGTCAGTGGTAAATGAATGACAAGACTTTCATCTCCCGATGTGTCAGCCTCGCTTAGCGGTGACACGGTTCAACGTGCTCCGCAAAGTGCCACTATGGTCGCCGGTGGAACCAGCGCGCGATTGAAGCCCAGCCTCGCAAAGATTACTTAATAAATAGAATAATTTTGTCATCAATATTATCCCAGCTCTGTGACAATGTCAAAAGAGAGCAAGAAAACAACCAATCTATATTTGTTATGAAAGTTTTCCATCGTTTGTGTTCTTGTGCGCGGCCGTTTAAACCGTAATGAAAAATGGAGGTGTGTTTTGTGCGGGGCAGGAAGAGTTTTATATCAGATTTTTGTGTTTTTGTTTTTATTGCTCAGCTTCTGTAGTTCGCCGTGAAGCGCTTCCTCTGCTGCTGGTCAGCCCGAGGCTTTTCATGAACACGCACACGTTTTTGCAGGTAATCCCGACTCAAGACAGATATGGTTGATGAACTCAATTACTGTACATAAATTTAACTGCGATAGTTAAAGCGATGTCAATTAGTTTTTGTTGGGAATATTTAATGCTCATTAAAAATTAAATCTGCGAAGGCTCACTTTGCAGAGAGAAAATTTAAAGCATGAATATTTTATGAGCCCTGACTTGTCTGTCTTGATGACTGTGACTAGTTCTGCTAGCAGCTGCTCCATATTTTGCAGCGCCACCACGTGATCCGGTCCCAGAACTTCTGACGCCCTGTCCTGAAAATGGATGACATCTTGATTCCCCGGTAATGAAATCATCACTGGGATATTGTGGATGGTTTTAATTCTGATTAAAAGTCATTTTTTAAAGAGATGACCTCAAACATCTCCCTTCTCTCATCTCCGCTCTAATTCTTCATTTCCCCATTGCTCAGAGCCGAAGTCCTGAGTTGGCAGAATTCTGCTCGTGAATGGGAAACGTTTATCAAATTTCTCCATTAATCTGATGCGGAGGCCCTGATTAAAATGCTACCCCACACAGACGACGCAGATGCTCAAAGTGCAGACTTATAGGAATGTACAGATTGATACAGATGTGTTGCGCCTCTCTGCTTTGTTCGGTCGCAGAGGGTGGCTGCTGAGAGAATCGATAAAGGGAATGCTCTGTGATCGGGGGGGGGTCGGCTTTTGTCCTCAGTGTTTATCCTGACTCAGCACAAAGTCAAAAAGGCAGCATGTGACCAAAGGGAAGACTGATGTGCCGAATACCCCCTCCCTCCCTTTCCTCCACCATATCTGACCGTCAGGGATTCCACGGAGCGAGCAGAGATTGATTCTCTCCCCACCCAGAGATATAGGGCTTGTTTTTCACATAGGGTGATATGAGACTTTCAGAGAGGGTCTGGCAGGAGGAGTTGGGGGAGGTGAGGGGGGGGGGTGTCTTGTGCAGAGATGGTGGGATTGGTATTGGTGGAGATGACAGGATGGTGATGTGGGGATAGGCAGGGCTGATTGGAGCTGAGAGAGAAGTGAAAAACTGAGACAGAGATGGAAAAGCTGAGGCCCGCTCCCCGAGACTGAAGGGATTGGACCGTTGCCTCATTCCAGCCATCCTGCGCCCAGAGACTCTGCTAAGGCCGGGCTGGTGTTGCTTCTGGACAAGTTGTCCTCAAGCGTATAGATCTGCTGTCTTCTAATGCTGATTGATATTAATCAAATTGTCTTTGACTGACACGGCAGCCAAGAGCCACGATTTCTTAACCCAAAAGGCAATTTTCTAAAATGGGCTTGGGTTGAAGTCTGCAGACATTCTTGCCGACTGCTCCTGCCAGGGCCACTGACCCCTGGATAGCACATGTAATGGATGAGTACATATGCCTTGTGCTGTCTCCCTCTCTCGAGCGGAGGAGACATGAACTAATTAATTACGGGGGATGTTGGCCAGGCTGGACGCTGACACGATCGTTGTGGCTGTGTGGTTATTGACTACTCCGCAGAGGAAAGTTGCTCATTTAGCACTGTGTTGCGAGCCTGGGAGGTCACTGATCATTGTGGAAGGAGCATATGCTCTGTGTTTGTCTGTCTCTTGGCTTGTGTTTGCCTCTGTCACATGCAATGTGCGTGCGTGAGCATGTGTGTGTTTTTTTTCCTCGCGGTTTGTGTCCGCTATTAAATGCATGATGTAACCAGTAAGCATATTTGCACCTGTCGCCTTTTTTTCCCCCTTCGTTGGATGGCCAAAGTGGTGAAGCAAAGCCCCGCGGTAAAGAGCAGCTTTTATTTCTCCAAGATCAAGAGCGGTTGTGGACATTCCAAGAACATGGCAAGTGGAGTAGATTAGAGGGTTATGCCCTTGAACATCTCTGGTTCTTAGTATTATTCTGAAAATATAGATTACAGACTCGGGGTCAGGGAGAGCACCACAGGAGACTATAGAAAACCACTGCAATCATCTCAGCCGGTCTCCAGCTCTGGTTCACGTATGCTTTAGAAATTCTAATTTGCACAAGATGGATGTGGAAAACTACTCAACTGCATCTCAAAAACGGATAGATTATGATGGCCGTGCTTTTACAAAGCAGATTGCTTTAATGGCGGGGCCTCACTGTGTCAGAGCTCGTGGCGTTTCGGCTTTAAATGACGCTCCTCGGGGACCCGTCTTCAGGGGTGGAGATGCTTTCCTAATTGCTTTGGCTTTTGCCTTTTGGTCCTCTGGCATGTGTGCCAAGGGCATACGAGAGGCTGAGGTGGGAAGGTCTTCTGGGAGATGACTTAGGCCTGTGTTGCAAATATTGTCAATGGGAGCGATTGAGCTGGAGTTTGATTATGCTCCTGTTTTATTTATAAGGGTTAACACAAGGCTGGAATTCATGCTGGGAATATTGTACATATACTATACATATAAAAAGCCTTATTTACAATTTTATGACAAGTGGGCTTGAGTATGGATCCCCAGTTATGAATTAACCAATTTTAAGGAGATGTCAGCTTGTTATGACTTGTTGACTTTAGGGATCGATAATTGATCCCTAGGAGAGAACTTCGGACCTTTCATCCACATCATCCCTTAAGCAAAGCAGATGTACGCACACGTATAGACTGTGGCTATGCAAAAATCACATAGCGAAAATAGATTACAAACCTATTTTAATACAAGAGAAAAGGCTTGTGCAGCATCCTGAATCTGTAGAATACGACTGCTGCAGGCTTTTAGGATATTTATTTTCTTTTTATCCAAAAATTCACAAAGACCAGAGAAGAAAGAGAAGCAGATCAATAAAAATGCATGGTAACTAAAACAGACGTGGTTTAAGAAGGGTCTATAATTCATCGGCATAATTGGCTGTCTTTTGTCATTTTAAATATTTGGAGCGGTTGTTTCTGTTGAGACGTAGCCGACCGTCTCTGAACAGAAGTGGGAAACCTCAAGGAGGAAGCAGCCAAAGTACACACAGCTCAATTAAAAATGGCTGTTAATAAATTACACCTTTAGTATCTTTTCTCTCTGCTGTCATAAATCTAATAAAGCAAAGGTCTTGTGGGTCTCCTCATAATAGATGAAGACAAAACTCCCCCCGGGACAAATTAGACGACCAGGAAATTGCTATCTACTGGATTGTGTACCATTAGAAAAATCGTATTGAAGAGCTCGAACAAACACTTGTGAGGAAAACATGATTTAGGAGATTCGCGTGAGGCTAAGAGAATTTATACTCGGGGGGGGGGGCTCATCTTTCTTTTGGGGGGCTCCGGTTACAGTGATTACCGGTTGACCCGGCTGGATCAGAATCTAACAGCCGATAGTCCCCAGCTGATGGAGGTGACAGTGATGCTGCACAGACAGGTGAGGAGAGTAGATTGGCAGGTGTATCTGGCTGCGGTTATTGGGAGGCGAGCTGAATTTATGGGTGGCGGGATGATCGTCTGCCTGGCTAGGGGGATATGGTGATTCGTACATTTTTAATGGTTTTCAGGGGGCTGCTTACACAGCTCCTTGTTACTGCCCATCCAACCTGTCATGGCACCGGGCCCACCAGCCTGAGAAACAGGCCTTCCTTTAGACACCTCAATAATTTAGTGCATGTGTTTACAGAACGTTGACAAAGTCAAGTGCACTGGCACTGTATACATCCGGGGATGAATAATACATGTGGCCGGTTCAAGAATGTGCCTAGTGTTATGGAAGTTCAGATCTACCTCACATAAGCAGAGTAAATGTCCTGACATTTCAAATATCCACTGTGCTGAAATGTGCTGAACGCACAGAACTGCTCTGTGAAGAGGGAGAGTTGGTGGTGGTGGTGGTGGTGGTGGTGAGGGGGGGGGCAGCTGGTGATGGTGGGAGGGATGAGGACTGTACTCCAGAAATAAAGAGTTTCTCTCTCAGAACAATGGCCTGAAACAAGCCCTGCATGGCCACGGGCTCTTTGACGGGATCTTACGTGTTTGATGCCTCCACGCTTTTATCTGTTGTTTGAGATGCTTAGGAGAATTACAGACAGTGAGGACATGTGGGTGTTATGTTAAGCCAGAATTACATGGTTTTTTTTTTTGAGACTGGGAATTCAAACCATGATCCCGATAGGATAAATAAAAATAAAAGAACAACTCTGGAAAGGAAGGCTGGAGTATACAGGACTGCCCCCCCCCTTTCCCATCAACTGAAGTGTTGGAATCTCATCAGGAGTGAAGCGATGACTAATCAATGTTTTACAGTCCCTCTGGTGCGACAGCGCGAGACACCTGAAGGCCTCTCATTTTACTTGCATGTATGCATGAGTTTGTGTGCCGTTAAAAATGCCACAAACAAATCACACTTACTCTTATACGTAATCGCAGCAGGGGCGCGGATCAATAAACAAACTCCTGTTGCTTTTTAAAAAAAAAAAATCCTCATCGTTCTAAAAGTGACAACCGGCGCAGACGAATTACGGCTTTGCGAGTCACCGCAGCATTTTACAGTGGACAGAGATATAAAACACCTGCCCTCAGTCACTCCCAATCAGTGCGATTCTCATGCACGCCACGGCATGTGTGCAGTGCAGTGGATCACATTTCAAACTGAGTTATTTGCAAGGAAGACATTATGCAATATTATGTTGGACCTGTGTACACTACATAGGCAAACACAAACAGACATTGCTTGCATTTTGTTTTCCCCAGGCAACATCGGTGTCTCTGAAATGAAGCAGACAGCAAACATTTCCTGTTTGTTACATTGTAGGTATTATGCTGTCTCTACTGGAACAGGCGCCTGAACCACCAGCAGAAGCACAAAATATACACACTTCAAGCCTAATGATTTTTTTTTTCCCCCACATAATACAGAGTTTGAGTTTTGTAATTGGTGTGGAATGGGTACTCCAACGTGGCACGTTATTCAAGTCGATTTCTCTGCTGTCGGATATGTGAGACGACGTCAGGTTGCAGCTTCGTTGTTACCTGAGTCTGATTTGCATTTGAATCTCACCTCACATGTAGGTGGCAGGAAGCACAGGAGGTAAGAGGGTGAGTGCCCTTTCCTTATTTTTCTGTTTTGCTTTCCAGGCCGGTGCGTTTGAGGCCCAGACCCTCAAATGCCTCAGTAACCCCAAATTGCATATGAACTTGTTTCTGGGAATTTGATGAATTTCAGTTTTGCTAATGGCCTCAAGAGAGCAATTGTAGCACCTCAAAAACTGAATGCATGCTTCTTTTTTTTATTTTTACACCCTTTTTATTTGCATTGTAACACTGAAAACAACACTAACACATGCAGAGTGCAAGCTAGGCCTGCTGGGTATTAATTGACGGAGGAATCAGTCACGAGAAAGACAACCTGAGAACGACCTAGGATGTTCAAATTCACGCCGTAGATGCATCTGCTAAAAATCTCAGATGAGTTTGAATCTTGGCGACCTTGACCCAAAGGTAAAGGTCAGAGGAGGTCAAGTGCCACAAAAACTCTAACGTCCGCCATAACTCAGGAACGATGTCACCTAGGATGCTCAGAGTCACGCCATAGATGCACACTGTTCAAGCTACACCCATCAAAGGTCACACACTTGTTCACTGACTTTACTATAACAGCTCTTTCACACACACACACACACACTGGTTACAAATCCCAGGCGTCACAAATTCAGGCGTTTAGTAGCTCCCGATGAACTCTTGAAGTCTGTAAGTGCTGATTTGCTTTTTGCCCGCATGCTTGAAGAATAAATTAATCTTTCTCCTGAAGATGGATTTTAAAGAGGAAAAAAACAGAAGTGGGCGGGACAATTAATCAATTAATTACTCATTGGTAAACTACAAGATAATTACAGACAGCAGATAATGTTGCATCACTTCTGCTGAGGAGGTGATGCCGTGGCTCGCTACAGTAGACATGATAGACTGAGTTTATCCAGATTACTAGGAGGCGGCCCCCACTGCTCACGTCAGTCCCACAGGAACTGCCTGTAGGTGGCCTCCTCCACCTCCCAGTAGGCAGGGTTAGGGTTGCTGAGGAGAATTACTGCGAGGTGTGTTTCTGGTTTAAAGTGGCCAAAAAAAGAAACTTGAGGACGTTAAGAAATGGGACTGCTGGCCTAGAAATCATCATCCGGCTTTTAACCTCGAGTTTGTGTTTCGGACTTTCATTTAGACTTTCTTTTTACTTTTGCTTTTACTCGCTGGTTACTTTACTTTTCTCGAGCGGTTTGGTTAGCCGCAGGCATCAGAAGTAATTGGCCAGGGTTTAGAAATGATCGCCGGGTGGCGCTTCCGCACTGGTTTCATTTTTCGGCCCCAGAAGTTGCCGCTTTGATGAAATTTATCTTACAAGCTCAATTTCCAAGCCTACGATGACAGGGTGCTTGCAGTCCTTCCTTCACATGGCCACTAGAGGTCTCCTTTTATGATGTGGGTTTCTCACCTGTGTTGCTAATTGCAATGCATGATGGTAGCTACCATCTGAGCGTGCTGGTAGGTAGAGGGAGGGTATACCGGCGTTGTGTAAGGGACTGGTAACTGTTTGCTTCACCAAAGTTGACAAATTCTGCAATTTGGGCATTTATTTCTAAATAAATAAAGTAAATAATCATCTTTTGGGTCTTCAGGAGCTCCATAATTTAAAAAGAAAGAATGGCATATCAGTGAAGTGTCAACATTGATATCCCTCAGAAAGCACAGATCACAGCAGGCTGACCTGCCAGGACACTGGCTGTGGGGTAATGCACGGGAGCTGTTGGAGTATTTGCAGAGGCAGTAATATACATGCGCACACACACACACACACACGTAGGTGCTGCCTTCACCTGGTGGGGGTACATGGTGATGGGAGCTGACTTTTGATTGAGAGGCTGTCCCTCTCTCCCTATACAGATTTATGACTGAGAGGATTTGTGTCCAGTTGGGGTACAGGCAGCTCAAACTTATCTTGCTGATAGACAGCCTTGTAGATTTCCTCAGAGTGGATTTATGTTCCGTGGGGGCCGGTGTTGTTGGGGTAGCACTCGCATATTCCCATTTTACTCTTTATTTGAACTTTACATTTCCTCACAGCTGTGTCGTCCTGCTCTGAGTGGCTCTCAACCTCCAGCCATTTACTGGGAATGTAATTATTTATGCTCCAGCGTAGAGAGAAAGATTTTATAAGGAGTCTCACATTTTATCTAATTTTGCCTCGTCTCTGAAGATGGGCGATAATGGTGTTGAATTTCCTGAGATGCCATATATGGGATTTTTTTTTTATTTTTTACTACATTATTTTAAAGTCAGCATGATTTATGGGGCCCAGACTCAAGACGTGATGATCGTAATTAATCTGAAGCGTTGAGAGGAAAAGGCCAACTACTGATCTAGACATGGCATATGGCTGTGGGATCTTACTCTCCCTGCACCAAATTCCACTTCTTCCACCTGAATCAGCACGTTTGGCTTCACCATGCAAGGGCGCTCTGCCGCGCAGTGCTGCACGGAGCTCTTTGGACGGTCGGCTGAAAACGCGCGGGCCGTGAAAGACGTTCAAAATGCACCCGCTGGATTCGGCGTGGAAACAGAAAGCACATCGGGTTGCTCCTGGTTGTTGTTGTTGTTTGACAGGAACCAGGCAGGAATGCGTTCGCAGCCCAGATGGAGATGTAAGGCAGCGGCTCGTGCGTTGACCTTGTCATACCGAGCACATTCGCAGAAATAAAACTCATCTGAGCCTCAGACTGGCAGACAAAGGAGACACAAGTAGCCGGAGAGCTGGGAAGACAGAGAGAAAATTCTGAGTAATATTGATCTTAGTTAATTAGATTCCTATCTAGTCTCTGGGGACTGGTGTTCCGGCAACACATTTTAGAGTGAAGAAAGTGGCTGAGAGATATACCAGTATATGAACTCAGTTAATTTAATTTCAAAGCCCCGAGTACAAAATGTGATTTGATTATTGGGAATATTTTTCATGTCTAATTACAATTTCTCTTTTCTCCCCTAGAGTTTATCTAAACTTTTTTTTTCCCGATGAATCCTAATGAATCTCAGTCCTTGTTTAGAACTAATGACCAAGTGTTTATCTCCCCACCACCACCACCACTGCCACCACCCTCCTCTCCACCCCCCCAACTGCAATGCATTTCAGTAATTCAATATGTAGTGCAGAAAAATTAGATTTGAAATTGAGAACTGATATTGTTAGTTTGCCCGCTCATTGAAACTAAATGAATTTGCACAGCGAATCACTAATTAGAAGGTATTTTATTTCACTTTTATTTCCTCAAGTTATGCCTTTGCAATAAAGAAAATATACTGATAAGTCCAATTATTATTCAAATTTTTTTTTTTGTCATTGGGTTTAGTAGTACGTGAGCTGATTCCATTCATAAAAATGAAATAAATATTTAAAAAAAAGAAAGAAACCTGTGACATCATTTTTTTTTCTTTAGTGACATGCAGTGTTTTGGTTTTACTGGGTGGGGGGTGGGGGGTGGGGGGGTGCAGGGTGCAGGTCATGTTGACACATCCCGGTGCCGCACACCAGGTCACCGGCTTTCATAGCTGATCTGTTTGTCATAATGGCTTTTAAAAGGTCACAAGTGTTGATTAAAATGACTGATCGTTAAAAGCATCCACCAGTAACCCGCACACACACACACACACACGCGCGCGCACACACACATCTGCAGGTCATGTCCAACAGTGTATGTTGCCATTTATTAAGGATGGATGCAGAGAGGGCCACGGATGCGTGAATTAATGAAGTAGGTCAGGCAAATATGTAAAAAGCGCCGCACTCTTGAAATATCGTCACGTTGTCTCGAGTCAGTAGGCGCAGAAACCATGCGTGTGAGATTTTTACATGTTGTGGTCAAAACCGAGATACAGTAGGAGCAGATGAAGAGAGACATGTAGCCTTAGCAACCACTGAAAAGGATTAGCCGTGTATTCTCCTCACACTTGTCATCATTTATCTCTTACACATTATTTTTTGCGCTGCACTGGCGCTCTCCTGGCAGACTCTGGCTTTGCTGCGAGGCAATTGCTCTCGTGCATCGCAGGGGAATTTATTGCGCTGCTCTGCTAGAGATCCAAATGTATTACCATGAGGATGCTGTGAGTGGCTGCCGGTATGGGGGACGTACCTGCATCTCTCTGAAACCCACCACCACACCCCAGCCCCTTCCTGAGCAGCTCCCCGCCCCCAGGCATCTCGTTGTATGGGGGATATAATTGTTGCTGTAAATTCTGTCGCTCCCCAACGCCCCTGTCTTAACCGCCCATTACGCATGGTTCACTACGGCCCTTGTTGATTGCAACTGTCGAGAAGGGCAGATTTATGCACTCTGGCTTGGAGATGGAGGGATGAAAAGGAGTGAGAGAAGGGTGATTAGGGAGAGGCAGGTTTATTGGGTGAGCCCACGCTTGACCCCTCCTCCAGCCCGGTTTACTCCTCACTGATGTGGGTGGAGATGAGACTGATCTGCCAAAGTAGACCAGAATAGGAGGACTTGGTCCAAACCCACAAGATGGAGGGAGAAGTGAGTCCTTTAAAGTGGGCTGGTGATGAGATCTGTGCCTGATCCTTTGAGCCTCGCTGTGAATGTGCGTTTTTGTTCTGCTGCTACACACACACACACACGCACACACACACACACACACACACACTCTTTTCTCAGCCCTCAGCCTCTCAGACACCCTGTCCTTTTTCAGAAAACACCACTTGTGTAACAAAGGCTGCTAATCTGTTGAGTACAGCAGCGAGCCCAGTGTGGAGGGCGGTGGGGGTGGGGAGCACTTCCTCAGCCCATCACAGAACCGTTGTGGTCACACTCTAATCCACTGAGCCGTCACAGCACTAAAATAAACCATTATTCTCTCATAGGGCCGCTGCTCGGCTCTCTTCTCCTTCTGTTCTGCTGATCTATATTGGTATAGATCAACAAAAAGAAATTATTTACAACTGATTGTTGCTTGTGTCGCATTAAATTTTGAAAAATGCCAAACCGCTGTTGTAGCAAACGGTTTTCCAGAAAAGACGTCATTTTAGGACATTTGCTTTGCGTCCGGCAGCTCGATATATTAGTTTCACTGACTGTTTAAAGTTAAAACGATCATATACAGACAGGTAACAAAGTAAAGAAAGTCTCTAAATTGGCGTTTTTGATTCTGGCGGCAGAGAGAGAGAGATATCTGACATTTCAGCCCAAAACGCTTCATAGATGTTCAACTGACTTGAGATCTGGTGACTGTGAAGACTGTAGCTAATGGCTGGAATCATGTTCATCCTAATCAAACCATCCAGTGACCCCTGGTGCCCTATGGACAGGAGGCATTGTTATCTTGAAAGAGACCACTCCCATCAGGAGAGAAATGTTTCATCATAATATAAATGTGATCAGGCAGAACAACTTTGTATTGATTTTTGGTGACCTTTTCTTCGAAGGGGACAGGTTGACCCAAACCAAGCTAGTGGAATATCCCCCGCAGCATCGCCGCACCGCAGGGGTCAAGGGTTCGGATTTTTCCATTAATTCGTCACCCCGTTCAGTAAGCACATCAGTGTATATCACGTGCTGCCATTTTAATGGGATGTGTCTTCGTGTTATGCGCTAACGATGATCGCGCTGTTTCTCGCAGCACGTTTCTGTGTTTAGCGTAGCTTCATGTGTTGTGTTCTGGTTTCTCTACATGTTGACATGCTATTTGTTATGCGGCTGTTCCGAGTCTGTTTATGTTGCGCGCGTTGATCAATTTAATATCACATATGACACAGAAAACAATTAAATCCTCACAGCTGAGAATTAAGTCAATTAATCTAACTATTACAACCCTCATGTGTAGTTATGTGTTACTATGCACCACTATTTGTCTTTATTTCATTTGCTATAATGTGTTCACGGTGTTGTCTATCATTCGTTTATTCCATATGCTATCTGTTTCGGTCTCTTTGTTGTCATTCCATGTGCACTCGTGTGTATTTCTTTTTGTATTTTGCTAATTAGTCACACTAATACTGATTATTAATCTTAAGTTCTTTTCCCTTTTAATCACTTCTTTCTTCTGTGTTTCCTCGCATGGAAAAGACATAGAAAATTTTTTTAAAAGGCTTAAAAAAAACCCAAACATTTATTTTAAGGCGTGCACATCACGCTGTGATGTAGTCGAGCAACGTATCAAATACTGCTGTTCTATCCAATACTGCTGCTGATGGCCACACAGTGTCATTGTTGGCATTTTTGCCGCTGCGCACAGAGATAATGGTCCTCTTTTAATAATCGACATTAGCGGGTGAGAGGAATGGTGTTGGAGCGGGTCATAAGGTTGTCATTTTTGTTCCAATGACTCTTTACTTTTGCTTTCACTTGCCAGTTAGGTTTAAGCACCAGAAAAGCTGAATGTAGTCAGGGCCATTATATTGAAGAGACAGCAGCGCAGTGGGCATCAGTGACAGCAGACATGACATAAAGGAGAGGCTGGGGTCAGGGTGGGTTGCAAAGCGGCTTGCAGATGCACAGCAGTCGCAGTCGGGTTGAATCAGCGTAAATGCCGTTCCCTAGACGAGATTTGCCAAATGGAGGGTAATGCATCGAAGTGTATCAGCTGGGCCAACTGCTGATGTGGGCTGGCACTGAGAAAAGCTGATCTGCTGGGATTGTGGCTCAGCTCGACTCCGTAGCCTGCGTGAATTTAATGTTAGGTTTGAATAGTGAGGAAAGGAGTGTATTTTGGATAAAAATATGCCCCTTCACAACATTAACCCTGTACAGTGAAAAATTATGTTTACTCGGTGGCTTTAAATGTGACCCCACAGGGTCCTTTACAAGCGTTTATACGTTACAAGCTGGGAGTGAGACTTAGCTCGCTACTGCCATACACCGCTGTGTCAGAGCACAAATGTCAAAGAACGGCGGCATTTGACGCCCTGGGAATGAGATCAGGCTGGACATACATCTTATAAGTTTTTACTATTTCGTTTCCATATGGGTTTTCTTTCCATTTTGTCCCACTAGTGTCTTTAAAACGGATCCATCTGCGCTCTGGAGCGGGAGATGGTGTTTGTTAGATAGTGATAGATAGTGCTTGTTGCCTAGTTGGCAGCATGAGCGTAACGCAGCTAAACGTGCACAAGTCTCTAAGTGGTCCCTAAGTTGTCCTGCGGGATGATGGGATGCCATAGTAGCAGCAGTAATGGAATTACAGGAAAGACCCTGCCCTGGCTGCACTGCACGAAAGGCACAAATGGAGAGTGAGATGGAGTGAGGAGGGGAGGCTGAACCAGAGTCAGAGCTGAGAGACCAATCTACACTATGGCACTTATGGAATTCACCTTCTTTAGACCAAGCAATCAATGGAGCTCATTAATAATTCACATAGTCTTAGGAGGGTACCATAACTGCCGTAAATGGTAATTTTGTTTGATCATTACAGTCCTTTCATTCGAATAAACAGATAACATTATTCATCAGTGCAAAGAATAAATATTCATTGCATGCGCACATTTTGTATGCAGAATAGCAACCAGAAAAAAATATATATCCAGGCTGTATTGATGTGATTTCCCTAGAATGATGAAATAATTTACAGAATTGATTAAGATGAAGGCTAATCTTTACAAGGCATATATGGCTGAATTTGAATGCACCAGAGTGCTGCTCTGTCACGAGCTAGATGGATGATGAGATGGCGATGCTTCCATGATCGAAGTGTCATGGAAGCATCGCCGGAAGTCTGGATTTCTGAAGCACCCTCCACGAGCTCTGCTCGCTCTCATACATCCCACAATAAGTCCGCTTCATTTCATTAGCTGCCAAGAGTTTCAGGTCTGAAGCACTTTGAATTTTTACTGATTACTTTTTTAGAACCATTGAAAATGCAGTGGAAGCTGCTGCTGCTGCTGCTGCAGCGCGTGTCTGTCTGTTGTGCCTAAAATAAGTGCTAGGATATTAGATTGCGGTGATGCCGGTTTGCTTATGAGTAGGACGAAACAGATGGGCTATTACAGATACAGAGACTGAAGCAAATTGAGGTCATCGAGCAGGTCTTGTGAATCGTGCGTTCAAAACGTCAGACGCCAGTGTGCAGCAGGAAGGAAGGAGTTTTGTTTAAAGAGGTGTCTTTGGCGCAAATATATTCAGCGCATATGGGAGAGGACGGGCCTCTGGGCACAGACAGCCGTCAATGGGCAGAGATAATTTGATGAATGCATTTGCTCCCACTCCCCCATCCCCTTCATAACCAGATTTCTTGTTCTCTGGCTTTATTTTTGTCTCTAGATGAAGTGAGCATGGTCGAATTTGTTACATTTTGTATTCATGCCTGCTTGTCTGTGCGACTGCAGGGCCCAGTGGCTTCGGGAAAACCGGAAGCTCCTCGAGCAACATTCCTCCTCTTTGAGGCTGTGATCCTCGCCGCGTGAAGGTGTTCAGGAAGGAGGGGAGTCGGGGGGGGGGGGGTAATGCATGCGCACGCATGCGAGTCGCAGCGTCAAAATGTAAATGATGAGCTGTCGTTAGAGTCCGCAACACACCGGCAAGGCAGGTTTTGCCTTTCAGCTGTTTCTCTCCTTAGTCACAGGACCTGATCCTAGCTTTGTTTTGCTTTTTTACTCACAAGTGTGCTGGTGCATGTACAGAATATGTGGGAGCAGCCACCGAATGAAAGCTAGTCACCACTCGGGAGCGATTTAAGGGCCTTTTCATAGAGATAGATCCGTCCGGTTTACTGGGCTGAAGCTGGCTACCCAGAATTGTGACAGACATGTGCCTGCTAGACCTCATACATAAACCACTGGGGTGTTTGTATTCGTTTGTGCGTATGTGTTGTGGGAGATAGCGATAGCTGTTGTATCTCTACTCACGTGCCTTCCCTTCAATTGCCCAATCAGTCAGTGGAACCCTTCAGACAGTCTCCTCTTAATAAGGAAGCTTCCAGCCCAATTCCCACAGATAGCCTAAGTAAATCAAACCGGTGAGGAGGAGAGTAGAGCCTCTTCAATCAGGCTCTAGAGAATGGAGCCTGGGCAACTCTGGCACTCTAGACAATAAGCAAGAGAGAGGGGGGGGGGAGATACAGTGATATTCCTGTATGGTGATGACTATGCTCAGAGTGAGGTGTACCATTCATCTGAAGCCAGCCATGTTCTCAAAGCTGCATCTCTGCACCCTCAGGTCCTCTATACTCTGCATCTCACCGTAAAACATTCCCCACTGTAATTCATGTTATGCCCCAAGAGCCTGAGCTAGGCTCACCGGTGAATATACCATCCTCATCCGCATCCTGCACCTACCCTGCTTAAAGCTTTATAATACGCTCCTCATGGCGAGCTGAGTGAGCCATAATAACCATGTTTTGTATTCAGCCCTGATAGCAGCCGTTTCAGCACAACCACAAACGGGAGCCCCAGCTTGCACGCTGGTCAGGGTTCAGGTTGGACCATTCAGAGGGGTCCCAAGTCGGCAATTTGGGGCAAGAGCGCTCCAGGACACATGCGCCTTGTCCGTCCATCACCGGTGGAAGGGAGTACGGGAGGAAGGGGGGGGGGCTGAAGTTAAAACAAGAGGCCCTGGCATCTGCATCACGCCAGGCCAGCAGATGTGGTGATCCTGGTCTATTTGAGTTAAAGTGATGATTAAGGGATCATGGCCCTTAAATAGACAATCCTGTTTACCCAGTTTAGGGCTGCAATCAATCCGCCACTCGCCAGATTAATTGAGACGCTTCTGATTGATTTTCTTTTTTTTTTTTTCCCCTCCTTTCACTTCCCTCCTCCTCCTCCTCCTCCTCCACTCCTGCCCAGCCTTCCTATCAATGACTTCTCAAACTGCAAGGCCATAATTCATGAGAGAGGGCTGCAGGGGTGGGGCGAGGAGTTAGGTAAGTTCATGTAAAAATGCATGGCATCACATTACATCACTCCCTGCTTGCAGTGCAGGGATGTTGACTTTGCCCGACAGACAGACATGACAGATGGGCTACCTTCACCTTGAGTCTCCCATTTTACTGTAAACATTAGAGTTAGTTTTTTTTTTCTTCCCTTATATACATTTCCTATTAACTCTTCTTCATTACTTACATGTATGTTGGCATGGAAAATGTCAAAAAATATGTCAAGGTAACAAAATCTCTCTATTGTCCCACCTGTAATGATCCTCATTAGTGGTCATGCTGCTGCAGGCTGACAGAGGAGGTATCAGTTAATTAGACCAAAAGGATGAACTTTACTCACACATCTCTGGCACCAGATGATAAGCACATCAAGATGTGAGAGTCCCCCCTGTTCTGGAAAAGATCAGCCTGAGCATTGAGAGGAGGAAAAGCACTTAAAGCTTGTTTTCTTCCTCTGTACTCAAAGTGATTGCGTACCTTTTCTTTTTTTTAATGGATGGAAAAACACTTGGGTGGACACGCGTGCTCGTATGTTTCCACGTATGTGTGTGCACGTTTAATTGGCTGGGAATCTGCTGTCTGTTCTTTTGTTTATTTATTTATCTTGATCAGAGAATAATGGAATGGAAGGTGATCACGACTGAACTTGTCTCCTGCAGATCTCCTTCATGTGAGACATTGTCTGTCAGCCATCACTACCATCTGTCAGCACAGAGAGTCTTTAAAGACTCTTCTCTGCACTTTGCCTTCAGGGCAAACACATTTCTCATGTTCCCACCCCTCCACCTCGCACCCCCGCCTCCAAACCCAATCTTCCAATAAGCAAAAGAAAAACAAAAGCTGGAAAACAAGGCAATGAGGGTATCAGTTTTGGCAGCGCCTTCTGAGCACTCACTCTCACGGAGGCAGATTTGTCAGGCTTTGCGAGGCTGCTCCTTGACAGCTTAAGCACAGCAGCTACCTCGCTGTGAATTTTCTGAAATGTTGTGTGCAAAGTAGCCATAGATCATCTCCGAATCCCTTTTTCTCTGGTCAGTGTGATGAAGCAACGGGGATGATTGCATGAGCGTGTTATGTTAATGAGGCTGGTAATGCAGTTTGTGTGTTGGTGATGCGTTATTGAATGTGACAGCTAACATCAACAGGGACAAGATGGCATGTAGTTAGCCATATGCATGGTGTTGAAAACAAAAAGCAGCGTCCTTTCTGATGGCTTTCTCTTGGAAGGAAAAAAAAGAAGAACCAGTTGGTCGTAAACAAGGGCAGGTTTGGATTTTAGTGTCCAGGCTGGCATTGAAACCCTTTTTTGCGGGCACAGGTTGAACTTGCATCACAGTAAGTGATCTAGGTGGCTTCTATGGTTAAAGGCGTCAAAGTATTAACATGCATGCTGCATGATGGTGCATACTACATAGGTATAAAAAGCATTTTAAATATAGATTTCTCAGATGAGACCTGCAGGTGCGCGAGCAAGGTGCTTTGTGGAAGCGTGGCACTTCCTCCTTCTGTCTTGTGCTCTAATTTGATTACAGACTGATTAAACCCTCCCTAATGCAGTCAGAGCTACGGCATGCTAATGTAATAAAATCACTTACAGCTAAAACAGGTTAGCTTAATTGGCAGGAGGCACGATGCTGGGATTTGCATTAAATTATTTATTTGCTTAGCAGACGCCCTTATGCAGGGCAACTCTCAATTCCATTACACACATTAGCCATTTGCGCAGCCAATTTAACTTGAGCACCTCGTTCAAGGATAGAACAACTGTCGAATCGCTGCCTCCGCCGCAACTACCCCAGCCGCAAACGACGCCGCCTTTCCTCCGTTTTGCGCGGTTGGATTTCTTCAGGACCATCGAGTGAACAGGAAGTGGGAGTCGAATTGGACGCCATCGGCGACACGCCGTTGTTGCCCTTGCAGTAGCCTCTCGAGAGTTTTTTCTCTCTCTCTCTCTCTCTCTCTCTTTGTCTTCCAGCAAACCAGAATGTCCACTTAGCATGTGGAGCTAAACGTAAACAGCACACACCAACATTAGTGCGCTGTCCCGGTCAGTCCACTGAAAGTCAAAGCATAATTGAGCTGCTCCATTAGCACTGGGATCAACCAGATGGTGCCCCCATTCTTTTATTCACCCGGTTATGTGAGCATGTCATTCTTCCAAGTGTAAAAAAAAAAAAAAATGGCTCTGTGAATGAGTGTTTGGATGCATGTGTATGTGCGTGCTTCGGTGTATGTGGCAGGGTTGGAGGTGCTTACGGATAACTGTGGGAGCCTCCAGACTCCCACCTGTTAACTAATCTTTCAGCGCGGTCTATCGGCACGATCATCTCTTCCTCCCACGGTCTAATTGGTAACCTAGTTATGAGACAAACTCCACCTCTGATGGGTGATGCACACTCAAAGAATGAATTTTGAATTCCCAGTATCTTTACAGTCGACTGGCACATCTCAGGTTTGTCCGAAGCATTCTGTTTTTGGCTAAATAATTAGTAGATTTGAGAAGGTGCTGTATTTCAAATTGATGCCTTTAATAACTGTCTGCTTATAGAGGCCTGGACCTAAGATATTTTTGAGTCATTCGATTGATAATATTTACAAAAAAACACATGCACAATTGCTTCCTGCCGTTTTAACATATGATAAAACCGCCACTGACGTATCCCACTTAGTAGCCATGTTGATAAGGATCCATTTCTGATTAAGCAGCGCTTGCCAAGGTTTATATTTGGCTTTGCGCATTCAATTTGCTTTACATTTAATACAGTGTCTTTCACCCAGTAACAGAACTGGCTGCCTGCCACAGAGGCTTTTGATTGGAATTGAATGCACAGTCATTTTCTCTAATATAAATCAATACTCTCCAAACCTGCCACAACACATTTTTTGATGCTCACTATTGCTCCGGTGGAGTTTAGAGCACTAGTGAAGTGGTCAGATAGTTGACACATTTTGTGCAGTGAGATTAGTCTGTTTGTGAAACGCTGGAAAACAAATCACTTAAGAGCCACTCAGACTTAATCATATTACCTTGCTAAGTAAGAAGTTTTCAGATCCTTTCTTCCTCCCAAACTTCTGAAATATCTCCCCGAGCCGAATGTGTGTCAGCTCCGGGGCCGCCCGTGGCCGCCCTGTGTGCTCTGTGTTGGCTATTGTTCGGTGCTATTACTCACCTCCTTTGATGCTCCGCATTTACAGTCGTGTTTGAAATGCGATGTGGTTAAAATGGCTGTATTGGTTTCACAAAGAAGTGTATTACAAAGTGGAAACAGTTGACCAAATTATCAGACACTGGATCCTGACTGGAGCTTATGTGTTTCTCTCCATCTTTTCCTTCTGCTTTTTTTCTTTGTTTTTTTCGCTGCAACAACAGTATTGTTTGCATTAAGGGCCTGGCTGGAGTAAATGGAGCTGTTTTCAATTAGTTTTCAAAGTGCTTATCCCATTAAAGGTAATGACTTATTGATTTAACGACAGTGGCGCTTTTGGTGTGAAACGTGGTGCTATTATGACTCTCTCCTCTGTTGCTCGAGAGGGCCCAGTGATACTGAGCGCCGGGTGAACGCCTTCAGTCTCGGCCTTCCCATGACCATTGCGCTTGTTGTTTTTGTGGCGGTCCCCGGGTCATTATTGAGTGGCATAAGTAACTGTGCTTGCGGGGCGGAGCAGGTGATTTTTCTCCTCCTGGCCTTTCGCCAGCAGTGTCAGCTGGGATCCAGGAGCCATCACAGAGGTGGGAGAGCCTGATGTCATTGTCAATGTTCCTGTGTGTCCCGCAAACCGCAGTGCAGAGGAAGCGATGGAGGGCCCCGTGCAAGCTAATGTGCCCGCTGCCTCCCCGTGGGTTCCACTTTGCCATGCAGCCATATGGCCGTGCTCCTCCCCTCAGTAATCCCTCACCGGTGTCAGCATCCAACCCAGGAGGGCCACACTTTTGTGTTCTCTCCTTCTCACTCTCCCACTCTGTCTGTCTTTTTTTCCTCCCTCATCTTTCTCTTTCCTTCACATTTTTTTTTTTTTTTTGTTCCCCACACATTTTTCCCCTTGTTTGGCATTCTGTGTGTATCCCTGTTGAACTCCTTTTGTTTTTGTCCATTCTTTCGGCACACTGAAGCTGGAAACATTGTTTTTTAACCTTGACAGAACTTTGAGCGGCCGAACAGCTCATCGGTACAGTAATATGCACCCCACCGTGATAATTGGCTTTTACTTATAACCCATCATGGTAGTTGCTACTTGCTAATGTACTGTGTGTCCTCAGTATCATCAAAAGTCCTCTTTAAAAGACTGCCTTTATTGCTATTATGAATCCTGCGCAAATTTTTACTATCTTTCTCTACTTGTATAAACTCAGTCATCCACATTCTGATATCTTATCGCTAATTGAGCTCAACAGAAGACATCACTGCTGTAAGGACTGCTGTTCCACTGATTTCCTTTCTGCTGGAGTATGGATATGTACTAGACCAGGAGGAAGGGGCTCAGTTGCTGACAGTCGCTGTTTCAAGTAATGAGACAAGTGATAAGTCAGCCAGCGACCTTGTCTTATTCCCTTTTGCTTTCTCGCTCCCATTTCAATATGAGATTTATACTGCGTGCACACCTAACTCAGCTGGGTAGTGTACAGTTACGTCTTTATCTTCCACTCCAGTGAAACAGGCTTGAACAACCAAAATAAAAGTAATAATAATGACAACAGCTGGGCTGGAGTGCTGAAACAATTAGCCGATTAATAAATTAGTCAAACAAGAGAGCACTAATTAAAAAAACTGAATAGAAAATGAATTAAATTTGTTCATTTAGGTAAACTAAAACTAATACACACATAAAACAAAAGGAGACAAAAAATAATTAGCAGGGAGAGGACAAACCCCCAGATGGATTTATTTATTACCTAAATATACATACTCAGACACACAGCAGAGAAACAAAGTTGTGTTGTGAAGAAAATTATAAAACCAGACCTTTTTAAGGTTGCTGTGCAAACTGCCACAGCACATTTTTTGATGTTTTTCGAAGGAAGAAGACACTTTGAGCTAATGAGAACAGTAGTTGACCTCAAGTTGTTAGATGGGTAGGTTTAAGATTAGCCGGCTCTCCGTTTACGCAAGAGTGAATCTGAAGCTGAGCTTCAGAATAAGACTTGAAAACTGCACAGTTTTCTTCCTTTAACTGTAACAGATGTGCAGTGATTGATAAATTGTTTAATCGTGAGCTGTCAGAGCTTGAGTTCCTTTCAAATCAAGAGAACAGAAAGATATGCTAAGGTGTGCTAATTAAATAGAGGTGAAGCAAAAGAGGGCAGGGCAGATGAGGGTAAATAAGAAAAGTGGGGAATAGAGCAAAGATGGAAATAAGATCAGTTAAACACAACGTAAGTACTTGGAAAAGGAAAACAGGAAATGACCAAGAAGCACAAGAGACACTGATATTGGGTCGAAGGTAAACACTAACAAACCTAAGATGAAAAAAATACCCCCCACCCCCCGAAAAGAAAAGAAGAAACAGATGCGTGGTACATTAATTAATAATCATTTCAAAATGGTTGTGTCTATATCTGTATCTAATAGACTCCAATTTATTCATGTAAATGGGGAGTCTTCTTCACACACTGAGGTTAATTATGAAGTTCCACAGGGTTCTGTGCTAGGTCCAATTCTATTTACACTATACATGCTTCCCTTAGGCAGTATTATTAGAAAGCATTGTATACAGTACATTTTCATTCATTAGCTTAGATGATACTCAGCTTTATCTATCCATGAAGCCAGATGACACACATCAATTAGTTAAACTGCAGGAATGTCTTAAAGACTGATTGAACTCCAATTTCATGCTTCTAAATTCAGATAAAACTCAAGTTCTTGTACTCGGCCCTACAAACCTTACAAACATGGTGTCTAACCAGATACTTACTCTGGATGGCATTACCTTGGCCTCCAGTAACACTGTGATCTTGGAGTCATTTTGACCAGGATATGTCCTTCAATGCACATATTAAACAAATATGTAGGACCGCTTTCTTGCATTTGTGCAATATTTCTAAAATTAGAAACTAATTCATGCATTTATTACTTCCAGGCTGGATTATTGTAATTTATAATTATCAAGCTGTGCTAAAAGCTCCCTGAAAAGCCTTCAGCTGATCCAAAATGCTGCAGCTAGAGTACTGACAGGGACTAGAAAGAGAGAGCAGATTTCTCCCATATTGGCTTCTCTTCATTGGCTCCCTGTTAAATCTAGAATAGAATGTAAAATCCTTCTTACATACATGTACAAGGTCTTGAATAATCAGGCCCCATCTTATCTTAAAGACCTCATAGTCCCGTATCACCCCAATAGGGCACTTCGCTCTCAGACTGCTGGCTTACTTGTGGTTCCTAGGATACTTAAAAGTAGAATGGGAGGCAGAGCCTTCAGCTTTCAGGCCCCTCTTCTGTGGAACCAGCTCCCAGTTTGGATTCAGGAGACAGACACCCTCTCTGTTCTTAAGACTAGGGTTAAAACTTTCTTTTATGATCAAGCTTATACTTAGGGCTGGATCAGGTGAACCCTGAGCCATCCCTTAGTTATGCTGCTATTGGCCTAGGCTGCTGAGGGGGTTCCCATGATGCACTCAGTATTTTGTGTTCACTATGCATTTAATCATTAGTTCTTTTTAATCTCTGTCTCTCTCCCCTCAGCCCTAACTGGTCACAGCAGATGACTGCCCCTCCCCGAGCCTGGTTCTGCCGGAGGTTTCTTCCTGTTAAAAGGGAGTTTTTCCTTCCCACTGTCACCAGGTTCTTGCTCATAGGGGCTTGTTTTTGATTGTTGGGGTTTCTCTGTAATTATTGTAGGGTCTTTATCCTACAATATAAAGTGCCTTGAGGTGACTGTTGTTGTGATTTGGCGCTATATAAATAAAACTGAACTGAATTATATACAACACAGCTCTAAATATAGATCCTATGTTCCTCCCCCATAAATAAAGCAAATTTAGCCTTCCAAGCAATTACATTATGGACAAATCTAATCAGTGACAGATAAGCAAAAAAATATTATTACTGGTTTTATTCAATGTCTCTCTCTCTGTGAAAATACACCAATGACCTCTTATCACCAAAGATGAGGACAAAATCATTAAAAAAAGAATGAACCTACATAGTACCACATTAGCCATGAAAGCTCCGCTGAGGACACGGGAACTGATTATACACAAGAGGAAAGTAGCTTGGCCTTTTCTTCCTTTGTGTGATTGTCATTTTTAACTGCCTCTAGTGTCTTTGTGAGTTTTCAGAACTCACCTTGCAGCTTGTCGAGCCCGCGCACAGTTGTTGAGTCGCTGCTCGAGCCACCGCTCATTGTCAGCGGGCGACTTGATTTGTGTTTCCTTGAGGAATTCAAATGAAATTATTGTCGTGCTTTGATAGACACAGCCTATCGTATGCACGTTTCTGGTTTCTTTTATGCTTAATAATGGTCACAAGAGATTTGTTTTTCATTTATTTATTTATTTTTTTACTTTTATTACTTTTGTTTATTGTTTTCAGTTTTCTGTTTATTGTTTACTGAATTTAAAAAGATATTTTATTATGTTTTAGTTTACACATTGCCATATTTCTTCCCTTTGCTCAAAGGGGGACCTATTATACCCGTCCTTATTTTCTGTCTGTTAATGCTGTAACAATGGCGGATGTTCACATATCAAAGTTTCAAAATGGAGGTCAGTGTGTGTAGAAGCAATGCTCTAAATCCTCAGCGTCAGGCTATTTTTTACTGCTTGGATCTGTGTGAAATCAAGAGCGGTGATATCCCCAATATGGTTATTTCCAGCACCTACCTGCTGTTTTAAATCTACTGTATGCAAGGAGCAGCAAATCAAAAGAAGGGCAGGGAGAGGGCGGGTAAAAAGTCTTGTTTCATAAAGGATGAACTGAGGGGCTGCACCAAGGCCCAAGGCTTGTGTTGAGCTGTAATGCATGCTAAGCAACTTTAGTAGAGTCCAAGAATATAGAAAATATGGAGTTTTAAATGAGCATAAAGGCTCCCTTTAAGTAAATAGCATGATGAAGATATGTAAAATTACTGCTTATGCTCTGTAGTTGGAGATGATGCAAACAGTTGTAGCTTGTTACGGTTTGCTTGATCACAGCTCCTTAACCTGCTGTGGAAAAATGGAAAGGGGCTGAATTTTGACCACAGCCTTGGTGCTCAGCTTGTCTGAGACTGTGTGAATATAGTGTTTGCCTCAGCAGAGTGTGCATGCACGCTAGACCAAAGCTGTTTTTGTAGAAGGAGACATCTCATTTGTTCCAGCGCTTCACATTCTCTGTAGAGAACCTGGTTGGAGCAGCAGTCAGGAGTCAGCCAGGCCAGAGGCCAACGCAGGAGTGCAAAAGCTCACATATGTGCATGAAAGTTCAGGCCTCTGCTTGGCACGCTGTTTTCACATCGCTCCAAGCTGTGAGAGGTTGATGCTATTGTACACCACCTAGTACTATAAACAAGTGTGCAGAAGCAGCGTACACTATAGCAGAAGATCACGAGGTCATCTGAAAGTAGAGTCACAGGGTTATGGTCGTCCTCCGGATAGTTCCTACAAACAGACAAGATCTAGATTTGACTGTGAGAATATTTTGAATGCAAATTATGACAGATTGAACCAGGAAAATTCAGTGTAAGTGGCACTTTTAACTCTTAAAACCTAAATGTTTGATAGTAAAGCGATATTATTCCAACACATCTCTTTATTGTCAGCATAATGACGGTGTTTTTTTAAAAATATATTTTAAAATTAAATGCTAAGAAATTTGATGTTCATAGACAACTATGGGATCTTTGTCCCAGATAGCTTTACTTCCTTAAGCGTATTAGTTCGTCAGAAAATAGAAATGAAAAAACTGCCAATGTTAATACATCTGCAAAAAAAAAGAGAGATTTTGGATTCATCCGTGACATTTACCTCAACTTCAGTTTTTGTAGGATTCCTGTTAGTTGCCTGATATTTACGGAAGGCAAAGTCCAAAAATCTGCATCTTAATTTACAAGTTGGAAAGGTATATATATATATATATATATATATATATATATATATATATATATATATATGAAGAATGAAGTGAAGTGAAATAGCTCCTGTACACTCTAATCTGCCACCGTACTGAAGCACTGAGTCGCACCTGCTAAGAGTTTATGCAGTTTGACCTCTTGACATTTGGGCTCAGTAGCTGTAAAGATTTTATCTGTAGCAGCGTAAGAGAAATGGACCTCCAGCTGGGGTTGTTTGGACTGGATTAACCACGAGGCCTCAGCCCTCTGCTTTAGTTCTTGTTGAAACCATCATGGAAGTGGATGGAAAGAAAGCTACTGATCATAGCGTTAGCTGAAGCTGGCGGCTACACAAGTAAAATAAGTCACTTTTGTGATATGCCTGACATATCGTGCAGAGATTTTGCATGGCAACAGACAAAAAAAGTGTTATTATGAGGATGTTATTTCACTGTAGAGCAAAACAGCAGGTGCAACTAAGTCCATCACCTAAATAATACGCTACTCACAACCTCTAACTTCACTTCTATTAGCAGGCAATCTTTGAAAAGTGGAGTTGCCTTCAGGAGTCTGAATTAGTCTTACCTTTGCTGAATTTAAGAAGGTGGTCAAATGCAAATGTGAGACTGTGGGATGCGTGAAGGTGTGCTCTGTTGTCTGTCTGGTGTGGTGCGATGATGGATAGTGCTGCCAGCAGACTGGGGTTTCACTAATACTGGAGCCTCTGGGAGGGCTGCATTAATGGATATGTGTGTGTGTGTGTGTGTCTGTGTGTGTGCGTACCTGCATGTTTGAGTCAAATCTGTGCTGTTTCAGTAATGTTCAAGTGTGTGCATAGCTTCATTTGGATGAGAAAAGTCAATTGGTCTGATAAAAGTAGTTTAGAACCGTTGAAGTTTTAAGTTGCCCCCAAGTTAGAGCAACAGTATGCTAGGCGAATGCACTACGCTCACTACACATTTCCTGTGTTTGGTTTTTAATAAATGAGACCTTTCATGTTTGATATTAAAACCATTGTAGTTTGTTCCTGATGACATCATCATGTGCTAGTGGAGGTCATTTTAGAAACTGTCACACCGCACAATCTCAGCAGTCGCTGGCTGTCGGCCTCTGCGAACAGTGGCCCGTCGTTTGGGGTTTCTGAGGTAGCCCGAGGATATCTGTGCCGAGACTTCCTGCTTCTTGTGTGGCCATCGTTTTTAAAAAGCTAAATCACCGTCAGGCGATGGCAGATGTGTTCCTCCCTCTGCTCCCCGCACAGACGACAAAACGGCGTCAAACAAAAACCAGGAAAATCTTTTCCCTTGCTTACAAATATCTGTTTATAGAGTTCGTGGGATATGCTCCAGCAACCAGGGTGTTGCACGCTCAGCCTCTGAAACCCTTTTTCAGTCACCAGGCGATTGTACAGGTCACCTGATGCCAGGGAACCTGTATCCAAACAATCGCATTCCGACTCAGACCGACTGATGAGGACTCACAAATAATTGCCATTCTAATTTCCAAGCACAGACAGATTGCCAACACATTGGGTGTAATGTAGCGGGTCAGTTTATGGTAATGGGCGTGACTTGTCTGCAGTAAGAAACTCGACTCAGCTGGTTGCCAACTGGTTGTGTTCTGGTTATATTCTTACATGAATGCAAAGCAGCCCGTGCCATTTTGCAGTTAAACCATCTATGGAGTAATTTCTGAATCTTTGTTTCCCATCCTTGAGGTTCTGTCTGGACTCTGAATGTGAGTAGTTTATGTGAAACTCTGTGAGCAACATCACAGCATGCTCACAGTCACAGTAATTTTGTTCACGCCGTGGTTTCCAATCACAGTGTTACTGTAGCATTAAATAATATAACTTTGATAAATTAATGTAAGCTACAGAACTGAAAAATGGTGCACGAAAGCCCGAAAGAGCTTATGATTTGGCTTTGCGTGGAGCCTGACCAGTTTTGTGACTGAAAGAAAGCCTTGTTTCTTTAAAGCGTGGTACTGCGTGGACAAATTCCATGGAAAATTTTCGGCCCATTAGGACGTGTCTTGCGTAAACTTAAAAGTTTAGTCTGAATGTGCTTCAAGAGGACAGCATCACCACAACAGACAGCACATCCTCGCTGGACTAAACATTTGCCGCGCGCCACAGCATGGCGTAGTAACCCGTGGCTGTTACTGTCGTCTTAGTGTTGCGAATGAAAGCAGCAGCGCTGACGGGCCTTGTTCATTTTTTTTCCAGTGATGTGTTCTTATACGGTCGTACTCATAAAACTTTAATTTTACTCAGTGAAAATTGCTTAACAGTGTAAGTATGCAGCGTCCCAGCTTGAGATGGCCAATCTGGGCAGCTGCTGCATTAAAAGGTGTTGCATTATGGCTTTGTAGAGTGTAAACAGCAGTATATCCATGTGTGTGTGTGTGCATGTGTGTGTGTGTGTGTGTGTGTGTGTGATTGAAAGCCTCGGCAGCACACCTGCTCGGCTTGGACAGGCAGTGTCTCTGGACCTCATATCCCATTCAGGCGAGCTTCTGTGTGGAACAGGAGCATATGGTCTAAAAAAAAAGAGTTCTTCCTTCCTTTGTGCCACTGTTTTACAGAAGGCCCGCGTAGCCTCAGCGCTCCCAGGAAAGCTGTTCCTTATTCTTCTTACCCACAGCACTTTGCCCCTGCCTGTCTCAGCCGCCTCATCCTCTGATGGCTTTGGCACCGTTCATCATCTGACATATGAATATAGAGACACCCTGGGAGGCAAAGTGAGCTGGATGAACCATCCTCACTCAGCTAAAATAACTGTATGACTTGAATTTATAATTATATCAAACACTGGTGTCTTTTAGTGTTGATGCCATTTCTTTTTTTGGTGAGTTTATTGAAATAAGAAAGTGAGCAAATATATCGAGGCTATATTAGGAAGCACAATGATCCCATTCATTAAAAAAAGGCCTTTCTCGCCATAATAGGACTGCATGTTTAAGACACAGAAGTGGATGAATTTTATTTAATTTTTTTTAATTTTTAAAATTAAGATTTTAGGATCGTTGCGCTCCAATATGATATTCACTATTGATGTGTTTTCTCATCGATGCAGAGATTTGGGTTGAGGGAGCGCCTCCACTCTGGAGGAACACCTGTTTCAGCCTGCCTCCAGATGGTTAGCAAATCTAAAGGCATTTTATATGATGTCACACTAATCTGAATATAGCACGGCGTGCACATCAAACCTATGCCTTAGGTCGTGCTTCATGCCATCACACATGAAGCATGTTTACAATAATGTTATTTTATTGCGGTATTTGGCCTGTGGTGCCTGCGTTTGCAAAGAAAATACAAGATTTTTCACGATGTTCTTAAGCAGTTTATACAGTGTTTGGATTTATGCATTTGTATTTATACCTAAAAGTGGTGATCGCATAAATCTGTGTTGTTTACAAGCGTGCATTCCTATTATTTGCAATAATGTTTCATAGATCTTTTGTGGAGGCTACCACTGTTTTCCAGGACATTGTTGAATTTAAATGCAATTCATGTTTTATCCCGTTGGTATTTGTTATTGTGTGTGTCTTTCACCCGTCCGCCTTTAGCCTTTTCCTGTTTTATTTTGTAAATCACTTCCTTTGTGCATTTTTGTCTGTTTTACTTCCCGTCCCGTCTGTTCTCTTCCTGCACCTTCAGTTGTGTGTTCCTCTCTGATTGTGTTCACTTGCTTCTTGTTGCTCCATCTCTCTGGCGTTTTCATTTATCCTCTGTGCTTTCTCTCAGTCTTTGTCAGTTTGCCAAGTTACCTTCCTCCTGTTTTCGTCCTCACGTCTCCTGGCAGTTTCCCTGGTTTTTCATTTGTTTTTTGTTTTTTTTTCCTTTTTTTTTGAGGGGGGGGGGGTATTCATAGTAATGTTCAGTTTTGTCTTTTTTTAAAATTATTTCTGTTGGATTTTGATGGACTCACATTATTCTAACTGCAGCATCCTGTAAGTTTATGTAAGTTTATTAAAATCACTTCTTTTTTTTTTTTTAAAGTACCTGCTTCTTTGTTTCCTCCTGTGTGCATCTGAGACTGCTTTTGAGCTACACGGGCTATGGGTGGGCCAGAAAAACAACAGTGGGTTAAAGGCAGATGTACTCATAATAATCATCATCACTCAGAGCTATTCTGCCTGTTGCTGTTCTTGTCTTAAAAGTCGTGAGTACTTTCCCAGTGAGCTCAGCATTACAAGTATTTCTCTTTTTTTTATCTTTACACGGGGACCTTAATATTGCTAAAAGTCACTGTATAAATTTGTCAGTAGACTCAAAAAGTATCGATCTTCCCTTCAGGGTCATCTTCAGTGCTGCTACTATTTTGAGATCACGCTGTGGGAACTTTCCTACTGCTGCATCTCTGGCCTCAAGCTGGCACAGAGAGCAAGCACCAGTGCTGAGAAAGCACCACCCAGGCTACAGGGACGTTTGCTTCCCCCCGACACTTTCTCCGCTTCCCCAAAGGGAAATTCCAGTTTAAGGGTCAGCGTGTTCACAGTAGAGGTGCGAGTGCACAGAAAGCGAGCAGTTTAAAAACGGTAGCTGGAGGCAGTGCGGAGGAGAATGGGAAGGTGATCCTGAAGGGAAGACAGCTAAAGTGTTTTTGCACAAAAGAGTAAGTTTGCCATCAGTATACTGTTTCACTGCCTGTCCACGAATATCGTGTGCTTGTGATGGAAATGCTGAATATTTTAAACCACAGCAACTGATGTGGAGATTTTCTGACATGAATGCGATCGTTACGTTTTGATACACAACACCGAAAAGGAGCAGCTTCCCAGAAACACGCGCGCATACAGAAAGATGGCTGACAGAGATAATTGTCCTGAATTTACTTTCTTTTCACCTTCAAACCCTCATAGTCTGAAATGTGACACCCAACTGTCAACAGGGTACATTATAGGAAGCGCATAAACATGCATGCTTACATATAGGCAGCAGCTTTGATCACCGCACCTCCTTCATCGTCAGCAGACTTGCGTGCCAGCCTCTGTGTGATATGATCCTAAGAAGCTGAATGCCCTGGCTTCATGAGTTCACATGTATATTTAACGCTCTCCCTGGTGCATTAGAGAGAGTGGCAAAGTTGAGATTCCATGTTCTTGTCAGTTCATAAATGTCACATGTGTTAGCAGTTAAAGATTTTTGTGCATTAGCAAGGGAATAGTTACGTGGTATATTCACGTGGGTGTATGAGAGCATGTTTATCAATGTTTAACTATGTATAATGTATTCTAAAAGGATAGTTTTGATCAGTTTCCTTCTTCCTCTGCATGTTTAGTTAAGTTTGCATGAATATATGTGTCTTCGTGTGTCTGTGTGTGTGTGTATAGCCCAAGCCCCTGTGATCCATCCTCCTCTGCACTGGGGTTAAAGCCGCAGATTCAGGGCACAAGGGCTGCAGGAGGGAAAGCGCGGGTGGGCAGCTCATTAGATAGCACTCCCCGTGGAGTGTGAAGGAGAAAAACACCCATTAGCAAAACAAACGACGTGCCCATCGCTCACACAAACACGCAGATTGTTTACCAAGAGCCAGGCGGACAAGCCAGACGGCAACCCGTGTCTGCTGGGGGCTTCCTGTCAGTGTACTTCCGGGGTCACGCATGGTGGTGGCAGAGGGAGAGAGTTATCTGGGATACAGACACAGGCTCATGGATGTCCGGCGTGTGTTTACTGTAATCGAAAAAGGAAAAAAAAATAAATAAATAGTAGACGTGTAATCACTCGAGTGAAAAAAAGAAGACAGAAGCAATACTCAGTGAGGTCTTAAATTTATGTAATATTGTAGAAAAATGTAAATTGTGCAGGAAAACATTAATTATTCATTAGTGTATGAGTCTATGCAACAGCTGAAGCATTTTTAGCTTACCGCACTCAAACAGCAGGATAGCGCTGTTTATCAGTGCCACTCAAACTCTGAGATGGTTATTTAAGAAGTAAGACCAAGTGAAATCTCAGTATCAGGTAACATTTTCTGTGGTCACGGTTTGGTTTCGGTTCAGGAAACCAGAACTCCTCGTTCAGGGTCGAGAAACGTTGGCGGTCATGGGTAACAGAGGCTTAGATGTCCTGTAGCTGTGTCTGGAAAAATACTTCACTGCACTCTGTTTCCACCTCAGATCACAAGTAACCTATCGCTGGAATCTCTGCATTTTATACGCTATTTATTTTAGTAGCTTTTCTGCCTTTACATGGGAATATAACCAGAATACGATCGGTTCGCAACCTGTTGAGTCGAGTCCCCTTTTGCGAAGAGACGAGTTGCAGAGTGGAACAGTTTGGTGATCTGTCCGCGTTCATAAATTGGAAGGCAGTTATTTGCAAACCTTCATCAGTCTGTTTGAGAGCAACTGCAGTCGGTCAAAGTCATGGAAACAGGTTCCCTCCCTCCATCCAGGTGACCTATGCAAACACCTTGCACCCTAAAGCTGTTGCATGCAACTTCTGGGTGACAAGTTGGCTACCATAACTACTTGCAGTCGCTTGCAATTAGTTCAACGATTGGCGCTCCCTAAATTTGAGATACAAACCACTGAAATGACAGTGGCTTCAGCAGGCTGGAGGCGCTGCTCCAAATTTTCGGTCTTTTGCTGGACAGAAATCACATTTCCTTCTTAATGTTATTAATTAATAACATTAAGAATTAATTAATTAGTTTGGTGTGGACGGATTTGCCTGTTGCACCCAGAAGATTGAGCTTATTTGACACGTTGTCTGAAATGTGCATGCATGTCAAAGCTCTGATCTAATTGTTCTTGAGAGCATTTACTCCCTGACAGTTTGTCATTGTGTTGATCAAAACTCTGTACGAAAGTAATAGCAAATGTATTTTTGTCCTGCGTATGTCATTCTTTCTATGAATCTCATCCCTCTGTGTGCAGCAGGCTGCGAGTAGCGTCTTAGGTAATTAGTAAGGCGAACCTTTGACCTCGAGAGTTGTCCCCCAACACTACAATTCTCCATTAATGCCGGCATCTCCTCATGAATCTCTGCCAAACAAAAGACCAAACAGCGGTTGATCCCTGGGAAGCAGCACAGTGCTAATTTGCTATTATGCCTGATCTTCCACTCATTTGTTTGGCTGACTGACTACACAGTGTGTGTTATGGTCTGCTGGCTCTGTCTGCAGAGTCCTCCTGCCGTTACGTGAATGATGGAAATAATTTTCATCAGATAAAAATCAGGCCAAGCATCGTGCCTCGTGTTTTCTGCTTTTTTTTTTTTTTTTTAAATCTGGCTTTTTGTGAGAGCAGCTTTTTTTTTTTTTTTTACTGTAGTCTGGCCAGGTTTTACAATAAGCTTCATTCCACTCTGTTTCACTGAAAGAACCTGCTTCAGATCTTAAGTGAAATCACTCAATCCAATCTCCACCTTCACTGTCGTCTCCATCTCGAGTCTTGCAGATGACTAGTTTGGGAGAGATGGCAGGAGGTTTCTCTGACCCTCTCTTGTCTGCGTGTCTCCCTACAGCCAGATAATTAGCTGCCGACTGTCAGATAATTAGCCGGGCTGCATCTAATTTTGGTCACAACCTCAGACGATAATGGTCAAATGAAATCAATGGCGTACAGAAATGTGTGGGATTGGCTAAGCAGCATGTGCTCAATTGGCTCATTCCAAATAGTCTGTCCCCATTAATGAGGTGGCTGCATTGTGTTAATGACTATAGCCACATCTTCTGGGTGGTCACATGTTTATATCTCATAAATGAAAATGTGAACCCTAAATTAATGGGACTGTGATTTGCTTTTAGTGTATTTCTCCCCATTTCAGCAAGGTCCCATCGCTGCCTCTGTATTATTATACACTTCAAACTGTGCCACCTACTGATAGTAGCTGAGGTGTTGAGTGAGACAAAATGGATAATAATGAGAAACATTGCTAGATTCTTTTTTACTTGCATCATTTTTTCCCAACAAAACAAGCTTGTGTACAGGTGTTCTGGAAATATTGCAGAATAGCTTCCAGAGTCGAGCATTTTGTCAAGAAAATGATCTTCACCGAGACATTTGGGGTACTTGGGAGTGCCATTAAGTTGAGTAGCAAACATAATAGGCAGGTGTGACAAAGGAAATGCCCCTACATTTAAACCCCCACTGATGCCTCCCAATGCCAGCCAGGGATTTGGGTTAAGGCAGAGATATAAAGACACTGAGTAGAAATGGAGGATTGGAGGTGTATATCTTCATGATGCACCTCTGTGTGATGACAGCTGTACTGTATGTGACAGTAAATCCTTGATACTTATGCATCATTTCCTATTTCCTGCTCACTGACGACTGAGGGAAAGTATCGGCGGTAATACAACAATTTCTGCTGGGGCATCAGTCTCTCTTTGAGAGCTAAAACACTGCCACTCCACAATTCAGTGGCAAATATGCAGCCTGCAAAGATACTAAAAGCTTTCGGCGAGAGATCTCAGGCACACTTAAGAATAATTACAGTTTATTACAACTTAAGTCTCATTTTGAAGGTTCTGGCAACTCGTTCCTCTGGTCAGCCATTTATCCCCGGGGATAACACTCACGCTGAAGGAATCGCAGTGCACAATTTCTGCCCAGTGCCGGTGCAGAAACTACGATGCCCTTTATAAAGTAGAAAGCACAGTGCCGAGCTGTGTTCCCAGTTGCGTCGGTGTCTGAGCATATGTTGCATTCCCATGGGAGACAGCAGGTTATATCCCATCATATATCCCATTAATAATGCCATGTTCTAACCAGAGGCTTTACATAAGTACAGACTTCACGAGGGAGCGGTGAATCTGACTGAGAGACCAAGGATTCTGTACGCTATGGTGTTAACTTGTCAATCCCAGGGCAGCTACACCCTAAAGTGCAGCCTTCTATATTCTACTTTTCAAGTCTAATGGGACCATAATTTAAAAAAAAAAATGAAATCATGTTCTGTTAAATATGACTTTAATTTAGAGATTAACATAAGAGAACCGGAGTTAAAATTATCATTAATTTACACCTTTTGTTACGTTATGATTGGAACACATAACCAGATAATTCAAAAACAACAGGCTCTGTGGAGCTGGAGCTCAAAGAGTTAGTGATGATGGGGTTAAAAAAAAAAAAAAGAGTGGTTATTTTTTTCCCCTTTTATAGTAAAATAGTATTCTGTAAGCACTGAGCATGACTTTATGACACTTTATGGCATTTTGATTTTGATTTCACAACTCAAACGAGCATCAGCAACAGTTTTTTTTAGCATTAGCCAACTGACAGCAGTCACCTTCGACCGTTACAACCAGCTGCTTCTTATACACAAGTTTAATTTAACTACGCTGCCAACATCTGCTGTAGTCATCGTTTGGAAATGGTTGCCATCAAAGAAGGTATGTTCTGTCATAAATCCTTAACTGACCTGTCAGCATGCCTTATGGATGATCAGTGTTACATTTGCTAAAATAAACCTTTTAGGGGTACACACGTGTGGTCTCACCTTCGTGACGCGACTTGGCTCGAGCTTCCTGTTCCACATCACTTTGTTTCAGCTCGTTCTGCCTGGAGAGCACAATGCTGAGAAATAATGGACTGAGCAACAACGACGAGACCCAAGTTTTAATAAATCGGAAGCCTCCTGTGAGATTCAGGAGCTACTGATGTTTCCATCGTGTTGTGTATATTGTGGCAGCTGGCTCAGGGTGAGACACTTTTTAATGAGTGATTAGACAGTGTGTTTGGCTAAACCGCATGGAACCGGCATCTCATCCAAATTCCTGTCATCCCGGTGGCGGTCCAGAGGGGCTCGTTTGGTGGACATGTGCCTTTTAAGTCTTTTCTGAGATTTTACCATTTCCTCCAGGACATGACGTTGGGGAGCGGGCGGATGTAGCGCACGTGCATGCATCTAGCTGTGCAGTGTATACATGCGTGTTTGTCTATCGCACTCCCCGTGTGCACTTTGTTCCTCTGTAGCTTTTGCCAGAGAACTTTGCGTGGCATTAGTATTCCAACGGCATCGCGGGGGTCATGCGATCTCCTCCCAGCAGTGCTTCTCATTGCGCCCTCCACCCCACCCCACCCTTTTTCTTTCTCTCCCCTTCCCTCCCCTTTCTCCATTTTGTGGGCTGCAGCACTGCTTTAACTAGAAGCACGGGGAACAAATAAAAATAGATGGGCAAAGTTGTGAGATGTGAGCCCTGAGGGACGGACTGTACGGATATACATTTTCTGTGCGCATTTGGAGCGGCCCTCCTCGTCAAAGAGTATTATCCCCCCCCCCACACACACACACACACACCCCACCTCCTTCAACCACCCCCACACCCCAACTCACTCCTCCCATCTTTGGATCACGGCAGTAATTCAATTGGGGATAGACAAGAGCAAGATTTCCTTGATGCTTTTTTTTCCCCCTTTCCCTATAAACGGGTTGTCTGCCTGTCAGCATTGATAATGCTAGCTGATGCACACTGCGGCTAACTCTTCCCAACCTGCCCTGCCATTCTCCATACTGCTTTGGTATTGAGGAGCTTCTCCATGATTTACTTTATGCTTGTCTGCCCATCCGACTTTTTTTTTTCTCATTTGCCGTCCCTCCAGAGGACTACTCTGCCCGTGTCTCATTCTCTCTCGCTGATCTGTTTTTCTGTTTGACAATCTAAGCATTGTCCATCTGATACGTCCTCGGCTATCTTTCCATCTGTGGAGATGGGAATGAAATGTGATCTGACAGGAGGCTGGATTTACTGTATGCTACCTTACAGTCACCCCTGATCTCAGCTCTCTGTTTGAGCATCTAAGCTGATCCATTTTACAGCATATCCGATCAGTGATGCTGGTCAGAAATAAGCCGATCGGCAGCAGCAGGTAGTCCGTAGCTGTTCACATCATCAGTCAGCTAACAAGGCCCCATATAAGTAACTAATGTGCAAGCTGACAGGTGTGATCGACCAAAAACCTCAAAACAGAGTGTGGTCGCTTTCCTCTAAGAGCTTCATCTTTGAGATTTTATTCTGACAGTTTCTTGACAGTGTTGACTTCGGGAGTCTATCTGCTGCTCAGACATGCTGTTATCATTTTCCGAAATGTTCAACATCATGTTAATGTGTGTCAGGAGAAAGTGACAAGGTGTAGCAAAGATCATAACTGCTCTCAAATAAGCTTCACTTTGATTTTTCTCACAACTACAGACCAGTTCTCGGACCTCGGCCGCCTTCAAAAATCTGGTATGTTTGTACACCGTGTGGTGCAGGAATGTGAATGAGCATCTGAATGTTGTCTTAGGCCCCTGCTGCGTGCTCCCTGTCCTCAGGCTTTCCTCTAAGGATATAGAAACCCAGACTGAAGCTAAAAATACAAACGCTCCGAATGCTCCATCACAGTTCGTACCCACGTGGAGCTGCTAATGTCCCGTCTTCGCTCATCTTCATACTCGAGCTTCATTTCGACCTCAGCTCCACATCTGTAAAGTTCCGTGAGTGTATTTAAAAAATATATATATATTACCTAAAAACCTGCTAAACTGCCTTTGTGGTACTTCCTTACCTACTTACAGTCTCCAGGATCACAGAGAGAGACTCACAAGAACACAACACCAGCTTCACCACTGTAATAACAAAGAGCAAATGAAGCAGAATCTCAAAGGCTAAGGACAAGAGATGAGAGGTATGCTACAGGCAAATGCTGTTGACCAGGTCTCACCAACCCGTTTCTCAGGCTCAGATAGATGGATGGATGGACTTTATTGCCTTTATGCGGTTGATACACACAACAAAATTTGCTTGTGCAACCACCAAAACATCAGTGCTCACGTCCGCACACTGCAACCGCACTAAAGCACTCGCACATTCACACATAGACATGTGTTAAAAGCATTTAAGCTTTCACTTTATTTTTTTCTCGAAGTATTGCCAGTGTTAAAGAGAGTTGTTACACCGCGGTCTCCATTTTTGCTCGCACGTGTATCGTGAGGTGCCGGTTCCTTTAATCATATTAATATCCTATAGTATGCATTGCGCTTATTTTCGGTATGTGCATGTTTGAGATCTGACAGAAGAAAATCTGCAAAGTTTATTCTACATGATGCAAAGTGATCATGTTAGGATTTTATAACTGCACCCTGACATTAGAAATGTATGCTCCTCTTTTAAGACAATAAAAGGAAAAAAAAAAAGTGAAAGTACATTTGTACTGCTGATCATGCTATGCTCCCACAATGTGTCTCTTTACTTAATATGACATTATTCTTATAATAATGCATTAACGGGTCTTTAATGCACTGGAGGTCAGCACATTTAGATGCTTTTTCCATTGGCAATGTTGAAATAAATGCCCTAAATCAAAGCTAATGTGCCAGTCAGCGAGTAGCCTTTCATGAGACGGCAGTCGACTAATAATATCAAAGAAAATCTAAATCTAGTCGTAATTGTCAAAGATGTTGATGCTCTATCCGAGTCACACAGTGGAGCAATGAAGAACTAGATGGAGTGAGAGCGAGAGTAATAGGCTGCATCAGAGTGGTGAGGAAGCTAATGCCTCTTGAGACTGTTTGTAAGTGAGCGAGGCCTTTGGATGGCGAGCTGACTTCAGTATGTGCATTACTCAGCCACATAAATCTGGGAGCCCCCGCCTCGCCTGCCTGCTTTGGTTTGGCTTTAATTACCTGAGCTATCCTGCACTCACCACCAGCTCTTCCCTAATGGGGCTGCCTCACTCGGGCATCACTCACGCTCAGTCCGGCCAGCTGGCAGGATGGCCTGGGGGGGGGGAGCCTGGCCCTCTTATTATAACTCCAAGTCTGTGCCCTAACACACCTGTAGTCTCGGTGTGTGCGCTTGCATGTGTGGCTGTGCAACTTCTCAGCTGTCACATAAACTAACTTTTGCAGGAGGTAAACAGAACAGTAAGATTTCTCATGAAAGCGTTCCTCAAATATTAACCTCTATTTGCAATCATGCTGACCAAGATTGTCCTCTAATTTGGCCTTCCATTACAGTATTAAGTGCCGGGTTGCTTGAGTGTCCTTAGGGCATTTGCTGTCAGTCAGTGACATGTCACAGCAGCTTCACCACTTGTCAAGTATGTGTGCTTTCATTCTTCTTGTGTACAGCTGCCTAACAATGTGCCAAGAGCTTTCAGCACTGACTTAAAATGCATCAGGCCTTTTTGTTCCCTGCGTGAAAAGACACAGAAGACTTGGTATGAGCTCCTTGTGTCTGGGCCGCCGGTGAATGACTCACGGTGACCTTGGAGATTATTGCTATACTAGACAGAAAAAATGCTATATGTTTGTCAAGAGCTGTCTGTCATCAATGAGCTTTTGTGTTGGCTATCGATCGGCTCCTGGCCGGGACACCGGGGTTGATGGATGCACAACAAACAGACTCTGCATTGCCAGCAAGCCGCCAAGCAAGTGCCCCCCCCCCCCCATGACGGGATGTCAAGTCTGGGAGGCTGCCGCTTGCCCCTCGCACTTGCACTTTCTCACTCGGATGTGAAAGTGTTGGCCCCGCCCTCGGCCCGATAAAGAAATGAGCTGTGTCCCTAAATGGCGATTCATTAGTAAACAAGAAGTGGATTACTGTAGTTTAGCCCTGTGTCGATAACAGGCCCTGATTGCTTTGTAAAATGTAGCGAGCTGCGAGCACGAGCTGTGCCACTGTATCTGCAGCACGCACATATAAAGATAACTACACAATTCCCCTATCAGTTGACCTGGTTTCTCTTGAGTTAGCAAGCTCCAGCCTCCGGGGTGCAATTGAGAGCGCCTTGGTCCGATACTGGATACAACACAAATGCCAAGTGCAATACAACAATCATCATCCCTTGTGAATTTGGAGATTTTTCAGGAAGTGAGCTACCACCGCTACATTATTCAGCCTCTGTCTCGCACACAAGAGAGAATGGCATTAAAGTTAATTTCAGTGTGGCTCCAGCTGGTGCAAAGAAGCCGCATTGTTATGTTTAGAGGAGAGAGCAGCAAACGGCATCCTGTTGGTAAATCTGCAAATCGCTGTTGTGAAGTGTTTGTTTTCTCTCTCTTGACTGAGTTTAACCCTGCCTCCCTGCTAAGCATGGATATGCTATGAGGTCAGACTTATCGATCTGCTTTGATATTTTATAGACCTCAGTCAGCCTCCACCAGTAGGAGCTGCTTCTAGCTGCAGCCCAGTTTCCCCCAGCAGTGCAGGATCGCCGATGTGATCCAGCTGTGGCCACCGGAGATCTGGAATAAGCGGACGTCATCGGCTGCCGCCCAAGGACGCCAGCGACGTCGCAGCACAGGCACGCGAGCGAGCGCGACACAGATATCACTACCGAAATGCAGCAATTGACCTCCGCAGTTAAACATCCTACAAAATGGAAAACATCACAAAATCTAAGCTGTAAATTTGTTTTAACGCCTGCAACCATCTTTCTTTGTAGTTTTACCGTCACATTATCCCGAACATCTGGGCCAAGAGTGTGCGGTGCTAAAGCCAGTGCAATTCAACAGCACTGGCAAAAAAAAAAAAAAAAAAGCAGCCATACTGTGCTTTTCACTGGTGCTGGACTGGATCCAAATTGATAATTTTTCAGACTCAAATAACACTTAGAAGGATACAGGAAAACAACAGCACAGGACATGCAGGGGAGGTCTGGCAGATTACGGGAGATTTGTCAGCCCCTGGGAGTTCTCCCTCAGCTGATGTTGACAAAGTAGAGCTGATGTGGGTTCATGAAAAAGAAAAAAAAAAAAAAAGAGAATAAGAAAACCTTTTGAAAGAGAAGCCGTTCGTGCACACGCGCTCGTGTATGATACATGTTGGAATTTCTTTGTCTTTTCCGTTTCAACGCCCTCTCCCCACTTCGGCACCGAGGGTAGAGCGTGATTGAATAATTCATCAGTCAAATCCAAAAATCTATGAAATAAAATCATTTGTTGCCCTATAGTGTGCTTGACAGAGAGATTGTTTATAAGGGTGGTAAAGCAGGACTTGAGCATCGGTAACGATCAATAGTCTGATGGAATCCCGAGGCCCTTGCTTGTTGCCAACGCACATCTAGACTGAGACATCAAAACAGCTTTTGGTTTCTATCTCCTCGCTCGTGTCCCCAGAACATTTCGAGCCAGCTGGGCAGTTCTGATATTTTTCCATTGGTTGTTTTGCTGTTGCATTATTTAGCTCTGCATTTAGAAACCCCCCGCCCCCCTCTCCACATCTCGAGGTTGTCATTAGCTGCTGTATGTTACAATGATGCTGAGAACAATTAAGATAAAAACGCTGTGACGAATCATAATGGCGATAATGATAATGATAAGATGAAATGGAAATGACTCTGGCAAATAGGGTTTCTGTTTTTAGTATGATTCCACAACAGCAACAACACACTTGTCTTACACCAATAACGATGGTAATTATTATGATGATTATAAGTCCAAAATTACCCCTCCCCATATCATCAGCCTTTGCCTTCGTCTTCCCTGCTTTTCATTAAAAAGAGGAGAGGTCATAACACCACTTCCAATTATTTTGCCAACTACCCCAAAACCCCCGCAACTTACCCGGCCCACGCAGCTTGGACCAAAGAGTGGTGCCCATTGCCAGTGACCTATTAATCTCTCCACTGTAAGTGAACAGGCCTTTGCACTAATGAGGAATGATTAAAGACAAGCAAAGAGCCATTTTTGGAACAGTGTCAAAAAAGGGATGCAAAGAAGAAAAAGGGATCATTTGCCGTGATGAACGAGGAAAGGACCTTTCCAGAACATTGACGTGAAGATGCAAGCACATTTTTTATTTTCCTTTAACCTCTTAGCAGCCGCCGGATCGACTGCGGCCTGTCTGGTGTTGGGGTTCGGATCGATTTTTTTAAATAGAATTTTCACCTGTTTGGACCACCTGAATAGAGAAGCTTTCAACAGAGAGTCTGTGATTTTTTTTAGCTTTAGGCTAGAAAACCCGAATGCCTAACCCCAGATTGAATCCTGAAGGGATGAGGTAGCTGGTGGCCTGGTTGATGATGAGGTTAAAACACAGCTTAAGCTTGCAGCCCCTTTGTTCTTCTGCTGGCTTAGACACCTACAAACTTGTCTGTGTTCATAAAAATTACATATTTAGAAGGGTTTTTTTTTTTTTTTAATGGCTTAGATGTAACTCTGCACCTTTGCATCCTTAAGTATGCATGGATTTATGAATAATTAGTTCCTGCTTTTATCTCCACCCACCCCTCTGCCTCGCATCTGCAGCTCCATCATACCTGCTCACTTTGATTCAGCTCAAACACTGTCAAACTGCTGTATGGCACACAATGTGCAAGGTACTATAATGAAGTAATTTTGCTATATGTTATATTATATACTTGAACTGTTTAGAGCCAAAAACAGTTCTATGAATGAACAGTAAAAAAGCTACCTTAGATTTCATGCATTCCTCTCTAGAATTAGAAAATCAGCATAATAGACTTGTCTGCATGATCGAATAGCTGATTATATTTTGCTAATGTTAATCAGATCATGTTCCCTATCTCTAAAGGGTTGATGGTGGTATGGAGTTAGTTAAAGCGGTTAAAGCTCTTCAGGTATAAAAAGCCTCCGTATGGACATATTAGCAAGATTAAAAACATCCCTGCTGGCCTGTAACAGTTTAAAATTTATTTTCCTTCTTCGGTGTATGCACCTTAAATGTCAGTCCTGACTTGTGTGCAATAAAATCCCGTCACCTCTCAGATTGAACTCGCGGCCCTGTGTGGATGCCCCAGCTCTCAAGCCGGGAGCCACAGCTATAGAATATTACATGCTGTAGCGTTCAACCTCCCCTTCATTAGATGCCAGACCATGAAAGAATCATAACCCAAGCACATTAGGGCTGCCACATACTTCCTGCCACGTAATGTACATAATGCAATCAAAGAACGGGCATGTTCTTTGAGGTCAAAGATTACTGCCGCTGTGTGTTGTCTGCGCAGCGCTTTGATCTTCACGCGCTCCCTCCCACCTCCATTTTTAGCCTTTTTTTTTTCATTTCATTTCAACAGAGAAACGTACATTATTTTCACTTTAAATTCAACAACCGATCTATTAAAGCAGGTCTGTGTTATGAGAAAGGAAGGACCACCAAGAATCGCCCAGAGGCACTAATGCAGCACACTGTTTTTACTGTATGTAAGGGTGTATATATTCTGTAGATAGAAATTGGGCCTAATCGGCCCTGCGGCTCTCCAACAAAAAAAGAAAGGAAAAAAAAAGAGGAATCCACTTAGCAACGTGGCTAATTTGCATAGCTTTGAAGAAAACGGGGTCTGTGTTTAGTCAGCTTAGATGCCAGAGGAACGTCAGAGTCTGACACTCAGCGGGAGACAAAGCAGCTGACTGGTTTCTCTGACGTTCGGGCTGGCTGGATGACTAGCTGGCTGCATTGGTATTGCTTTGATGTACAAGGCACCTCATCAAACTGTGTTTATGAAGGTGCAGATACTTTGGTGGTTGAACCTGCTGAAGCAGTAGCTGTCAGATTTTGTGAATTTAAAAAGTGCTTCCAAAAAAATTCAATTTGCTTCTCACTGCATATCTGTCAAGGTGGGAAAATATCTGAAATGGCTTTTAGACCATTTCAGATATATAGGTTGTAGAAACATAATCTAGGTCAACAGGGCAACAGTTTTTAACATTATTTTTGATGTTTGTGTTTCATTTCACTGTAACTAATTGCATGTGTTAATTAATTAAAATTCACTGGGATTAGCCAGTCACAGGAAAAATTATTTCACTTACAATTCGTACTCTCCATTTGTCCCCTCTGACGTTGGTATTTCCCACCGTCTGCTAGCTTATTGAATGCTCCATCACAGCCATTCACACGGTTCTGTACGAGGTTCAGGACCCCAAACTGCGGCGCTCTCTGATTGGTTAGACAGTGATTTTGCTTTCTTTCTTGCTATTAAGAGAATTGTTCACGACCCACCACCCTTTTATCGGCTGTAAAAACAAAGCTACAGGCAGAGGCCCGCCTTAGCGTCAAGCGGAAGATCCAGCCACTGAAACGGTCCCCTCGACCGTGTCTAGGAGGTCGGAGCAATGAAAAATTCCATGGAATGCAGTTCCTGGAGTGGCCTCTGGAGGCTGGCTCCAAAAGTGGGCCAAGTCATTATCAACTCCTATATTAAAATGACAGCATTAAAATCATGGTTGCACCCCTCGTTTGCCACCATAGTGAAGGCCAATGATAAACCCAAGGCTTTAAAACCAGTGGGTGGCATCACAGTGGCTGCAGCTGTCTTTTATTGACATTATGCTTACCATAGAGACTGGAAATGACAGAAATAGCTAGCATATTTATGTCCTGATGGGAAAAGCTAAACTACACACATCCTGTCTACCTAGCTTAGTAGTTAATGTATACACAGTAGGTAAAGGAGGAGGTTAAAATGACCTGTGTACAGTGTAATGTTTACCTCCTCCTCTAAGGCGCAGTCTTCCCATCAAAGCCGGTGCAAAAGCAGGAGCCGTTTAGCCTTGTAACAGTTAACAGTGGGTTTCATTATTAGTTTGGAAGCAGTTCAGTTTCAGTTTCCTGTAAAGAAACCGTATCACATACTGCACTGAATATGAAATCAGTCTTATCACCATTATCCCGTGAACAGCACTGATGTGGCCACTTTGATATCTCATAAAAGACCAATATATCAACCAATCATAACATATCTGACACCCCCTGTCTTTCTCTCTCTCCTGACCTCCTGCCTTCAGTCTCTGCATCTCTTACAGCACAGCAGGCTTTGATTTAAGACCTCTGCAGCAGTTTATGGTGTATATATCCTAAATGGACATTTTAATAGGCTTTTACTTTTTTTTTTTCATTGTATTGTGCAATGTAAGCAGTAATCATAAATTATAATAATCATAATTTGTTGCTTCCGGCTGAAAGCCTCGCACAGTATCTCTGAAATGTCAAGTTTTCACAAAGAGAAACAGCTTTGTTCGGAGGTTGACCGCCGCTGCGTGATCTGAAAGGGTTTAACGAGTGCTGGTTTATAGTTGATCTCAGCCCATATGGAATCAAGCATACCTTAAAGAAGTAAGAACTTCAAATTATGTCTTTAAGCTGACTTTAAGGAAATCTGTATACAGTGATGCACAAAACATCTGGAATGTTTCCACTTTAACGGCTAATGCAGCCCTAAAGAATGAGGAAGGGTGCAGCCCTTAATATTTTACTGAACTGTAAACATCATAAAGCTATTCAGGGGCCGAAACAAGATAACACAGAGTGTATGTGAGGCTATCAAACAGTCAGTGTAAATTAGGCCACTTACATTGTAATGAAAGGGTGGAAAACTGGATGTTAAGGTATTAATATCTTAAAAAAATAAAGTAAAATATAAGCACATCTGCATTTTTAGCTTGTTCCCGTTTTTTTTTTTTTTCCTTCTGGTTATGTATTTTTTATTCATACTCCCTGTCTTTGCTCTGGAAACTGCCATCAGGCTCAGAGGCAATTTACGGTACCTCTGAACACGTCCTTAGACGGTACCATCATGCGTTCATCAGTGCCACCATGAACACAATTTTATTACTCAATTTGATGCCATACAAGGCTTCATTCCCCACATTTTTTATGCATTGTGGGCTTAGCTCAAGCAGAAAATAATCTGGACAGAGAGGGCTGTGCATTACGGTTCAAACGGGATAAAACACTGACAAATTCCGGACCGGAGGACTAGTGAGCGGGGAGGACAGGGAGAAAGAGAGATTAAGAGCTACACCATTGTTTACCTCCTCCTCTAAGGTGCAGGATACTCTGTCGTTTATAAATGTCGTTTATATGTTGGTAGCTGTTATTGGTTACCTTGCAGGCTTTAGGGGAAAGAGGAAAGGAAAATGGAAAAAAAGAAAAAAAAAACTTAGGGAAAGACCCAGGAGGGGGTTCGATACAACTTTAATAATGCGTAGCAGGAGCTAAATGAGCCATTCTGCGGTACTTTAAGACGTCTTCCCTCCACCCACCTCGCCACCCCCCACCCTCCACCTCACCCCCTCACGGTCTCAGGGCCTGAATTATTAAAAGTGTTGTTTTCCCTTATTGCATTGCAGCAATGTGCCTCTTTGCTAGAAATGAGCTGCACATTCTGGAGTTTGAATGCTTAAAGCGACCCACCTCCGACGGCGAAGCCGGGAGAGGAGCACGGAAAGCAGGCGGCACATGCACACACACACATGCACGCACACACCTGAATGACCACAGCGTTATACTCAGATGGCTCTCTTATATTTCCTTTCTCTTGTATGATGCAGGTTCTGAACTAACTAGTTTGTTTTGCTAAACTGTGCAGGGCTGCAACTAATGATTATTGCCATTATTGCCTAATGGACATTACACTATAAAGTGTTAGAGAATGGTGAAAGTGCCCATCACAATTTTCTAAAGCCCAAGGTGATATCGTTACAGTTAATTGCCTTTTCCCCCAAACAACAGTCCCAAACCTGCACGTATTCTTTACACTATCATAAAGGATGACGAAAACCAGCAAGTCCTCCCAATTAAAAAGCTGGAACTGAGGGATATTTGGCAGCTTTAGAAGTCTTTTATAAATGTTTTAGTGTTGGGTAATAATCCTTCTAAATATTTCAGAACTAGCACTATGTATTTTCATATAAATCAGTTTTTGTTTTCAAATAAATGCACCCATAAAAGCTTATGGCTTTGTTTTTTAGATTAATTATTATGACTATCGGTTACTGTAGCCGCACTGGTGAAACTTTTAACTCATCCCTTTAATTCATTCAGGCTGTAATTTAGTGTTTACCTTGATGAAACTATGTTTACACTTTCCTGATTGCGTATATGGGGCGAATCTAATGAATATTTGAAACGAATCTGCTTTTATCCCAGTGAACATTTGTGTTTTCTTCTTTAGAAAAGTTTGAAAATGATCAGGTTTAAGGTTGAATGTTGGCATTTAGAATAATTTATAAGCAGATTCAATCCTGAAATACTGATAGCCGCGTAAGCCTCGGAGTCTATGTGGACCAAACTCTCCATATATTGAGCCAGACTCAACAAGGCATCACTTAATAAAACAATACTTTCTCCTTCCCCTCTTCTGCTCTTGCAGGTATTGTACATGCGCGGTGATTTGGGTATTAAATTTGATGCCTGCAGTTAAATCTCTTGCTGTGAAATGCACGAAGTAAAAACTCAAAGTTGTAGATAATGCAAAGTGCACTGCACGTTCCACGCCCGTACCCCTCCCTGCAAGCCACGCACATACGCTCGCACGCCCCCGCAAACACATACTTTAATCACACAATTAATAATTAATCAGAGGTTGGGCTCAATGCTGTCAAGTCTGCAGATGAGAGAACACCCAACTGCTGAGACAAGCCCTCAAAAAGCAGGATTAACATTAAAAAAAAAAAAAAAGCAGTATGAACAGCTCATCTCAAACCACTAGGCAACATGTCACTAGTTAGGCTCCATTTTTTTAAATTGAAGAAAAATACAGATGGTCCATCGGTACAAATAGGCAGCTTTGAATGCATTTTTTATAAAGAAAAAAAAATAAAGAAATAAAAATAAATAAATAAAAGCTCACTGGCTGTAGAGTTCTGCAGAGTTTGTGAGGGGGAAAATTAAGTTGTCTCTTTTATGTGACATTTTCTACATGCAAATATGGAAAATTTGATTATGTGCTCTATCTCCTGCATATAAACACCATCAATAAAACTATAACAAACTGGTTCTAGAAGAATAGGTCAGGGATGAGTATGTATTATTTGTGCGCTGCATTACACCCGGCGCGCTGATTGATTTCAATGTATTGCATCACTCTGGAATTGATCATGCACCCATGATCATTGTGTTCAATTTATTTATTCCCAGTGATGCAAGTATTTTCCAATATTTAAGAGCTTAAAAGTCATCGGTGTCTGTGCTCCTCTTCTTTCTTTCTCTCTCTCTCTTTTTTTTTGCATCAGTCCTGCAGCGCTCTGTGTTTCCAGTGTTGCAGCAGAGAGCAGCGTGTTTACCCAGCTGTAATTACAACATGCACAATGACCTCATTCTGCTGTGTCAGTAGCGGTAATGTATAGCCCTTGATGTTAAACTGCAAAGAAAAATGGTATGCACTTATTTTCAATATGCTGACTACATTCCCAGCATTTTTTAGACATGGCCGTGAAGGCAGATCAGAATTTGATATAAGCGCTGGTGCTCCTATTTATCTGACAAGGTCTCTCTGCCTTAATATGCATTCAATAATGTGAAATGATATTAGCTGTAGGAGCTCATTGACTGTGCACTCAGGGTCTCTTGGTGTCTCTCTGTCTCTGTCTGTATCGTGCGCTTTATCTGTTTCTCTTCCTCGCACACACATACAGAGAAGAAATGGAAAAAAAGGAAAGAAAAAAAAAGAGGGGAGGCTTGAACCGCGGATAGCAACAGCAGCAGAGCAATCACACCGAAGCAGTGCCCCCCACGCCTGGCCCATTAATAACAGTAATACGCACACCGCGCCCAAGCCAGCACTGCCGAAAGCACCACTGACACTTTAATGGGCATTTTTTACTTTTGTTTTTAAATAATGCATGTGCTGCTTGTCAGCACTGCTTCACTCCACCCCTGGTGTGCCTTTGCAGCGTTCCATTGTGCAGAAATTACAATGGAGACCTGTGTTTTCTGTGCCGCCTGCTCCATAAGCTGCATTCATCACATTCACAGGGACATCAGAGTGCGGTACATCACACTCTCGGGGCCATGTGTGTGGGCATGCATGCCATGCATATGTGTGTGTGTTTTTGTTTGTGAAGGCACCTCATTGGCACCGAGCTAATTAAGAGTGTCTTTGAGAGGGCGAACCGTGATGCTCGGTGGCACTGAACATGACTTATAAAGAAGGATGATGCTCTCCGTGATACAGTAAGCTTGACAGTTTGCTGGTGATTTTGTGTATCTGCCAAGCATGTAACTGTTGTTATGCAACTGCGAAAACCTCATATACACCCCAAAGTGTTCAGGATCCTTTGGGTTCACTTCCAGTTGACTTATTCAACACTAAGTGATTCCTCAATAGAAGAAGGTTTAATTTTCATTTGTGCAGGGAGCAGTGCGGAGCAGGAGTCTGTGATACATACAGCACCATAGCATTTATGGCACAAGTTAATTGGCTTTGGCCGTCCTTCGATGGGCAATAAAATAAACAAAAATCAGCAAAACACAACAAACTCAAAATTGTACGCATACATCACGGCGCAGAACACAAAAGTTCGATTGAAAAAAAAGTATTTAAAAAATGGCAGAGGCGATACACAACAACACACTGAGCAACTCACAGAGAAACTGCACGACGTTCAGCTCCTGGTTTCACTGTGAGTTTAAACTTAATCCCAGACTAAACGTCTTCATGTCCGAGTGTTGATTTACTTACACTCCACAACTCTCTGTGGACTCAAACCTTAACAGAGCTCCCCGTGTCAAAGGGGCACATATTTAGGCATGCAAAAGATGACTTTAACTTTTTTTTTTCACAAATATTTTTATTAGAATTTTCCTGTTATATAAACAGAGAAAAACATGGAAAAAGGGGATAAAAAGCAGGAAAAATAAACCCTCGTAGTTCCTCCCCCCCACCCAAAAACCCACTGTGTTTAACAAGATGTAGACGGGGTACCCAAATATCTTTAGTCTTCAAGCTTCCCTTTAACTCTGTAAGTCAGTTTTTCCAGTTTTTCCATTAGTTTGATCCACTGGTTTATCTTTGGTGCGGTTCAAAGCGATCACATGTTTAGCCCGAAGAAGGCAGAAACTAACAAGCTTCCCTCTCTTTGTATGTCCCTTAAAACCATCAGGAAAAATGTGCAGTAAGCAAAGTTTGCAGTCCATCCTGTTCAATCAGAGGAGAGATAAACATCCTTCCAAAAAGTTCTGTGCGTTGCCACGTACAATGGAAAAGAGCGCCCTTACATTTAACGCAAACATCAGAAATATTTGAAGTGACGTGGTGACGTTTCACAGGAATGATATAGGCTCCAAGTAACCATTTGTATCGTAGTAATCTAAACCTCGTGTTAATAGTTTGCGTTTGTGCCAGTAGACGTGAGTTATTCCATTTCTGTTCGCAGATCGGTTTTCCGTGCTCGGAAATATGAAAGACTATTTTCTTTTAAGGCTAAAATAGGCCTCTGCTCTGATGGTGGTGAACAGCTATCTGTAAGTACTTAAAAAATGCTTTTTAGGCCGACTGTATTTGCTTACCAATTGTTCGAAGGACATTAAAACTCCTTCGCTATAAAGGTCCCCTATTTTATTTAAGGCTTTATTCAGCCATATTCTGAAGCCCCTGTCTGCTCTTCCTGGTTTGAAGCTGTTATTTCCCCAAACAGGTGATAAACACGAGATCTTGGACACCTCACTTAGGACTGTATGTGATTGGTGCCAAACTGATATTGTATTTAGATGACTTTAATTTTTATTAAACCTCAAACAATGCAGTATATCACTGTTTATTAATATTTATGCTGTTGGTGGCCTTTGACAATCTGCATTCTCCACTTTCACCCAATCCTGCATTATATACTGAGGTCAGTCAAGTGGAAAGCCATAAGAATAGATTGGGTGGGGGGGTTGGTGGTAACATGTTAAAGGATGCAGGTGAGAGCGTCAGTGGATATCAATAACCACATACTAACGATCTGTTTAGCATTTGCATTATATACTGAGACCCCAAAAACGGTAGGCGTGCCCCACTTTAGTCTTTGTGCATGTTGTATGTTTATATTATCCTTGAAAGACAATAATGCAGAATAAAAGTAAATAGATGGATCAATACCACACTAATTCTACTATGTAATAATGCTCACTGAAATCTGGCTATTTCTGTATTCTCAGTCAGAGCTCATCTTTGCTGGACTTTTTTGTGTTGTGTTAGCGTCCTGTTTGCTTTTTTGTGCGCACCTGTTGTAACCTGAGAATGTTGTAATCATACATAAGCCCCCCCACCCCCCAGCACACACACACACACACACACACACACACACACACACACACACACTTCTAAATTGGATCTGGAGCTGACCAAAGATGTATTTGCACACGCTAAAACTTAATGGGAACAAGTAGGCACGGGGACCAACAAATTAATTGTTGTTTAACTTTGAGTCTCACACGGTGCGGACTGTAATATCGGGCGCTGCGGTGGCTGCTCGTTTATTTCGGCTCACGGTGAGCAAAGGTGAGGATGCCCCCGGTGGGAACTGCAGAGCTGCAGAGGACGTGTCGAAGATTCGCTCGACGGGAAGTGACTTTAGCGCTCTGTCGAGATTAAAAATCAATTTTTCAACAGTCCCCTGATTTTTGAATTAAACACCAAAAACATGCAAATTTTATGTCAGAGTTGCACTTGGTAACTTACAATATGGCTGACAGATTACAAAGGCACATTTTGGCTAGCATGTGGATAAATATGCACTCAACCTCTCGAACTTGCATTTCCTATAAAACTGTTTTATTTGTGTACATTATTCTCACGGTTCCAGTATCAACATGGCAATAGAACAAAACCGAACTGTAAATCTCTAACAAATTGAAGCTTTGCCGTAACGATGTGTCTCTCTGAAGTGCATCTATCATGTATCGCTTATTGTGACATTTTAGTAGCAGTCCCTGAAGTGTTACATCTCACAGGAGGACGGAGTCGAGACTGTGATCACAAAGGTTCAGGAGCAACAACTGTTTTATTTTGAGTACGTACTTTTGAGCTGCTTCCAAAGACTATAGAGGATGCGCTTTAACTGTGATGATGGGCAGCTCAGAGGTCTTAAGACACCCCTCGGTCCTTTTCAGGTGGAAATGCTTCCCACAGTTTTCCTGCTCGTACTGCGCCTCACGTGGTTACTTGTATCGTGCTGATAGATCAGTGTGGCCCGGTTGTGTAACCTATCTGTAATCCTTACTACGTGTAAGGTCAATAAACCTCACAATCAATATTTATAACAATCAATGTTGCATTCTCTATTATGTCTCTTCCTGTGCAATGATTGCATTGCTTTTATTTTTTATTTTTTAATTAATTTATTTGTGGTCAGACTGCATTCAGGGCCCCCTCGGCTGCCTTCTTGTCCATTTCAATGATGCCTGTTTGTGTTTCTGTGTGTCCCTGCAGGAAACACATTGTGTAAGTCAGGAAGCATTGCTGTCTTTGGGAACGTGGTGTACAGCGGACTGCTGAACGATCACCTCTGGCATTTGGGAGTGCCCCTCTTTACAAGACTGGTAAGAGCAGCAGGCCCCTCTGTGCACACTTACCTTCATTTTGTCGGAAGAATTTCGTGCGGTGCTGTTGAATCTAACAGGTGTGGAATTCCCCGAAGCTTGTAATGGGTGTTTTTGATGCCTGCTCTGTTGACATGTGTTAGTTAAGGTTAAGACCTGGATGCGAATCCTCTGCTGCGGATTTAAGAGAGGAGGAGAACCCAGCACATATTCCACCCACCACGCATTTCATATTAGGCTTTTTAAAAAAGCATAACAAAGATGTCTCCTCTGGCCTTAACATGCAGGTGAGGCCACCTATGGATTCAATTCTTCCCCACTTGAGGCACGCTGGGTATGTAGGGTGTAGTGGAAAAAGGCTAAACTAAATCATTTATGAAATGTTATGTTACATCAAGAGTTTTAAAAAATTACAAGGTTTTAATAAAGAGCTGGAGCAGTTGAAGCTTGCATTAAGAATTAATTATAAATGTCTATCTCTAATTGTCAAAGGGAAAGTGAATGTTTGTTTTACGCTTAATCTCGCTGATGGTGGAATGCGAGCTTAAGAGATTCCTGTGAGCGGCGTAAACCACGAGGGTCGTGGAGCAATATTCCAAAAGGAAAAAATGAAATTCAACTAAGCCCTTTTTCTCCTTGTTAATTACCCTCTTTCTGAGCAGGTCGCAAGTTTTCATCAATGTTTATTATTGATTAAATCTGTCGTCGTTGCTGTCATTTATGAGTCAGGAATTAGTGTTGATTGGTGCACAAGGGTTGCATATAATTGGGTTACATTAAATAGATAATTCAGCTGATCTCATAAATGTCTAATGTGAAGCCTTGTTTGATTATCAATTAATGTCAAACGGAGATGCAAGAGGCTGTTAGGAATCCTGTTGGGCTTGCTCGTGTTGCATGTGGCAAAGCTGCTGAACCTCCCTCCCTGCGACTGTAAGAGCCGGCAGTTTGCAGTACAGTGGAAATATATATTTCATATTGTATGCACTGACGAATTAAAAGCAACACTGAAGCATGCGTGCGCAGTAAACACCGTAGCCGGTAAACAAGTCTTTAAAAGAAGGACATCAAACGCCACAGGTAACAGAGCGTTGGCTTCTAATTAAACAGAAAGTGTTTTTTGAGGGAAATGTGCCTGTTGTTCTTAGCTATAAAGAGTAGAAGGAGGGAAATGATTAAAATATTTCATGGCTCAAAAGTCACTTCACAGTGCCTTTTTCAAAGCGGAGAGTTTAATGGAGTAGGATGGTTAATTACTAACATATTTACATTTTCTCCAATAAATCCTTCCACGAGGAAAAATGACGGGAAATAACCCCAAAGCCCCACGTGACTCCAAGAGGGAGAAGAGTTTACCCGATGACAGCATCATAGCGTCGTAGGGCGGGCTTGCATGATGCGTATTTACGATAAAACGCATGAATGATGGACATTTGTTGGAATTTGATGATAATAATGGTCATCTCCATCTTGGCTGGATGGAGCCAGAAGTCACCATATTGCAACAAATTTGGATGTTATCGGCTAACACCGGCTAGCTTCGGGTGCACCCATGCAGATGGTTCTAGTCTATAGGAATGAACCGTCTGCCTCAAGTAGTCCTATAAGTAGTTGCCTTTTTTGGCCCCCAATGAGGCCAGAAAGAACGATGTAATGCAAAGGAATTATTGGGCTGCATTATAGTTAATATAGACCCAACACACAATATGTGTGCAGCTTTGGTTTTAAATCTCCTTTTAATCTTTTTCTCTCAAGTCCCACATCTTTATGACTAAACCTCTTTTTTTGCATCAAAGTTACTCCATTTTCAAAAGGCAGTCAATCCAAATAATGCAGAATCCATTCTTAAACACCTGCTATATTGATATTTCATATGTTCCATATGGACTGCCTTCATATAATCCAGGTTATTGGTATCTCTTCAGTTAAACAGCAACATGGATAATTTAAGCTGGAACAGATGCTTCAATAAGTATAATCCATAATGCTTTTGGACATGCAAAACAAACAGTAATCTACCACAAATAAGGTGACGTGCTCAAATTTTGCACAAGAAATGATTTTAATGTTGTCCCAATAGAGGCAGATCTGAAGGATTCATCCAAACGCACATGTTGCTCACGCTGTGAGGACACCTAATCCCTGCTGTCATTAGGTTAGCGTCCTGTGCGTCCCCTCTCCACGCCTGCGGGAGCACTTGTTGAAGTAAAAGGTGCGACTCCCCGCTGTGCCACAAAGGTGTGGCCTTGTGTAGCACTCGGTGCGCCTGCTGTTGACACACTAGGTCTGCCCAGCAGTGGTATCAGCATGACACGCGGCAAGCCTTCACATCCCTAACACACAGCCCCTAATTACTGCACAGCCCTGCCAGTTTGTACCCCTAGGCCAGTACTGACTGCTCAATGCCAAGATGTAAACACTGCATTATTAACACGACATACAGTCTGTGCACACGGCCTGGTTTAATGTACTCTACGTATGTCTACACAGAGGCATTACTTTAGTGGGATTCTTTATGTGGAAGCATACAATGAATTTATTGTCTTCCAGACACTGAGTTCCAAAATCACCAGATGGGCGATTTGCTGCGTATAGGGTAATGTATGCTTACAAATGATGTTTAATGATATCTTCCAGGGATAGGAAGCAAAACATTACCATTTTCAAGGCTAAATATGCAGGCTGTGTCAGAAAGCAGGAGATACAGAATTAAGTAACACACTGTCTTTTTTTTTCTTGTTATTTTATGCATATTTATTGGCTGCCAGAGTGCCTTGATGGCATTACACAATATCTCATTTGTCTTTATGGTAAATCACAGTCCAAACATAAGCTTAGCCTACTTATCACCAATTCTAATATATTTTTATATGAAAAAATCTCTCGTGTGAGTATTATTAGCAGAGTGCTCTACCCCTGCAGACTGCTGCAACTTCCTGCCAGTGCGGGAATAATGAGGGAATGGAAATGTAATAGCAAACTTTTCCACCACAAAAAAAAATTATAATACACTGAAATCTGGACCCCTAAAAAGACAAAGCGATAAAGAGGAGAAAAAAATGTTACAGTAGCTTCATTTATCCATTTGTTTCTGTCCGCGCAGCCTTTCCCAGTGTGCTTTCTCGATGCGATGTGTGCTGTATAGAAATGTCAATACCTACCTGTGGAGCTGATGAAGACCCATAAATCGATAAAACGAGCATAGCTGCAGACCCTCGGCCACCAAGTTGTAAAACTGGTGACTCCATAAAGTGAAGTGTGTGATTAGCGGAAGACCAGCCTAGGAGCGTCAGAATGGAGCCACGGCCCCTTTTCCCTTTTCAGCCAACCCACCGGGGCTTGCACCAGCTCAGCCCAGACAGAGCAGGGCCGAGCGCTTGATGAACGAGGACGAAGAGGCCGAAGCGGCCGTGAGTGTAGCCCGGAACTCCGCGGGGAGTGTGCAGGGATGAGAGTGAGAACTCGAGGGAAGTACCTCTCATTGTCTCCTCTGGAGTCTTTCTAATGACAAGATCTGAGTGTGGCTTGACAGAAGATGCTCTGTAAGTAGCAGTGCGCTACAGAAGAGAGGTGAGATCGTCATAAAATATTAAGACAACAGATCTCGAGCCGGTGACGGTCGGAGACAGACGGACATTTTAGGCAGAACGCTCTCTGTGTGAGGCCTTCGCTTCCTCTTCAGTTTGAAAGCTCCATCTTTATAATGGATGGCGGAGTCTCTGGGGAGTGTCTAGACTATGGTGGGAAATCTAAATGGTTGGGAAAGCCACTCCAATCCTCTGTAAGTAGTGTGGCGTATGGGAGAAATGCAACTCCGATAGGTGACAGGAAGAGCGGGAAATTAAGTCTGCGCCCCAAACAGCACCCTCTTTACCTGTATTCCACTTCCCTTTGTAACTGACGTGGATTCCTAGAAAGGAGATGCAGAGTTTATGCAATGCTTAAATGCTCACTGAGTCTTACATCCTACCCCCTCCAATCCCAAGCGCCCTCAGCTCCAGACCATGATGCTGTCTGCCTACACCCACACCAACCCCACCCGACAGCCCCCCCCCCCGCTCTCCGGTCTGTCCCTCTTCTTCTTCTTCTTCTCCTTTTTTTTTTTTCCTCCAAACTCGTTCTTTTCCTCCTTCTCTCCCCCCTCAGTTATTTATGAGCACGACTTGAAATAGACTTCAGTATTTGATAAAAGCGTGATCCTTAATCTGAGTTGCCTGAGAAGTGCATTTCATTTTTATTTCCCATCAGAGATTGATGGAGGACCGGGGCGGTTATCCACTCTGTGATTGCTAATGTAAATCCATTGACTTCTTGTGGACATATATATAAAGATATGGAAGCCTTGTATGTGCGTGCTGTGCTACCAACAAGAAGATTGCATGTGTGCAAAGCAATGGAAATACTTGATTGTGTGATGGAGAGAGAAAGAGAGAGAGAGAGAGAGGGGCGGTATAAGAATTATATGATGCATGTCTTGATTTATGAAAAAGCTTCTAAAACATCACAATATTTGCAAACTTACTAATTGCAGTTCTTTGACTGCCTGTGTGCCATTTCATATTTCACCGCTCACTTGTGCTTTTTCTGAAGGAGGAGGAAAATATAAAATGGGTGATAAATTTAAGATGACAGTTACACCATATGAATGAGGCCCCTTGTGTATCAATTCGCTCAAAGCCAGCTGCAAATCTAACTCGGTCTCCTTATGTGGCAATTACTGATGGGTAACATAACCTGCATATATCTGTTCTGTTCATTAGGCCAATCTTCTCTATAGCTGGCAAATGTTCTTTAGGATCCTACAGCAAATTAGCTCATCCCCCAGGACGTCTTTTATTGGATGATCCAGCTCCAGAGGATGCCGCAAAACCACTTGAGCTCTCCACAGCCTGCCCCGGTTGCCACAGGGTTAATATTTAAAAGCGCGAGCTCCCAGTCGTGTATTGATGATATGTTTTGAAAATTGCTGAGGCAGGCTCATTGTTACAGTGCTGTCTAGAAGATAGCCAACCCCTCCCCTCCTCCTCCCCCCCCCCCGCGCTCTCTCGTTCCCCTCCCCCTTTATAGCCGCCAGATGGAAAACACACTAAAGCATGTAATGTAATATAGCTTGGCACAGAGAGGTATTTCACACCAACTTCATCTGGCCTCTGATCTGCCACAACACCACCTGAAAAAGGGGTTTTATGGAGACCAGCGATAAAGGAAAAAAGAACGGTCACCGCATCGAGAGTTTCGTCGCTCGCACCGGAGGGGAAAAAGAAAAGAAAATGCACACATGAAGAGCCTCGGCAACTAAAAGTAGAAAACAAGTGGAAAATAGGCTGTGCCTCCCAATTGCCTGTGGCATACTTTACGGTTTTCTCTGAGATCCCTCAGACTCTTTTTTCCTTCAGCATCGCCTTCTTCTTCGTCTCTTCAATGAACTAAAACTGCCACAACTTCAGTGCAACTCATCTCAGTCACAGACAGTGAAAAGAAGAAAGAGGAGTGATCTGTTAGTCCTCCACTATCACCAGCATCATCCTCAACACAACTCCCCCCCACCCCCCTCCCCCGCAGAGATCTCCACCACGACTCCCAGCTTCCTGCCTCACCCCCCTCCCTTCCTTCCCCTCCCTCCCTTCCACCCTCACAACCATCCTCCCCCCACCCCCCCCCCTCCCCGGGACGCTGAATTTTACAGTACCGTCTGCAGGATCCTGGTTTGTTCGGCGCACTCCTCTATGCAGAGCAACACGGCTGCGGTGGAGGAACGCTGGAGGCAGCTGTCAAGCGCAGGCTGCTGCTCCTGCTGCTCTAGTTGAGCCTCGGTGCCGTACCAACTGATTTCACATTCACCAATAAGAGACGGCACAGGGGGGAGAGAGAGAGAGAGAGAGAGGGAGAGCGAGAGGGAGAGTCTTGAAGTGAGTGGTGTGGAGAGGCAAGTGGAGTGGAAGAGTGTCGAAAGAAAAAAGAGGTTACAACACCTCCCCAGCTCTCTTTCCTTTCTCCCGTCTGCTTTTCCCCCCTCTTTCTTGTGTTGGCTCAGAAGAAGAAGAGGAGAAAGAAAGGGGTCTTTTAAAAATTAACTGAAGAACAAGCTGCTTGTCAAGAAAGAAACGAAAGAGAAGAAGTGGTGGGGGGACCTCAAGTCAAGCCCCATTGAACAGTTGAGAGGGAGGGCTGCCTCAGTGGAACAGGGACCAGTAAAGCTCTCTGTCCAAACCTTCGGACTCCTCTTGACACCCACGCTGGCTGGACTGGTCCCAGCGCTTAGCCCCACTCTCCTCCACCCGTCTGCCCACACCTGTCCCGATTCCACCATGATGATGTACTTTTGGGTGAGTACCGCACCACTAAGTGTGGGTATCTCCTCCACTCACACCGCTCTGGCGTGGACAGAGTTGGTGTGCAGAACGTGTGTGGCGCATGTGTCAGAGCGTGTTGCAGCCCTTACATTATATACAGTGTGAGTTTGAGTGTGTGAGTGTGTGTGTGTGTGTGTAGTGCACGCGTGGTGCAGCACCTCCCACATGCATGAACAGAGCTGATGGTTTTTCCACTCTCATGTGTTTTATTGATGTTGGGTGCTGCAGCCAGAAGCTACAGAGGCCTGCGTTTACACGTCCGATTTATTCAGCCTTTAGGTGAAACAGGATGCTTGGGTGTGATTATCGTCCACACTAATACCTTTACACGTCATGTTCGTCAACTTTCGCTGATTGTCAAACTACCCAGCATGCAGTACGTCTGCCAGCGGAAACCGTATCCCTCCGTCTGAGAGTGATGCCCGGGGTCTTTTGGGGACACGTTATGATTTCCTCGCCTGTGCTGTTCCAAACACTTTTTGTGTGATATTGTTGTTTTGCTTGCCTATATATCTAAGTCAGGCAGAATTTCATAAATTAAATGGCATTAAGCGCAGAATGAGGATAATTACAGATTGTTAACCAGAGCTGCTGATTAATTCTCTTTGAGATCATGTGTGATTAGTCAGATTGGTTTTGTCTCCTCGGTGGTTTGTATTCTCACCACAACAATACCCGCCCAGTGCTCACTCTGCTTCTTGCATTTGTACGTCTCCCCCCCCCCTTTTTTTTTTTAATCTAAATTTCTCACTGATGCACGCTGCAGATCACTTTAATCCCCCGCTGTTTTGCTAACTTGTATTTTGTACCTTCACAGAAATACAAAGTAAATGAATATTTCCAGCGTTGCCACTGTAAACAGTCTGAGCTGTGATGCAGTTGGAGATATGTCTCCTGCATACTGTGTGTGTGTGTGTGTGGGGGGGGGTAACTATTGATCGTTAGTTCAGATTTCTGGGGAGAGAGCCTCTTTTTTGGGGGAAAGCTACTTTACGAGGATGACTCTATTATGAATGGCTTTATACTTGAAGCACTTTTTTTTTTTAAATATGGAAGAGAAACAAAGAATGAATAACAATAGTGTGCTATGCACGCTCATGAATGAAACAACCTTGTGTATTGATTCCGAGCTCACGTTTCTGGGAAAAGAGAGGACGTTTTGGGGCCAAAGTTGCCCTGAGTGGTGCAGTGAGCTCATGTAAAGCTTGCTTTTTGTTTCCGAGCAGAGTGGAAGTGACAGGAAGGTGTACGATTTCCAAATTATGTCATAACTAAAAGAAAATCACAGAGTGTGCGGTGTTTGTGTGCTTTCCGAGGCCTCGCTTCAACACGGGCCTCTTTGATACTCGGAGCTTTCGCCTTGAGATGTTTTCTGGGTGCTGATGCTTATTGAAAGAGGCTCATCACTGTCTACAGCAGCTCACCGATCTCCACCTCCTGTTTCATCACGTATTCCCCCTCCGGCCGGTCAGAGTGATGACCACACACAGATGTCGGCTGAACAGAGTGGAGCGGTAACGCTGGCAGTTTACAGCCCTGCAGGCTCATCACTGTAACACTAGGCTTCATATACTGCAGTGGGTTTACTCTCATCATATTAGTAAAAGAGCTATTGCATCTGTGAGTATATCTATTATGCTAAATTAAAGTTATATATCTTGCTACTTTCGCTGTCTATTCACTTGAGAAGCAGCAGCATTTTGCTGAAAGCGTGAATTCGATGCATGACTCGTGATTTATTTCATCATTTTACCTCTGCAGTCTTCAAAATCTTTGAAGACTGCATTTGTGAATGATCACAGAAGCCACAACGTGTTCTTGATAATCCCTTTGCCCAAAGCATAAAAAGAGGTCAATATTTCCACAACAGGAAATCATGCAAGAAACAACAGGATGAGAATGAAACTACAACCTAAAGCAAACGGTGATAAAGTGCTGAAATTATCGGCTATGAAGCACGCTGACATCAGTTCAGGTATTATTTACTGTTTTCATCTTTTAATAATTGTCGTATTTACTGGTTCCTGCTGTTCTCGCTTCCCTATCACCGTGACGTAATATTTCTTTGTTCATGTGAGGATGCAAACTTGGGAGTCTGGGAAATTGTAATGAGCGCATTTTTAAAAATGCATTTAGCTGACCAGATGATTATTGCCAGAAACAAACAAAAAAAAAAAGGTGAAAATGACAGTTTGTCCAGAGGGATCTCAGAGAGTTTGCAGTCAGAAACATCTTTAAAAAAGTCCCACTCTTAATCCTAACACAGATTTAGCTGATGTGGGCTTAGCCTCACCTGACAATGTGGACTGACTTACATATTTCTCCAGCTGGCCACGCTGTACAGGAGCTGGATATAGTGACTTCCTTGATGTGACGCGAGCCCGAATCATACAAAGCTTTCTGTTTCTTTATTACATGTGCATTTTAAAAAAAAATGATGATGAAGCACAATCTTAGGATTCACGGGAAATTATTTGGAGGAGCCGTTGGCTGTTGGTCTCAGGCTCCTGCTGGTCTCAGACCTCACTTTGAGAGTCCAAAGATAATCAGAAATCAAAGGCAGCAGCGTACATCTCTGAGTGCAAGATAAAGTGCTTCCCACAGCACCCCAGGAAGTAGAGTTAGAGAATTATGGATGTCTTCTCACCTTGTTTGAATTTTAAATTTTGTTGGAGAAAAGGTTAAAATTTGAAGAAAAAAAAATCTGAACATTTTCTGGGTTACACAAAAGTGAAGCTGCCAGGGTGTAACATTACTTCTGAGAAAAGCAACATCCCATCCAGTGAATGATTTACTTTACCATGCCTGGTATGTATTTTGTGCGAGTGCGAGTGTGTGCGGGTGAGCGAACTTCTGTTAGTCGACCAGCATTTAGCTGCGAGAGGAGGGTGCGACTGCCTCCCATTTGAACTGCAGGTGGTGAGCATTACCTGCGGTCCCTCCGGAGGCCTGTCAGCCGTGCATCAGTCTGGGGAACCTGCAAGCTCCCCTCATTAGAATATTTATTCACCAAGCAGATGTTCTTATCCAGGGCAATTACCTTTGGCTTACATTTCCCTATTGCCCACTGATATAGATGAATGTGTATACGAAGACGTCCCAGGTTATGCATGGGACCCTTGGGTGCCACCCACCATTCCCTGCATATGCGCGACGGGCGAGCCAGCGACCGTCTGGTCTGCCACGGTGCTCAACCTAAAACCCAAAATCAGCTCCACTGTGGTAATTGGAGGAAGCGGAGACGACATCTCCTGCAATGGCCACACAGTGATGGAGAGATGGCCTGTATATCATTCTCTCCACCCGGCTGTTCCTTTGCATTAGAGACAGAGAGAAAAGGGGAAGAGACATGGAGTGGAGAAACCATGCATGCTTCTGTCCTCCCCTCAGTGTGATGAATAATTTAGCAGTGCAGGGCCCTTGCTGTCGAGTAGAGATGGTGGTAATGGGGAGACTGGATATATATGGCATGCCAAGGAGCAATGGTTTACGTTAGACTTTCCCAACCAACGCACTCAAACTTGCCGCAGGCTGCTCGCACGGAGTGTTTGGCCTGTATTAATACTTTGTTTTTATTTATCCGGGGAAAAAAAACCCCAAAAGCAAACAACAACAGATGTGGACGAGCGGCGGCTTAAGAAGGGGCTGGTTGGAGGCTTTGGAGCTGTGGTCATTAGCAGGAGTGGATTCCCTTTAGGCAGATGTTCAATCTAAGGCTGCAGTCAACCAAAGAACAACTTGGTCGACTGAAATTGTGCCTTCTCTTAAACCAATCGATTGGTCGCGGGGGAAATAAAATTGCAGGTTATCTCTAGATTAACTAAATTGGTCACGGCGTACTCTACCTGCAGCCTTATTAGCCTAGATGAATTATAAATAAACATAAAAGGCCTGTATTTATAGCACACGAAATCACTCTAGCCTTGTTTTTTTGTACTTAAATTATACCAGCAAACTCAGAGTGAATCAGCATACGCCTGCTCATATTCATGTAATTTCCTGAAAACAACGGGCCTTTTCCCATCCTAAGCTTTAATTCATGATCTCAGTTTTCTGTTTTAATGTGAGAGGAAGCTTTACAGCTAGCTTGGTTTACACGGAGCTGCTGCAGATGCTGGAGCCATCTGAGGTGTCCTGTAACAACTGATTAGACCGAACTTATTAAGATATGTTTGCACTCAAAGCCTGAAGTCTTAAATACTAATTTTGGAGGAAATGTGTAACACAGACTGATTGTCCCACCCTGTTTTGTGTGTGACTAGTTGAGAAGGTGATTAAATGTTGCTGCCCTTGCTGCTCTGCAACATGCATAGTAGGTTAAAGTAATTATTCATACTTTATTAATGCACAAAGGCAGTAAACCATTGGTTCTAAGATGTGACGATGCCACCTACCGCTAGTGGCTCTGTGTGTCACAGTAAACTAGCACAGTCACTGGACAGGGTCAATGGGGCATGTGGGCTGCAGAGAAAAGAGGCTGCAGGTGGCAGCGCTGCTAAAGTTAGCCACACGTGCAGTGTTGTGGGCCGCGCAGAGTGCCGCACATTGCAGCAACAATTAAAATCCAATTTGATTACTCAAGAATGTGATTAATGGTTTCAAATGGCTTTTAAATATGCATACAGTATTTGTACAGTGTTTAACCTGAGCCAGTAGGCTGGGGTTGATGTGTACTTTTCTGAGTGTCTTTTCACTTTAAGTCTACTTGACTAGTTAGATTTTTCCCTCCCATTTAAATGGCTAGTAAAGTAGAATTTAGACGAAATACCTATCTGCTGGTTGAGGTGTGAAATGCAAAAAGCTGCAGAGCTTATGCAAGGTCATCCATTTTAACTAACTGCAGTGTCAGTTAGTTTTGAGCCAGCTCTAATAAAAAAATTAATAAAAATAAAAGTTTGGACCCAGCAGTCTGTCTTCAGTTGGAAATGTTAAAGTTGTGAAAAGCATCCTGCTTTTTTTTTTCTCCAGTGGAAGTCTGTTCCTCCCGCTGCCAAAAATAATGGATTCATTCTCCTAATAACGCCAGCGATTGTCCAGCCAATCAGAATCTGATCCAGTTCAAGCTCATCGACCATTTTCCAACCAACCAGCGGACCTGAGGATCACAGCCCTACTTTAATTAGAGCTCATGCGTGCTGCTTTATGCTGGAAGTAATATCAAGTTTGATTTTCTCAAAAGATGAAAGCAGCGTGTGGAATTTTTGGCCAAATGAAATATTCTGAGAATTCCTGTTTGAGCATTGCATGTGCATGCATGTGGCCTGGTTGCAAATGCACAGAGAGACGTTTGCAGCAGAAAATATTGAAATTCGTGACGGACAGCATATAGAGGCAGAGCTGATCAGCCATTCCGGGCGGGAGGGCAGCGAGTCCAGGCCGCTGGTTTCATATTGCAAGATGAAGTGCTCGCGATCGTTTGTTAATGTATTAATTGATCTGTGTCCTTAGACGGGCAAATCAGAAGTAGTGTCACGTAGACTCTTTAGTACTCCCCGAGATGCCTTCATTAGCAGCTGCTGGCCGACTCTCCACCCCCATTACAGGACCGTGTTGCCACACACTTTACCTGACTGCTGTAATAACTTTAGACATTTCTATCTCCCCGGCAAGACCTCCGACAGCCTGAACAGTTTGAGGGCTTAACATCAAATGTGAGGCGCTTCTTTGAAAGGCTTATACTGCAGGTGATTCACTCCGGGGTGTCATGTGCCGTTGTTTTGTCTGCTGGTTGTTGCTCTCCTTTTCATACGAGTTTAAGTAACGGCTGTTGCAATCAGTCATTAACTTCCAGCTTAATGTTTTATAATCAGGAAGGCGCACATGCCTTTGTAGCAGAGCTGATGTAACAGCTCTGCTACAAAGCTGAGCTAAGGAAGCAGTGGGAAGTACATCCAGGAATTGTGTTATCTCTTTAACCGCTAATACCAATGAGGTTCTAGCAACTTTACTGAGCAGTGAATCATATATTTTTTCAGCGTAATGCCAACTGCGTAGAAAATCAATTATGACAGAAAAATGAGGACGTGGGCTTTTATTTTCCTCCTTTTTTTTTGGACACCAGAGCTCCACCCTTTGTGCTCTGCGGGATCATTAGTAATCAGTACCTTTAACATTAATTCTGTCAGCTTTTGGTCTCTTCCCCTTGAGGCTAATGGGTCTAGAGCCCAGCTAATTGTGATTAGGCTCTGACAGCAGGTTTTACTTGCAGGATTTTCACACCGCAGTCCTCTTTGATATGAACTGCACAGCTGATAAAGAGATTAGATACAGGAAGAGAGAGGGGATGGAGGGAAGGGAGGCGGGAGGAGGTAGGTGTTCTTAAACTACAGAAAGACACCTACACGGGGGAAATCACTGGTGAGTTTAGCAGAGGAAAATAGATCCGGACGCAGTAAAAGCCTCGCGCTCGCTTATTGCACCTGCTATCATTAGCGCTTTTGTACACATGGTCAGCCTCCCAGGGAAAAGTCATTATCCAGCTGTGCTGTTATTTTTCTGCTGTTTTCTCCTAGTGGAGTGTGACTTCAGGGCTATAGCCAGCGCACCCTTTAATGCCTCCAACACAATAAAGGACTCTAGCCTTAATGATGTGGGATTGGATGGCCATGCCTCAGGTTGTCCAGGGGCTTGTGAGCTGTTACTACGAGCGGCCATTTTGCCTCGCCGCTGTCGAGCCTCCGTGTCAATTCAACTCCAGCCATTCCAGAGGAGGCGAAAATAAAAATCTGATTTAATGATTAACTGCGGCTGTGTTGTTTAAAGGGCCCTTTCCCCCTCTCTCCCGGTCTTCAGGCGTGTGAGAGAGTAAGGGAGTGCAGCCTGAAAAGCAAAACAATGAGGAGTGGAAGGAGCCCGTGAAGTAGTAGGATGGATTGTTGCCAGTGCGCGCTAAGTTGCCAAAACAGGAGGTGATATCGTCTGTTTTTCACTCTTGACTGAGTGAACAATCCTGCATGAGTGAATCACTTTGCACAGAGATGTGTGATTGTGCAGAACAATGTTTAAACCAAAGCAAAACAGACATTTTACATCTTAATGACTTGCGGGATTAAATATTAAGGCTACCGCTTCTCCGACAAATGAAACTGGAACAAAAGTTCAAAGATTTAGCCCCAAGTTTTATGTCACAAACGACATCTGGGCATTGACAGGAGGACAGGAAGTGAGTTTCACGATCATAGCATTTGTCATTTAAGCCTGGGAGTAACGGGGGAAAAATGTGAGCAATTAAGATCCTGTGGCCCAAAATCAGAGGTTCCCTTTCCTCTCTTCTTTCATTTGGACAGAAATATCTCCATAGGTGTGCTTTGGGGTTTTTTGTTTTGTTTTGTTTCCTCTCTCAATGCCCAGTGTCATGGACTGGTAATTATATTTTGCAGTCTTATTATATTTTTATTTACCTTTTTTGCGGTTGGCCTGTTGCGCTGCCAGTAACTCCAGCAGTCTCTCATGGCAGTCCTTCATCCTTCTCGGCTGCATTGCAGCAGAAGGCGTGTGCACCGCTAACACGCCTGTGCTGTGGATATTGCCCCGAAGTGTCAGCTCTCACATACAGAAAAGATTGGAGGAGAGGCCCCTGTGAGAATGGCAGCAACATATCCACTGGCAACCTGCCATGCATGACAAGAAAACCACTCCTGCCCTCTCTCTCACAGCAACAAATGTAATTTGAGTGCTTTCCACAATTTTAGGCTCAAATATTCAAATGGAATTTTTAAGTTGTTGTAAATTCAGAAGCAGAAATTGTTGGGAGGTTTGACGGTTTCACCAACCGTGAGTATTTCTTTTATTTTTTAATCAGATTTTTAAGTTTTATTCAATTCTGTCAAGTTATTAGTGTCTATTTTTTTTATTACAATAAAGGGAATTATGTGTACAGGATAAGAAAAACAGCATTTTGTGAAGGCAATTGACTTGCTGTCATGCACAACCCAGGGTCAGTAAACATGTACATCAGTGCCTGGTGGATGTATTGACAAGTGTACTGTGTAAGTAAATATTTCCTAAAGTGTAGCCTTCACAGCCAAAACTTAGACTTAGTTTGAATCCATCCGTCCATCCACCCGTCCATCCATCCATCCATCCGTCCATCCATCCATCCATCCGTCTGTCCGTCCATCCATCCATCCATCCGTCCATCCGTCCGTCCATCCATCCATCCATCCATCTTCTGCCTTCAGCAGCAGTCTAAGCAGATCTGCCACCCCCTCCAGACCTTCAGGTGGGACAGTTAGGTGTTCCCAAGCCAGCCAAGAGATGTCATCTCTCCAGCATATCCTGGGTCTCCTCCCAGCTGCTTTAGTTTTCAGTTCTCTTTTTGTACCGATAACAAATCTCATCATTTTTTTTTTTTGTTGTTGTTGTTATAAAAGACAGAAACACTTAATGAAGAAACACCTGCACCTACTGTTAAAGTCTTAAAATGAGGTTTATACTCTTAAACCTTTTTGGGATATAAGCCAGTTTTTTAAATGTATTATTCTTATCATTCTTATTATTATTATTATTATTATTATTACAGAAAGTGGGGAAAAAATGCACCCACTTGCTGTAATGCCTTCTTCAGTGCCAGAAATCATTTAGCTTCACCATACCTGACCTTTCACCTATGAATCAGTTCACCACCAGCAGGTGCATCAGTTCTTCTGCTAAGATAATTATCACTTTGGAGCCCCGAGGGGGCCATGAATTCTCCAGTACAGCAGAATACAAACAGTAGATATTTGATTTGCTTCCACTATTTTTAACATTTGGTATGAAAAAAAAAAGATGATCCATTATTTATTGATACAGGGCTCAAATGTTAGAAGTACACTCAGAGATTAAGATGTTCAGAAACATTAGGTGCATTTTCTTAGGCTGTACATTATTAGACGTTTCTGATAAAGAGTTTTTGTGCATTTAGGCGCTGTAGCAATACACTAGCGCTAAATATTTTGAATATATCTAGACATTTTATTAGAACATGCAATATGGGGGTCATTGATTATCAAAACTGTATAACTAAATAATAATAATAATAATAAACACACTGACTTCACGCTCACACAATCACAAAAGTATCCAAGATTCAAAAAAGTTTCCAGTCCACTTGTACGCTGACATCGCCGACAGCCACACAGTTGAATGAAACAACGGCGTATGTGTTGCTGGGTAACAGTATGTAAGGGAATCTCCAACACTGGTGTTTTTCATACATATGTGTTTCTATATGAGTGCAAAGGCTCTATTCAGAGCTTGTTATATACTCTTCTCAATCAATCGCAGCCAGTATAACCCCCTCTGTCACGTAAAAGGGGGCTAAGAAACAGTGTGGCACACAGGCTGTAAAATTAATGGTAGGAGAGTGACATTAGTGTTATAGGTTATTGACCGATTTCATGGAATTTATGACCCTAATCGAGTGGCAGTGTCAAAGGGAATGAAGCAAATAAGAGTGGCGCTGACAGCAGAGCTGCACTGTGGCCACTGGACACCACAATTTGAGCCTTCCCAGTAAATTGTGGCTGGGACTTTATAAGTCTCAGCGGAGGCTCCTTTCACTCCGCCTGCCCAGATCCCGAGGCCATGCCCCGGGCCTACCTCCATCCTCCAGGTCAGACACAGGCAGCCTCGGCAGATGATGAGAAATGCTACTTCATCTCACCTCATGTCAGGCTTGGCCTCTCGCGGTGTCAGCCGGCGTCTGTGCGTTTGTACGTGTGTGTGTGTGTTGCGTGCGGCCGCTCGTGTGTACACGCTGCTGTCAGAGTGATTTCTGACTGTGTTTGTCTGCGATGGGGGAGGTGTTCATTCTCATGTAGTTTTCATGATCATTATATAACCTGCAGTATATTTGCAGCTACTGGTGTCTATTTCCATCCCTGTGAGAGCCGGTCAAAGCTCCTGTTTAAGCAGCAACTAGAAACAGAAATATTCAGCAACGTGCAAACGGCCAGCCCCATAAAGATGATTGAACTCCTGCTGATAAATAATTCTTATTGAAAACATTGCATAATGTGACAGGGTTGTCATTTTATCGGGGGAAAAAAAAAACTGAACGCAGGTGAGAGGGTAGCACAGATGTGGCCAAAGAAACACCACCTTTTGTTTGGTTTGGTGTTTTTTTTTAACCCCTTACAGCCAATGGCTGCTTTGTGCACACAGTCGGTGCCAGAACTCAGTTAGCCCAGAACAGCAGCACAGATATCACAGGTAGAGCGCTGTGATGAACCTTTGATGTCAGCTGAGGGTCTGCTGAAACCGAAGCCCATGAAAATGCTCGGCGGGTCGGTGCAAAGCTACCACCACTGTTTACTTGCGAACAATAACACAGTCAAATTCATAAGGAGCTTTATTCTTTTGTGTCTGCCTATTGCCGCATGTTTCAGATTTTTTGCTCCTGAAGTAATAAAGAAAAAAAAATCTCCAATGTATAAAAGGGAATTTTGGATGTTTCGGGAAAAGATCCAAAAAAAAGGCAAGTGGCCATGCAAAACAGAATTCCTAAACAGTTTAAGTTATTCTGGTAATATTTGACATGCATGGCTCAGACATGTCATAACTGTGCAATAAGCTAACATAAGATAACTGAATGCTGACTGCCAAATGTGCTCTTGAATCATTTGTGCAGCCGCTAAACAGAGAGAATGAATTAAAACTTAAAAAAGACTCTCCTCACCCAGAGACGCTTTCGTTCATCTAAAAATAGAAGCTGACATTATCTTGTTGGTAACAACTTTGCTTGGACCTCCCAGCGAGCGGCGACTCTGTGCTGTTTGTTTACCTGGGGTCCTCCAGGCTGTGTGAGGACGGTCAGCTGTGGCGACACAGCCTCCGCCGTTCTGCCCCAGCGCTCTGTGGCTTTGTGCGGTGGCTTTTGTGCGGCTCTCTAACCTGCTTTAAAAGCCCTTTAGTGTGGTTCTGACATGCTGCGCTATCACATCGTGGCCTCGGCAGAATGTATAGAGCCATTCAGACACTGTGCAGAGTGAAATGAGTTTTATCCAGCGGTTGACGATTGAATGTAATGGCACTCTCTCCGGGGAGCAGAGTTTTCTATCCACTGATGTTCGCGCTGATACGGTGCAGCCCTCGCTCCGCGCTGCTGAGGAACAGCTTGGTCTCAGCTCTTTTAAATTATGCATTTTCATGACTAGAATATGGGACCAGAGCGTACCACTTCTGGACGTTTACATTAAACAAAACGGATGCGATCTCTCGCACGTTGCGTAACCCGTACGCACACGGTTGCATTAGCGCCGCCGCCGCTGTCGTTGCATCATTTTTATTTTTGATGAAAATATCAGAATGCAAGTTGCTTTTCTCTGGTGCAAAAAAAAAAAAGAAAGCATTAAATGGAAAATGATTCCGGATGGGAATAAATAACACTGATGGTTTTTGAGCTGATGAATGACATGTAATAAAACTTCATATCTGTATGAATGTCATCGTTTGGGATTTGAGGGCATCCGTGACAGCTTAATTCTAAGAAACAACCAACGACAAACAGAAAATAAATTTCTCCGCCACGCTGATTGATGATGTGCCGACAGTCCCCCCGCTGTTTTTCATATAGTGATGAACATATAAACAAGGACAGCCCTTTCCTCTTCTCATCATCAGCACCGCGCTGGTATTTGACAGAGAGTGAAGTGGTGTGCTTTTTAATTAAAAAGAAAATTCAATAACCTTATGCAAGACTTGCCATTTTAGTTTGAGGAGTATTGATCAGCCGTTCAGTTATGCAGATCTGCTGCTTTCATCTTCTGGGCGATTCTGCGCGGTGGCCTCTGGTTACTGAAAAGATCTCATTTCAGAAAATCTATTTCATATATTATTCAGGTTATGTTTAGTTCGGCTTACAATACAATATTCAAATGTGTTGTCTCGTCATGTACAGTGTCTTAATATGGAAGGCTGGCAGGCTGGAGGTTAACGCATCAAGTCTGCAAGCAGGTGAGCACCATCGCCAGAGATTCAGGACAAGATGGACAAACTCCTGCTAGTCAGAGACGGGAAACTGTGCCACTGATGATCTGTCGCAGCAGTAGGCTAATTGCCCACACACACCTCTGTGCATCTCTCTGTTTCTTCTTCTTCTTCTTCTTTTTTAATTTCAATATGTCTGCTAATGGAATTAAAAACATGTTGCCAGGGGTCTTTTGCAATTTGGAAAATAAGTCCATTAAGTTCATTAATTTAATAATGGGCAATAATAATGAATAAAAAGTATTGCTCAATTAGAGGGGAGCGTACGGTTGGCTGTTTCACATTCATTCGAAATCACCTCAGTGTGCAATAGCTTAATGAGATTATAATGGAATTGATATCGCATAGGTAGTGAATTAAACCGTTACCAGAGAACCCATTAGGAATGAAAGTCTAATCCTGAAACACTTGTCACAGCTAAAATAGGCTTCTACTTGTGTTATTAGCCGTCAATCGAAGTGGCGAGGAATCAGTCTCAACTGGAAAGCAGCCTCTGAAGGTGAATCTCCAGCGATGATGGTGATGATGATGAAACGAAGCGGTTCTCCTTGATGCGTGTTAATAGCAGCGAATGTCAGGCAGTCCCTCAGTATTTGTTTGGTACTGTATCACTGCTGTATTGGTGGCATTATACCGCCGATCCCATCAGCGGCCGCCTCCTCGGGTTTCGTAGCGAGCGTTTCCAGACCAGCAAAGCTGCTGAGGGCTTCAGTTAAAATTACACAGACAGCACATTCATAGTAATCTAAAAAGGTCAGGATAAATTACACTGCTTATTTCAGTGAAAAAGGCGGGTAATGTGATCTGCTGTGAGTAGTTTTTCATGCTGGCCCTCGGTACATTCTCTCCGGGCCCATGGCGCAGATTTGACTCTTTGACTTTTACACGCTTGACACTCGATGTCAATTTACTGTCTCGTTTTAAGACCAGGAGGGACTGGACGAGATGAACTTTTCCTTTTCATCAGGATATTACAATAATTTGAGGTGTTTTATATCCGTAATGGCTTTTTTTTTTTTTTTTACAGGAACACTTAAAATAATGTGTCGTTGGAGGATGTTGTTAAAATCAGGAATAGATTGGTTCATAATTTAACTTTTCATTTAATGTGGGTGCAGCGATACACCTTATAAATCCACATTATCAGCGGTTTGTGCAGCTTCAGCAAGGCAAGCATGTCAAAATGTATTATTAGTGTCACTCTTAATGTACTATATATAATGTATAATGTCCTATATATAACAGATTCAATCAAAAATGAGATTCCTGCAGTTTGAGAAATGTGGAAACACGATATTAATCAGGGAAAAAAAGAAACAATTTGCAGTAGTTTTTAAAGGCATGCCCTTGGCTGGAAAATGAGCACACCTTTAGCCGGAGCCATTCTTCTTCTTCTTTCATCCTAGAGATATAGTACAGTAAAAATTATTCACATTTCTATTTCTGTGTTTTTGAAGTGGAAGAAAAACTTTAGATTTTCCACATAAGATGCATTCATGAATTTCCAATGAGTTGTAATATGAATGTAGCATTTTTTTTGTTGAAAATACAACCCAAACAAGCCGCAAAGTAAATGGCACGCTGTCCAAAGCACACAGGTGTGTCCTTACTCCCTCCGAGCTTGGTCGCGTAAGCCCGTGAAATCTCCTGACAAGCAGCGCTGTGCTTCATAACCCGAGTTTATTTCCTCATCCTCGATCGCTGTGGCGAAAAAAGAAAAAAGAAAGAGTAGTCAGGTGATGATTTTTGGAGGGTGTAAGAGGCGAGGAGCAGGGATAGCAGCACTTTGGGGGAAGAAAAAAGGATTAATCAGCAGGATTGTCTGCAGTATGAAAATCACCCTGTTTGTGTCTCAGAGAAATGAGAGAATATGAGACAAAGAAATAAGGAAAGTACCAGACATACAAACTTGAGCAAAGTAAGAACTCTTCATAGCTGTATGTGTGCGCTTATGACTGAACATGTGTGTGTTCTTAATTAATATTTAAGCCACCTTCAGCATACCCTGGAAAGGAAGTAAAGGGGATTGTGTTCTCATGGATCCTTTAATCCTCTGAATTAGCAGTTTAATAACAAGAAGCCATTTGTAGATTAGTAAGATCAAGCTTCCGAGACGTGCTTGTGTACAATCTACTTAAATGCTTTGATTTTTGATGTAGGAAAACTCCCCTCGAACACGCTGCATATGCAGCGAGGGCGCAGGCGTGCGCGCGAGCGTGCGTCCGTAGCCGTCAGGCTTCTGCTGATATTATTTTATCGTTATTTCATTATATTTTAGATCGCTGCTGAAATGATTGAAGGAACAGGGGATTAATCAATAGCAGTTTTTTGATTGATCAATATCATAAATCAAGCAAAAATGCAAAGACTCGATTGATCTCATCCTCTCTAATATGGCAATTTTCATCGGCTTAGGCCGAGTATAACGACGCTGCTGCTCATTCAGTTTTTTCAGATTTCCAACATTTAGTTTTTCCGAGTAGTTTTCAAAAGTTTTGTTGTTGCTTAGCAACTGTGTTACCCAGCATGCACAGGGCCAGCTGACTGTCTTTCTGTCCCTGCAGTACCATTTTCCATTTGTTTTGGTAATATAGTTGCCATCTTTGTAATATAATTAGCTTCTTCCCAGACGTAGTGCAGAGAGCGTTGTGGCTCAGGTGTAAGCACTCTCACTAGAGACACCAAACCTGCATAACTGCTCTTGATCCATGAGCGCTGAGAAAATACCTTCAATGCCGTAGCATTTTGTACATTTTTAAAAATTACAGTTCATTCACTTTTCTGTGTTCTCGTCTCTGCGTCTCTGCTGTTTTACTTGCACTGCTAATGTCTTGCGTTGAATGTGGTTCTATACCTCTGTGAAGCACTTGATGTCTGATGGGTGCTATATAAGTAAATTGGCTTGTGTAGCCTTTAATAAGGTAGCAGCTTAAAAAGAGCTAAAATCAAATGGTTTGCTAATGCTTAGTTTAGTGTTTAATCCAGCAGTCGTGACGGCGGTGTCCTCGAATTCAACTTCCACCACACGTCGTCCCACCGCTCCCTCTCGCTCCTCATTTACTGATAACAAAGTAACAAAATATCATAACCTGCATTGTCTTGTTTAGCTCTTTGATAACACTTCATAACAATATCATCAATACATTTTATCTTATTTATCTGTTGAGCTTTAGCAAAGGGTTAATTTATTGTTAACAATGAAAAATCTCATTTGCTGATCATTAGTAATACATTTCTTGGCTTAATAACATGTTATATTATGTATTTCAGGGGTGATGATCCATCCTGACATGACTGGCATGACATTTTATATATTACAAGTCTTAATGATTAGTTAATGGTCGTGCACTTTTGTAATAACACTTTCATTGCTGATCCGTGACCCCACCTTCATTCCCGAGGCATCAAACACAGCTGCTTAGTCCGAGCTGCCGCTGTCTCACAGATACGCACAAGGTGTCCTTTTCCTGGGCGCCGCGATGCACCTGTCACAGCGATGGTGAGACTGGTGTCAAATCCTTGCGTATGAACGCGTGGACAGGACCCTTTTGTGTTGCATCTCAACACAAAAGGGCAGCTTTAAGCATCATTTTTCAGTGTGCGTGCTTGATGCTGGGAGAGGGGGAACGTTAACCCACATTGTTGTCGTTTCCTGACGTAACCGAGTAGTGCTGGCGCTTATATGTAACCAATCTAGTGAAAGCAAACCTCCAAGTTCACATTTGTGGGTTTTATACCACAACCACCCCACCCACTTAAATACGTAGTCGTTATTATATAATAAAAATGTTATTGTATTACAAAAGTTTAACTTTGTAACAGTCATCCAATAATGTTTGTGGATACATTACACAGAGTTTAGTAAACAAAAGTTGTAACTTTACAGTAAGCATCTATGTGACGTTCATAGATTAATTCTAAAAGAGTTATTAAGGAACTAGTAAACATTTATCATTTCACTGTTAAATGATCTTAACTAAAGTTTAATTAACAGTAATCGAGCATTCATTAGCAGTGTTACAGGATTTTTACCTGAACCAAAGTAAAGTTTTCAGTGTAACTGAATATATTTGGAGTTTGGTCTGATGATTTATTTGATTTAATTACTGTCATGCATAAACAATATGCCCAGACCAAATAAGCTTATAAAACAGCAGCGCCAGTGTAGCAACATAAATTACAAATAATACCAAACAAATAATCCATCGTGATGTATTATCCGAACATTGGAGACAAAGGTAGATTAATTATCAACTTTTCAATTAAACATTTTTCTAAGTCCACCAAAACATTTCTGGATTTTCAACAGACATCATTAAATGTGGATGCTCGTGCCTCATCATAATAAGCACCGACTGTTGTGCACCTGGATGTTTTTAAATGCAGCAGTTTCGTGGACCAGAGTTTGCAGTAACTCACAGTTCAGGCTCGGTTAGGCAGAAGAACTTCAAAGGACATCATTGGAAATCATTTCTTCACAACAAAGGTTTCATTGAAACAGTAGCAACAGTGTGCTTTAATGTTTTCTTTCGTAAGAGAAGGAGTGACTTGTTTTGAAACTGGCTAGCAATGAACGTTTTGGTGTGTCCCAAATCTGCTACACAAAGCTGGTTAACTAATGGCCCTTTGACTTATTGATTCTTTTTGACTCACCAAAACAAATCACTGATGATAGAAATGATCACTGGAGGCAGCCTCAGTTTTGATTCTCAAAACAGCGAGTGCTGTCCACTGTCAGTATGGCTAACGTTAGCCTGCTGACCACAGTAGCAATAAAACAGTCGGGAAAACCTGCAATCAATTTTATGACTTTTCACTTAATTGTTCAATATTTTAAAAAGTAAATGAGGTTGTTGTTTAAAAAGCTCAAAGCATCGCAGAGCTTTGGCTGCTGCAGAGCCACTTCAGACTTGATGGTTTTCACTCCCGTTTATCAAATATGTTTGATTATTATTAGGATCTTTGCTGATATCTGAAGCCTGAATAAGTCGAACCTAACGGCTGCGTTCAGATATACAGTAATGATACCGTGTGTGAGCCCGCCTCACTATGTGCATACAAAAACACCGATGTGTTTTGCATGAACACAGCCTCGCCGATCCTGTGTGCGCACACACACACACACACTGAGATCCCATCTCCTCTATCAGCGAACGGCGTCATCATTTGCCAGCGATGACAGCCGATTCTGTTTAACCCGCCGCAGATCAGCGTGTCAGAGCTACCGTGTTTCTAATCATCCCCACGCAGAAAATCTCCGTCTTTGTTGGCGCTCGCTGATAGCGTCGGTGTTATCCCTGACTCTCCCACCCGGCCAATATCAGAGATTGATTGCTTTTGTCTTGTTATCGGGGTCGTTTAGGTGAGATTGACACATGCTTGCAGGATAAGGAGACTCCGAGGGGCTCTCAGACTCTGTGTGTGTGTGTGTGTGTGTTGGGGGGGAGTGGGGGATCCTCAGTATGAAATGGTGGCGTGCCGTTAAACATGCATGCTGACCTGCATGAAATGTTGATGATGAATAATCGGCTGCATCATGGGGACCGTAAATAGGTCAAAGTGGCTTCACTGCGCCTCACTTTGTTTTTGAAGATGTGCGTGCAATCAAACACTCTCTTCAGCTGCTCCTCTGTTTGGAGCCTGAAAGCATAACCTCAGTCTTTCACTCCACCAATCTGAAGGAGAGAAGGAGGAATAAAGACCTCGGTCGGGCGAATGTTTGTTGCACGCTGAATTTTCTCGGCCACTCTGCTGCTTGGCGGTTGCCGGGCGGGGTGGCTTCATGCGCTGCACACTAGCCACACATCCTAAATAATTCACACTCTACTTGAGAATTCTCCAACGGACTCACTGCCGCCATTAGACACTCTCTGGCTGCCAGTTTTTCTTCTTTCTTTTCGGGGGGCTTGTTTTTCACATTCTGACTTCAACATTACAACCAGAGAAGAAGACGGTGTGGAGGGGTGTGAGGAGGGGAAGAAATGAAAAACGAGTAATATCTCGGGTCGATGAGAGTTCATGGACAATCCAATATATAAAAGCGAGTTTACATGCATAACACTTCAACATTAAGATTTTTCACAGAGTTCAGCATATTTTCAACAACTCTCCCTCTACTAGCTTTTTTTTTTTTTTTAATCTGAGACGCCTCTTTGACAATGTCTCCCTCATGCAAAATGCATGAGCGCTTGTGGATCAATACCGGCCCTTTAATCTCTCTGCATAGACAGCTCCCGCACTCAGGCATTGAACCCACACCCATGGCTGCCACCGCTGCAACCCAGATCAGAGGCCAGGAAGAGGGAGAGCGATCAGCCCAAGTCACAAGGGGGTTTTCGGCCTCTGAGGTGGGCAGGATGGCTGTGGAAAACTCTCCAGCATCCTCTAAACAACGCTTACATGTAGAGTGTGGCCCATACCTAATGCTCCCCCGAAACATTAAAGTCTGCCTGCAAAACAGGAACTCACTGGAGTCGAGGCTTGAAGAGTGCTTTGTAAAACTCACCTCTGGTGTGAAGAAGTCATTTTTTTTGTCTACTGCTTTATATATGCTCCAACTACGCCACCGTTGCTGCTGCTACTATACAGCATACAGCTATAATTCTCTTACTGTACTCCATAAGAAGCTAATCTCCTGAAGTGACATTTGCACTTAAGCACAAAATCATCCACCCATCCATCCATCCATCCATCCATCCACCCACCCATCCATCCATTCACCCACCCACACCCTGTACAGGTTGCCAGCCTGTCGCAGGACTAACACAGAGAGACAGACCGACCATTCACACTCGCAGAGTTATCATCGACAGTATGCGCTCATGGGATGAGTCTTCCATAGTTTTGTTTTTGTCAGCAATTCCTATTAAAAGACCAAAAGACCACCATGAACCGACGCGACTAACAAGTATCTAACGCTCATTCCTTTGTACCACAGAACTCCTTTGTTGTCCTAAAACCATTAAAAATACATCAGTGAGCAGCACTGCTGCATGTGGGTGGCATGTTCGTTCATTAACACGAACACACACCCTGTACTGTATTTTTAAACCCACCGTCTACACCATCTTGCTGCCCCAAATAGTCCCCTCCATGCTTGGATAAAACCACAGTGACAGTTACCCTTATATTTCGCTATTACTGATGTCTTAAGACTTAAGGTAAGAGACTCTGCCAGGCAGAGACGTGGCACTCAAAGACTGTTGGGCTGAAATCTATCGGAGAATTCTGGGAGAGCAAAGATGCTGGCTGCCCCCAAAGAGTCAATCAACAGTCAAACCGGGAAACCTAATCTAGCCGTGCAAAGTAAAGCTTTGCAGCAGTTCCAGCTGTGTGGAGGCAGGTGTATCGGCCCGTTATGTTAGAAGGAGTGCACATATGCATATGCCATGAGGTGAATTAGTGTTGCATTTGTTCTGTGATATGGTGGGAGGAGCCAGAGATATTAATGGCACCAGCTTGGACTGTAAATTAAACTGTAATATGAAATTTTGAACATACGTAGTAGAAATAAAATGCCATATTTGTGTGTGTGTGGGGGGGGGGGGCACCAAATATTTTATGTACAGTAGTTTCTATCAAAGGTGTTTGCTCCCTGTTCACTCAGATAAGGGCTTGGTCTTGTGAGGCCAAGATAACGGCCCACAGGCCCAGCTGGCTGCAGAGTGGCACGACTTGCTTAACGTTTTAGGAATATTGCTTTTTGGCCCTTTCATGGAATTAGTTAATTACAAGCATATAAAAATGCTTATAGCCTTATTCTCCCAGCTTTAAATGTAAAATTCTCCATTTGACTTAATTATATGATTATATTCAGATTAAATCACTTTGAGTGGCCGGTAAGAGTAGAGAAATGCTACATAAATGCCAGTTCATTCCATTTCATTAAGATTATTGGATTAGTATTTCTGATAGATTCAAATGTAAACAGCGTTTTAAAGTTGTAGCAGGTCCAGGGGAAACTTCCGATGCATTCTGATGTCTGACTACAGTTACCAACAGTCAGTATTAATGAATGAAGGAGCATTTTCATTTCATCATTACCACATTTTTGTGTGTGTGTGTGTGTGTATTGTTATTTATGATTGGTCCTTCAGTTGCCTGGTATATTTATGTTGCTGTTTAAGTACATGAATGAACAAACAGATGGATGCAGAGGCGTCAAAAGTACAATATTTCCACTGAGTGGAGTAGATGTATAATACAGTACATATCAGTGTAAAACGGGATCTATAAGTACCTCGAATCTATACTTCTGGATAGCGCTTGAGTAAATTATTGTTCACTCCAGAATAAAAACCCCGAGATGTAAAATTACAGAATATTTCTCAGGCTGCTTTTAGGTTAATTCAGCCTTTTGTTGGATCGCTTTGTAGCACTGATTTTTACAATGGCAGATATGTCTGAAATGCTACAGCTTATTAGCTGTGTGAGAATATGGAGCTACATTTGCCTTTGAGTTGAGACTCTCCTCACACTCCCCTCATCCCCCCCCCCACCCCCAATTCCTTTTTTTTTCTCCCCTCAAATTTTGCATACAAAAGAAGATTGCCTTGGCTTCCTTTTATCAACACTTTTGTTTACTTAGGATGTGCCAAATGCAGGATTTAGTGTCACATTTGTCTGAGTGTCTGGCACTTCCACTGAGCTCGTACTTCAGCTGCTCTTATTATCAGCCATTTTGAAGCTGTTACTCATTTTGCCAGTCATTTAGTTATTTCTGAGGCATTGTCGTTTTCATGTTGAGGTACAGTCTGACTGCTCGAAGCTTTGATCATGTTTTGTACAAACAGATTCGGGAAACAAAGCAGCAGCACTGAAGGTTTCTTTAGAGCCGTGCTGTTTGTAAATATTAAATGAGGGAAGGAGCATTATTGCGTTTAACCGAAGTAGATCTTAAAGGGAAACAAGGGCAACAGAAAGAACAACATTATCACCGTTTCTGAGCTTTTTGAAAGGGAAACTGTTGATAAACTCTTTTGATTAAGAGAAATGTGATCAGCCTGGGTGGCTTTTTAAGCTTGCGTAACTCAGATGAAGAAAGGAAAAACTTAAATAATGAACGACGTTTTTAAAATAATGAGCCCCTAAGCTGAAGCGGAGAGCTATCCGTTAAGCGGAGTATATCCGGGCCCACCTCCGGATAATGTGTGGCAGTTTAGAAATGATCCAGTATGGCTGATGCATCAGCTCAGCCTCCCCATTGTCTTCCACCCTCAACAACTGCCTTCTTCCCTCCTCCACTCCCCATAATGCAATGCAGCTTTTGTTCACTCATTCTTTTAACCGTTTCTTTGGCTGCGAGTTGTCACGGCGGGACAAATTAAGGAAGCGGTAATAGGGTTATGTCAAGTAGACGGAGGTGCTGGCTCTGTGCGGATGCCTCCCTCCCTCTGTCTCCATGAAAGGTTACTGCACTCGCTGGGTTTTGTCTCCCCCGCTGTAATGAGAAAGGCAACAGACAAGCCTCTATCAGTCCTGCAACACCTACTGACAGATAGCATTTGGAGACTGGAGAAAAAGAAGCATTAGGGAAAGCGCGAGCAAGCATCACAGGAAGTAATACAGCAACATGAGCGTGAATGATCGCCGTGGACATGCTTGACCAGAAAAAAACAATCCCTCTCGCCAAGGGTGCTGTGCTTTAACATTTACCTATATGATACCTTCATGTTTATATACGTATGTGTGTAATTTTCTTTCCTCCAGAGATGCGCCTTGCAGAGTTTGACACTTTAACATTTCCCATTGAACCATCAATATTATGGCCTCAACAGGGCGGCATTAAAGCCAGACATCTTTTGAAATATTGAGCAGTGATCGCAGCATTTTGGTTCGGTATGATAGCACATTCATGACTCCCACTCAGAGATATTACACTCACATTTCTTCCACCTCCTTTGGGCAAACCCTTTCTCTTCCAGCCGCCATCGTTCCAGGGCAGATGTCCGTGGAAAATCTGTATCAGTGTGAGAGTCCCCGTAGCTACGTTTTGATGGCGGTGGAATGGAAGGAATGCAGAGGGGGGTGGCAGGGATGCTGCCCGCGATGTGGTCAGAGGGCAGGGTTGGATCATGGGTAACAACAGCAGATGCTCCAGGCACTTCATTCTACATAGAACGGTTTTATAACCTTGCAGGTACCTACACACCAAATACATCCACAGCCAGAAACGCTCCCACAGAGATACCAATGCTGAGGGAAACACACTGGGACTGGGGCAGAGTAACACACCCACACAAACTTTATATTTAGAGCTTCTATTTAAGTAGCACTTCTAAAAACACAAGCTCTTACCAAACACTGGTAGAAAAAAAAAACAAAACTGTGCTACATAAAACATTCACACAGTCAGACTTTTGGTTCAAATGGTATCTGAGAGAGCAATTCGAAGGAGGACGCCGATTTATCGCCTGTGTTTAAAGCGTCCACCTGAAATAAAGAGTCCCCAAATTTAGTCGGTAACAAATCTGTGAGGTCAGAGGGAACGGCCGTTGTGAAATACAAGAAGACTCCTTATCTGGTCTGATGTGAATTTTTGAAAACTCATATTCAACACATATTCGCAGATTACTTTTATCCTAATGCAAGGTATAAAAAGATTAATAAAAATAATAAATAATAATTAAAAAAAACATAACAAAACTTTGCAGGTGGAACAGAACTTTTTGGTCTGGATAACCATTTGGTACATGTGACACCCAGCCTTCGTACCAACCTGTATGCACCAAATATGATGCGACAGAACTGAGCAAAGCGAACAAATGCTTCAGTAACTGCACCGCTGCTGGGTGGCTTCTTCGGTGATTGTGCTGTGCCTCGCAACATTTCTTTTTTTTTCTTTTTTTTTTTTTTTTTTAAAAGGCCTTTGGTTACACTTTTGGAACAGATAGGACTCGGAGCAAGAACAGGAGCCTTCAGGGAGAAACCGCTGTGATGTCCATCGCCTCGAGGCACCTTTAGACTTTAACCTGGACATTGACAGTATTGGTTATAAATAAATCACTTAGCTTCCAGGGGACTGAAAGGCTAGAAATGGAGTTGTGGAAAAAGCCTAAATGGACCTTTAAATTGGCCATCAAATTTAAACCTAAAAAAAAAAAACTGACATTCCAATACATAAAATTCCCAGAAGGGTTCAAATCTGCTTCCTTTGTTTGGTCCTCGATTAACTTGATTAATTTTCAAGCAGCTGATCGATCTTTTAAAAACTGCAAAGTTACCAAATCATATTGCTCGCTCGTCTCAAGTATCAGTCCAAAACATGAAAATATTAAGTTTTGCTGCTGAAACTCGAGAAGCCTTAATAAATCAATATGTCAGTTCAAACGCATTTATCCACATCAGTTGCATTAAAAATGTAAAAATGCATAAGTGAGGCAGCAAGTATGAAAAAAGGCAAATGTTTTATTCTTTCAAGACAAACAGTGGAGTGATTTATTAGACTGAAAAACAAAAAAAAAAACCACCATCAGCTTGAATTTGATGATCAAAGCCATCGGTGATCGCATTCAGTGATTTTTTTTTTTTAAATGCTCTGGGGTTACAGGTGCATCAATAAATGAGGTAGCTACACCGCTAATGTTTTAAAATCCAACACATCCAGGCATTTTAGATGCTTAAAGTCACACACACACATGTTCACACATTTCCTGACACCTCCTGGCCCGGCTGTGGTTTCTTGCGCTCCATTCTAATATGATATGTGTGCGCAGGAGGCCGCTTTGGCCCAGTGCGTCTGACAGTATTGATGTACCATTTCTCACCTGCCGCTGCTAAATATGAGAGCATGGTAGTTGCAGCGTGAACCCCTGACCCCTCTGGGAGACACACCGGCATTCACAGTTGTGGGAAATAGGTCTCTGGTTCCCCGAATGCCTGTTTAGAGTAATGGTCAAAGGTATGCCTGCAGGAAGGGAACATTACTGGGCATGACCAATCTGCTCCCAAATGGAATACACTTTATGTCACTGCACCAATCTATGTAATTGACTTTGCGTTGGGGCTGAAGCCATTATGGTTAGCTTCTTTTTTTTCTTCTTCTTCTTTAACAGAATGCCGGTGAAATCTGAAATGTACACACATGGCAGATTCTGAGAATGATTGCTCTGGATAGATTTGAATTTTAGAACATTTTGGCCACAAGTATGACCGTGCACTGTCTCGTGTTCTTCGCACTCGGTCCTCAGACCTCCAAAGCATTGCTGCATTGGTGTAGTCACTCTCTCTGCTGAACTGTGGACCGAATTAGGCCGGGGACAACAGGTGAATGCAATTAACAAGGTGGCGGAAGAGAGGAGCAGCAGTACTCTGAACTCTGTGGATTGGATTTGAGAACATTCCTCTGACTTATTGATTGGTAAACATAGCAATGGCATGAATACAATATTGCTTGGTTGGTGTATGGCCTTGTACTTCTGGGGTTATAAAATTCTCCAAAATGAAATTTAATGGCAGGATTCTCTTCTACAGACACGCACATCAATTAAAAGCTAGAACAAGGATTAGGTTTAGGTTGAAGTTGAAGGTTGAAGTAGCCCCCATTAAATTCTATATTGATACGCACAATAACGATGCATCTGTCCGTTACAGTGGCTCCTTAATATCTTTAAGTGAGTTTCCTTTAATGTGCATGTGCCTTCTTAGCAACTTTAATTAAATCAAATCACCTTGCCTTGCACTCCTATGTTAGCTGGTCTAATACTGTCCATCAGGAGACGCTAACAGGAAGGCTACTTCTGTATCATCTTGTGGTTTAATATATATAATATATATATTAACTAACACCACCTGATCTGGGATTTATAAATAAGGACAAAGTGGCACGCCAGTAGAAGGGTTATTAAAATGATCATAGCTAAAAGCCAGCAGGTGTTTGTGGATCTCTGTGTAAGCCCTCCCTGCACTGGCCTCCAGTCAAAATTCAGAATTGCTGCTGGGATCATATTCTAGCTGTCCTCCTCTCTGATCGTCTGATTAAAGCCTTTTAACTGCTCGTCGTTCTGATTTTAAGTCCAGCGCTGGCCGCGCTTTGGAGCTTTTCGGTCCTGCACCGTGAACCCGCCTTCTTCAGCCCGGCCCGGCTGATTACGTGGTTTGTTTTAAATATCTGTACGCTGTTCGTAATCATTCTCTACCCGTGTCGTTCAGGGATGTTTGAATGTGTATGAAAAAGTGCAATTTAAATTAAATTATAATCACTTTTTTTTTTTTTTTAAAGCTTCAGTTTCTCTGTTGCTTTTCTCTGAAGCCTTTTACTCCTGGTGAAGGGTGTTTGGGCAGGTAACTGAGGGTCTGAGGATAGAGGATGATAGATTGTGTTCTTGTAATTTTCACTAGCATACATGTACAGTGTAAACATACCCTTCTGTTCCTCTTGTATTCAGTTCCTTTCTTATTTAACTCATTTCTAACCAGCTGCTCTACCACTTAAAGACAAAGTGTTTGAATGTATATTTGCTGGGTGGGACACTAGTTTCTTCATGTACATCCATTTAGTCACAAGCTTACATCCACCGTGTTATATCGTCCCCAAGAGCGACTCTTGCCGCCTCTAAATTTTTCATCATTGATCTGATGTGATTTCCATGCTTGGCCGTCCCTCTGCCCTGTCAGCTCTCTGTCACAGCCTCTCTTGGCCTAGAGGGCTAACGGGGCGTGAGCCATCGCCCCCGCTCATTGTCTCCCACCGTGCCTCAGCAAAACCCTTCCCCGTCTTCCACCCATACCTCCTAGGAGTAGCGCACACACCCCGGCCCCGATGTCTTATAGCCGCAAGCACACCAGACTTTTAGGTAAGAGGGTGGTAAAATGGTCAGTGTATTGATGCTGCCATAAAGCTCAATCAACCCTCTCCTTCCCTGCCTTGTCAAAGCAGCTGGAGCAGCAGTGTCTCGGTGTGTATGTGTGTTATAGGTGTAGACAGTGTGGCATGGACGGTTGATATATGACAGTGTGGGAGGCAGAGTCAGTACCCCTCGGCTTCTGCTCTGCCTTCCCCGATAGAAGCTTTCGAAATGCTCTAATATCTGGCCAGAGCTCAGTGAGCGATGGCCAGAGCCAACCTGCTGATCTTAGCACTGGGTGCATTAGTTTGCCATAAAGAAGCAGTGATTGTAAGACGCGGCAGGCGAAAACATATGAGGATGAATGACACCGTATAAAAGCCAAGCTCTGTTTCAAAATCCATTAGAGAGGCAAGTGCCTGAGCTCCAAACGCAGCAAAAGCCAGGGCACCACATCCTACCCAAGCATCCAATTGAAGCACAGGTCGCAGCTCATTCTTGCAGTTCCTCCCCTGTCCATTTAATCAAAAATTTAATCAATGCATTAGTACATGACAGCTTCGAGGGAAGAAAAAGCATACTTCATTCAGTGCAAAAATATTGGCATCCAAAGATAGGTGGGAGATGAATGCAGCTCATTTGGTGCTAAGATTGAACAGAAGCTTTTTTATTCTTTTTTTTTTGTCTGCATGTACAGGCTTCACTTTCTTCTCAATTTAATGTGTGCAGACATGTGTAATTGTGTGCGTGTTTTTCTTTGCTTCCATGAAAGTTCCAGCCTCCCCGTGGCACTGCCTCCTAATTACTCAGATCTGCGCTCAAAGTGAAGAAATAATGAACGAGAGCTTTAATTATGCCTCCAGACAAAGGATCCCTGATGCCTCCACAACACCGCTGGCACACTGAGATGGGTGAGGGCAGGTTAAACACAAACCCTTTCCTCTCGGTGCAGAAAGCTGGTCAGCCTTGAATGCAGACCAAGCCTGCAACCTGACGTGATGCTGTAAAGTGCAGATATGGGAGGGAAGGAATTAAAAAAAAAAAGAAGAAGGCGACGAGCTACATAGGTTTGTTATCTCTAACAGATATGACACAACCTTTAATTAGTGGGGATCCCTGAAGCTCTGGGCCTGAGATATAATCAGCGGACCTTTAGCAAGAGCACAACCCTCCCCTCTCTGGGTACCCTCGAGGCAGGCTGATCGAGGCGTCCTCATACCCCCTCTTCTACAGCAGGGTTGGCTGGCACTCTGGAGATGCCAGATAATGAGGAAGCCTGTCAGAGGGGCACTTCACTGGTGCCCCTCCAAAGGCCTCACTGCTTCTTAACAAAATCCACCAGCACCAAACACTACTGCTCTGTTTTCTTCAGAGTGCGCCTCCAGAGGTCTTGGCTGCGTGTCCAGCAGGGTGGAGCACTGCCCTGGAGAATATGACGGAGTCCTATATTTACTTTCACGTGTATTTAGAACAGTTGGCTCAGTGTATGATGTTGCATAATCCCCATTCTTACATGTTTGTGTTGTTCAGACTCTGGTGGTCGTCCTGATGGGGGAGCTGTGTCCATAGTGAAGTGCAGTGTGCAGTAACAAAGTGCATTTACTCAACTGCTGTGCAGTCTAGATTCATGCTTCTGCTGCACTGCATTTTAGAACATACACACCCACAGCTTTATTCCAGCTAAAAGAAAAAAAATATATATATATATATAAATATTCAGTTCCTAAGAAATTAGGGAAAAAATACTAATTATAAGGGATGACACCATTTTACTGGGTTGAATTTTTTTTTCTCCTTTGGTTGTAATTTTGCGTATTAAGAATTTATAATTAAAATATTTGATCTTTATATAATTTGCGATACACCTCTATTTTTTAAAAAAGCAGCTATAAAACACGTGGCCCACAAATCAGAAAAGTGTGAAAATTACAGAGAAGTCATTAATAAAATTCACTGATATTCCTGTTACGGTTGCTTTACAGAAAGCTGTTTGTAAGCGAGCTGCTTGGATCATAAAGAACTGAAATGCTGCTGTTGTTTAGTTGTGTGCACGTGCGATGACAGCAGAGCGAGTTAATGCAGAAAAACCGAGATATGAAAAACTGACACGTTGAAATTCTGCACATTTGTCCTGAAACATCTCGGGCTGTTCATCACTGTTTTGTGCAAACTGATGGTTCATTAAATGTGAATGTTTTCAGAACTACTCGTACTTTTGTACACTAAGAAAGGGGGAAAATATTTTGTTTCCTTTATTATTATTATTATCATCATCTTTCTACAGGATCTATCTGTCCTGTGTGATGATGGTTTCAGTAATTAAGATCCTGCATGTACCAAATGGATGAGTTCACCTCTTTGTTCATAATCAGGCAACAGTTTGAAGCAAAGCCTTACAGAGACTCAACAAATACATTATACATAATATATATTATTTTTTGTATTGCTATATAAAATCCACTAATGATGTAAAATAAAGTCTAATGTTGCAGATATTTTTGAATGGAAGCCTTTCACATTAATGGATTATTTTACACTTATTGACACTATGGCCTGAAGTATGTGTCTTTCCCCCCTGTCAGAGTGATGGAGTTAAGGGAAATAAACAGTCATCTCTTATGATGATTAGTGTGAGTGTGCTCTATTGATCAGCGGTCATACGATAAACAGCGGCGAACTGGAGTGCGCCGCCAATCGTTTGGGCCCCATTAGTCGCCGCTTGTATTGCCTTTGATTATTGCTGAGTGTGCTCCCAGTGCATGTGATGGCTTTTTACTGCAAGAACTGCTGCTTTCAACCTTTCTTGGAGGAGCACATTAACGCAGCACCGGCTCAACGAGACAAACGCCGTCTCTGGTGCAAAGACAGAAGAGGTGTTTTTGAAGACCCGCCTTAAAAGCTCGTGTTGCCTGAAATGAGCTGAATCTCAGAGACTCGACAGAAATGTGCGCACACCTGCAAAAACCTGCGCGCATCCTGACGCGTCCCGTCCGGCCTCACGCGGTAAATCCCGGGCTTTAACGGGACAGTAACGGAGGCGGGGAAAGACGTGGCAGAGCCGACAGTGACAGTGATGATGATGGTGATTGTGGTAATAATCATTATGCTGATTATTACGGGCCTGCCACAGCAATGCGGTGATTGCACTTGAAGGAAGAAATGGAGGAAGACAAAGGGTGATGGTGACAAAGCTGATGATGATGATTAAGATCACTTTTTTTTTTTTTTTTGGTGATCAACTGTGAGCTGCTCGCCGCAGTTGTTGATCTTTCTTTAATTGGCAGAGCAGCGGTGTGTGGAGTTAACTGAGGATATCTCTGCTGCGTTTGAGGGCTTTGATTTCACATGACAAAAAGAAAAGGCACCGTTGAGAACATTCCAGTAGCTCCCTTTGAAGGGAGTGATCTGGCAGTGCTCATTTGAATTATTAACTGGGTGAGACAGACAGATACAGCAAAAAAAAAAAAAAAAAGACAAAAAAAAGAGCAAAAAAGCAAGAGATGGAGGAGAGGAGAGATGGGGAGATGGATTCCCATCTTTAGCAGGCAATGCCAAATCCTAAAATACATCAGATATCTATGAGGATTCATATTGGTAATGAAGATGGCTGCCAGTGGAGGTGAGCATTTATTTAATTTCATGTAATTTCTCTTTCTCTTGAAATACAAAAACGACTGTGTAATTACAGGTCAGCTATCCCCCCGTGGCTGCTTGGAAATATTTAATCTGCAGAGGGAGTGTCCCAGAGAGAGTTAATTCTCCTCTGCTACCTTGTTGTGTCTCCCACAGCAGGACCTATTATTACTGCCATTACAGCCACAACACCAAACTTAGAAGGTGACACTTCAGTTGATGCACCTGCAACAAAATAGAAACTGCACTTCTCCAAGGATCGGTTTGAAAGTTGAGGATCTGGTAGGTGATAGGCCGTGCAGGTCTGAGCGTTAAGCGAGCTGATTTGAGATGCCTCCTAGCAGATGCCTACAGCTTTACAAATTCCTGACGCTTTAGTGGAAAGACCCACACTCATGGTCCACCTACACCAAGCACACAGACGCATGTTCAAGTTGATTTAAAACAAAGTGCGTCAGCCTAGTTGGGTCTTCTCCAGAATCAGAAACGTGTTCCTTTATTTATTTACTGGACAGAAGATACTTTTTCAGATAATGGTAACCAGTTAAAGTGGCTGACACTAACAAATGACAGCAGGTCCCACAGATGCACCCTGGGACGTATGGCATGTCTGCAAATGAAGTCCTGGAGGAAGAGTCAAGGAAACTGTCGGGGAGGTTTGGGGTTCGCAGCAGCAAATGTTACAATTTTCTGCGTGTTTCATAATGAGTTGATTTGTGTTTGTATTATATTTACAGTTCTTTTGCTCATGTTGTGTTTCGGATACCTTCGTGTTAGTTGAGCGAAGCGGTGACACCACGGGTGCAGTGGGCAGCCGGTTTAATGACCCTCCTCTAGGTTGGCATTGACTGAGAGTGGAATGTTACTTTAAAAAAGAAATCGAAGCAATTCTATAAATAAATCCGAGTGAATCGCCTTCTATGAGCTCCATTTGCCGTAGTCGTCGTCGTAGGACGATGTGTTAGCGCTTGCTCGGAGAGTTAGCATTTAACTTCTTTAAAGTTCTTTAAAAGTTCAAAATGCCGCTGTGACTTTGCTCTAGCTCGTCTCGTTATCTGGTAACCTTTACTGCTTGGACCAACTCTGCTGCGATGAAGAGGAGGCAGGAAGAGACAGCTTCATAATGTTGCATGAACTAGATCTTTATTTCCTTTCTTATAGGGCAGCCAATACGGTACACAGCAATCGGATAACTGTTACGCTGAATCTCAGGCATATCTAAACACTTTGCAGCTGATTACAATCACTTAATCACCACTATTAGCATGCACTTCACAAGGCTGCGGCTAAGTGCTGGTAATGTTACTTCTTACACACTCAAGTCGCTCACTTTCTGCAACGCCGGACCTGCATCACACACAAATGATCCACAGAGCCACGTTCTTTGAAAGCGAAGGTTTGACCAGTAATTGTAAATAAAGAGAATCACTCCACCTCAGATTTCAGCTTCTCATTAGTTACCCGTGAGCGCAGCGCGTCCTGTCTCGTGGATAAACGAATGCTCGATTAAAAGAATGAGAGTCAGATCAATTGATGCTTCCAAACATTGATTTTAAGCATTGACAGCCCTAAGCCCCATCCATGCTCATCACCATCTTCCAGTGCCATTATTCCGGCCCTTCACATGCAGCCGGGTCTGAAGAACTCAGATCGTCTTTGTTCTTTTTCAGCACAGCAAGTCAGTCTGAACAAGAACCCAAAATACAAACATTTCCTGTCCAGTAAAGACGTTGAGCATTTGATGTCACTGTTACTCATACCGCATTCATGCCTTTAACTTCTTCAGAGGTTCATGAATATTAACAGTAAGGTTAAGCTGAGTTAGCTAACTTGTATGGAAATCGCATTCTTAGTATTAGGAGCAAGGGCCAGCTTCAGTTCTGTGTGATGTTATTGATGGCACCAATAAGTTTGGTTCTCAGAGAAAAGGATTGCCAAAGACAGAAGGAGACATGCTTAGGATGACATCGTTGGTCATACCCTCACGATGACCTATGTTCTACCATTCTCTGCTGAAACATCAAGGTTCTGAATCCAAGGCTGTGTTGGATAAAATTCAAGCAGGATTTCTTGCGTTTTCCCCACTGACTTCAATCTCTATACCAACCAGTGCCCGTGATGTAATGAATACATCTTGTGCATTCTCTTTGTCTGCTTCTTTTAAAGCAGTATCAAACAGAATTAATCAGAAAAATACATTAAAAGGAAGCTCGAAGTTGTTTTTCTTGTACAGTTTAGCGTGCTCTACAGTTCACGCTTGGCTGGATGCATGTTTACAGCTGAGCAGATGCAACAGCAGATGAAGAAGGATGTCACGACTGGGCCTAATAACAGCCTGTTTTTGTTTTAATGCACTTTCCCCTGGCTAGATAGATCCGCTATACATGCCGTACAGTTTGTGTCCTTGAGCGTGCACACGCGCACAGGCGGAGGAGAGGGAGGTGCTGCCGGCCACCGAGGGGGGTGTGTGTTTATGTGTGTGTTTGCGGAGTGGGGGGGGGGCACAATTAAAAGGCAGCATGCAGTGTCCCACGAGGTGCTAATGCCCAGGATCAGCTGTTCTAATGTCATTCACATCCCCTCTGCTATTCAGCCAGCCCGTTTGATGTATGAATCCACCAGGGACTTCATCAGTACCCCCCGATTCTACCAGCACCTCTTTTATACCCCCACCCTAACCTACCCAACCCCCTGTCGGCTCCTCAACCCCTCCTCCTCCTCCTGAGCTTGCACAGAACCTCCCCTTCTGTGTCTGAATGCTTATGTTGGCTTTTATCGCACACAAAGTAAACAGAGTCGCGCCAGGGATAGTGAAAGAGAAAGAGAGAGAGAGATCAGCAGAGACCGAGAGAGAGAGAGAGAGAGAGAGAGAGCGTGCAATAGTGATAAAGGTGGAACATGCACAGTGTCTGCGCACCGCTCGACTCCCTGCTACATCTTCAATAGAGACACAAAAGCCAGCAAAAGGGAAATTTAAAAGGCAAGAGGAGGCAGAGGAAAGGAACTGATCCGAGGAGAGAGGGAGCGAGAGAGAGAGAGAGAGTGTGTAAGTGAGTGGGAGCGAGCGAGCCAGAGAAAGAGAGAGAGAGAAGGAGAGAGTAGAGCGAAAGGATCTCCCTGCTAAATGCGCAAAGCGTCCCGTCACCCCACGCTGAGCTCCATGGCCAACTCCGGCTGCCTCCTGCTCTCCGGCTCCGGGATGCTACCTCACTCGCTCCAGTGTCCCCCTGCCTTCCTCTACCTGCCCGAGGTAAGACTGAATGATGCTCGCTTTGTCGTCCCTCGCTCTCTCCCTCCTCTCCTCTCCTCTCGCTCGCTCTGCATCCGTCCCTTTTCATTTCTCTCTGCGCTCCTCGACGGCACGTGATAGCATCGCACTCGCTTTGTGTTGTTACTCAGAGTACTTTCACCCTCCTAACCCTTGACCCTCACTCTGCCTTTGAGGGGGAGAACAAGGGGGGCAGGAGGCGGAGGTGGAGCGGGGATCACCTCCTTTAATTCTACCCTCTGAACCATCCCGCTCTTCATTCCTTCCCATCTTCCTCTTCTCTCTCCACTGCCTCCCTTTCTGAGTGAAATTAAAGCAGTGAATTAGTGATCGCTGTGACGTGGGACCACGCAGTGTTTGTGTACAACAGTCGCTTCATGACTCATTGTGCTTGGAAGTGTTTTCTCGGTCAGTCTGTTGTGCTCTGTCACTTCTCTGCTGCAAAGATGAGGCAATTTTACAGTTAGTTGTGTTTTTAAATGGAAAAATTCCTCTTAAAAATTGCTCCTTTATCTGAACTTATTTATGCAAGTGGGTGCCAACTTTTTCTTTAGCTGACTGCGAAAACAAAACAAAACAAAACACATTTTTATGTTTTGTGCTGTGTGGCACTAAATTCTGCATGTGTTACCTAGCCCGACCCCCGCCTGTGTTTACTAAAACCAGATTCCAAATGAATTTTGAAGACACAAATTTGAATTTCAACCCAGAATTTTGGAAGTCAGACCTGCGAGGGCTTGCAGGGCTAGTACACAAAGCAGTGATGGCACTGCACCGCTGGTTTTTGGCTCATTATTACAATCTGCACAGTTAATTTTTTGTGATGTGTACACCCAAAAAGTCTCTTAAGTTTCTTGGTCATCTCCTCCCTTTTTCTTTTTTTTTCTCTTGGGCAAAAGAAAATCTGGATTTGTTTAAAAAATACACACATTTAGATCAAAGCATTAAGATTTAAAGTAAAACTGCTCTCACTGTGAGATTTGTTTCAATTTAACAAAGCAAACACCTCATTCTTCACCCCTTAATTTTTCTCCTAGTGACAACACTTTGAATAATTATATCTCTCAGCAAATTAACATTGATTTTCTCGTGTGTGTGTTTTTGCCATCCTCCTTTGGAAATTGATTCAGTCTCTGATCCCCTTGTTTTGTGAAACCTGAAGACTGCAATCTTCTGAGGGGAGGTGAAAAAATCAACAACAAGGTGACTCTTAAGAGCCCGTGCGCCTGTCTATCTGCTGAATAATTCACATGTTTTAATTCAGAGAGTTGGGGGCGGGAGTGCCGTTAGTGGTGGGATGATGGGGACTGGGTGGGGGTGGGGGGTGGGGTGTCGGGCCTCCAGTTCTGTTTTTACAGCCAGCACCATGTGTTGCTGTAAACAGAGCGCGTTACTGCAGTGATCGAGGGGAGAAAATCCTGCTTTCGATCTCCCCATTTGAATCTTATCACGGTAATGGCCCTCACCCCCTCCCACCCATCTGTCCAGAGTGGGCACACCCCACCGGCCGGGTTGTGACTGGGGGGATGCGGGGCATGTGGACAACCAGGTGCCAACAACACACACACACACACACACACACAAACCGTAGAGGAGCCGAAGCTGCCTCCAAACAAAACGAAAATAAGGGTTAAAGATCTGTTGTTGCTTATTGTAAATGAGAGTTTTGGCTTCACAGCTGTAGTGGGAACAAAAGCTTTGTGTCCTTCTTTATACTGACAGCCTGCACTTTGATGACCGCCGTCTTTTACGTCTCACTTTTTCATGTCGAGCTCCTTTCCGCAAGTAAAAACGTTGTAGCACGACTGAGTTTAGGTGCCTTTACCTTCCACTACATCCCTGCTACTTCCAAATCCTCAGGATGAGCACCAACCCTCTTGAGTGTGTGTGTGTGTGTGTGTGTTTGTCCACAGTGGATTCCTTTAAAGTCCAAGTCAGAGCTGAAATTGAAACTTCCTGTGTGCTATTTTCATGAAACATCCTCTTTTTTTTTGTTTCAAATCCCTTTAATGTATCAGCAGCTTTTCTTCCTTTTCTTTTCAGTTTATATTTTTTTTTTTCTTCGTCGTCTTCTTTGCGGTAAATCCTCGCCCTGCAGCGCTGTGAGAGGAAGCAACCCTCTGAGTCACACTGTGGCCAGCGTTTCTCCCCCACATCACCCATCCTTCGTAGCATGCCGCCTGTGTTCCCCCGCCTTTCCCCTCCCCACCCCACCACCACCACCACCAACAACCGACACTCTCCTGCTTCCTCCCCTCGCCACAGTGCAGAGCTGCAGCATCGGCTTGTGTAAGATGACAGCCAGCGAACAGAAGGGGAATAGATTGAGGTGATAGCCTCTGCCTCACAGTTTGTTTGCATTTCAAATAAGACACTGTATTAAGTTGGGCTCCGAACAGCTTTGCTTATTATGTGTGAACATGGTGCTGCATGATATCACAGGAAGACAGGAGTTTATTACATAAAAGATTAGCAAAGCATACCTTGCCTTTATTTGTGTGCAGCAGTGTTTGGGTGTGTGTTCCCAGGCAGCTCGCTTTGATGCTCTTTGTAGTCGGCTGCGGTGCATATAAATCCCGGCTAAATGTTTGTTTTCATTAACACAAGGAGAGACTCCCTGTGGCGTGGTGGGAGAACTGTGGGCTTCTGATTACAAAAAAAAAAAAGTGGCAGTATCACACCACCGCTGAAGGGCCTTTCCTCCTCTCTCGACGCGGGGAGAGTTTCTCCGCCACACGGGGTGCCGGCTTCATCCTTCCGCAGGATGATGTCACTTTTTCCTCTCCCCTCAATTTGTATTGTAGGGGCTCATTTCATGAGTTATGGTGCTGGATATTGAAGGAGTTATGAATTACAGTGTGGTGAGACTTTTATGGGATGCAGTGCTCACCGCTGTAGGCCCGTATTAAAGTATAAATATATTTATGGTACAAGCTGAAGCTAACGGGGGTAGCTCAGGTTTGCTCATGGTAGTTAGTAGCTGTCTTCAGAGTCATAAAAACATGGCATCTCATGGATTTTCTATTTACCAGGCACTGGGTGGGCATATGGCAACGCTCGTAAATGTAACTCTATTATCTAAGACGATGCTGTTGGGTGGGAAGCACGGCGTTACTTATGTCTAAAGAGGAAAAAGCAGCCGTTGTTATTGTCTTGATGTCACATCTCTCTCTCTGTCTTTGGCTCAGACTTATCTCGAGATCTCCCGTGCTCTAAAAATGTCTTCCTTTGATTTGTAATTGGATTTTCTATCATGGCATTCCACTCTGCTGGTGTCTATTGTTATTGTTGCATCTATTGATTTCTTTTTTGTGGCTTCTTCGGTCGGGGTGTTTTGAATTTCCCCCTTAACTGTACATGGCTTTGGTATCGCTCTAAATGGTTAGGTCACCTAGAAGAGGCGATCCTTTCATGTCGGTGGATCCTGGGAGGAATTGCCCGGGCTCTCTGGTTTCAGCGGCCTCCTCCTCCTCCTCCTCCTCTCCTCTTCCTACTCACGCTGATCTCTTTTTATGCCGGCGCTGGTACCGACTCCCTCCCTGCTCACACACACACACACTCTCTCTCTCACACTGATAAATCTGGTTAAAGGCGAGGAATGCAGAGAGGAGAGTAGTGGGAATACTCGTGACACACTTCCCCCTCAGTTCGGGCCTTGATCCTGCCTCCCAAAGCGCCACTATTCAGGGGGACTTTAGATATCGAAGGATTCAGGTTGGTGGTCTCCCGGGGATGGGCTAATGTGAACCGTGCAGAGACGGCTCCTTCCTGGGGGATAATTATTGTAGGCCAAGCTGTACTATTGACAGCTGTAAATGGAGATGCTGTCTGTAACTTGGGAGGCCTAATAGGTTTTTGTCTCTACGTGGGCTCTCGTTAGGCCCATGTGGGTGCATGGGAGATGAGTCTGAGAAATGAGTCAAGGCCAAGCGGGACTCAGAGAGCCCACCACCTCCACCTCAGCACCTCCCGCATGACATTTTTTGGGGAAAAAAAGGGTTAACACACAGCAGTTGTGGCTCTGTGGTTCCGCTCCTGCTTCGCTTCAGCTTAAAAGAAAGAGCCTACTAATGTTTTTTTGTCCTAAAGAAAACCACCAACAGTAGCAACGTGTCCTGCTAATAATTACTGTCAGTATATCTAATCTAATATATGATATCCCTCTGAGTAACATTGTTATGTTTTTATTTCCTTTGCTACTATAAACACAGTAACACACATCCCGCTCACTCAATAACAATATTTTTTTTAAAAATCACCAAAAATGGTCCCAGACTAATTTTCTCTAGCCTATACTGGTGAGTGATTTTTAAAGATGGTCACCTTTAGAAGGAAACGGTCGATCCGAAAGGAGCTCGTCTCCTCTGAAAGCCTAGAAAGATGGGCAAACGCGCTGTTGGTTTTAATCTTTCAGGAAAATTTGTTAACAAAAAGAAAAGCATCGAAACGCCCGCGAGCCAAACGCAGATGTCCTGATTAGGTATCTGCTTTCACCAGCTATCTGATTCTCATTTGTTGTGTTCCTATAGATAAACTCCGCATTTGAAATATTCCATCATATCACAAGGCGACGCCAGCTTTGTTGTTCTTTTCAGTCAGTTTAGTCGAGCACAATTCACTCAGATTCAATCAGGCACAAATCAAAAAAACTTTAAACCCAATTTCATGGGCTCTAGAATATACCTCTCAATATGTTCAGTGTTTTGGTGTGAAATCATTCAGAGTCTTTCTCTCGCCGCTGTTCAGCTGTTTTGTCCCTTAAACAGCTGATTCATAGCAGCATAACAAAGGCGGAGGGACTGATTGAAATGTTTTCTCACTTTTCTCTGCCCCGGAGGAGAATTGTAAATCACAGCTCAGTCGTTTATTTTGAAATTTCATTTGGTGTGTGAGCGAGTGCTGCCTTGTTCTTCACAGAGACTTCACAGTCAGGCTGACTTGTGTGTGTGTGTGTGTGTGTGTGTGTGTGTGAGAGAGAGAGAGAGAGTGAGTGAGGGAGGGAGGCTGTGTGTGTGCGTGCCGAGTGTGTATGTGTGTGCTTTTCTTAAGGCTACCCACCGTCTTACTCCACTAGACCTTTGTAAATGGAACAAAATTAAATTTGTTCCCTGTATAGAAGAATGGCACAAACACTGCAATAGGTTTACTCACCAACAAAGACTTCTCCACTGGGGGTCTGACTGTATTTTTAATGCGAACGTACATATTTGAGCTGACGTACCTCTATTTATTTGTCTGCCTGCGAGGACCTGTTGTCATCTGTAGGTGGACGGTGCAGGGCTTTGCATGCGCGGGGCCGTGCAGCGCATCAATAAATGTGTATTTACATTTTGCCAATAATGCTAAATATCTCCCAGTCATTAATGGTGAGCGTTAGCTTGGAGTGCTCTGGACCTGTAGTGTCAGTAAATTAGCATTCACAGTGCTGCTGATTCTAATATACTCAACTTCTGGAAAACAAAGCTGCAGTCGCAAATGTCCCCACCTCGCGATAATTACCCATCTTTTTTTTCCTTTTCTTTTTCTTTTTTTTTTAGATGTGGCAAATATCTAATGAAGCTTTTAATTAACATCTGTGCTAAACATTTACTGGTGTGCATTGCACAGAAAGGAGGAAACATGACACCACGGGAGATGTTGTGTGCGGAACGTGCTAACCCCACATTAGCGGTTACAGTAAAAACTCGTCACCCTTTAGATGTTGTCTGAACTCTCTGAGATTTTCTCTTGATTGCTGATACGACGGCTTGCTTTAGAAAGATACAAAGGTTAAGATAAAAGCTGCTGGGTGCTGTGTTGCTGTACTGCAGCATTTCCCACCCAGGCCATTTAATACAGCACAGGGATGTGTGCTTGGTTTTCAAATCTCAGCCTCTCACTTCTCCTGAGTGCTCCTCTAGGCCAAAGAGAGCGTGAGCAGGTGGAGGAGACTGGCGAGAGGGAGAAAGACAAGACGCACGACACAACGCCTCCCTGTCTTTACACTGCAGGAGCTCTAACTACATCACACACACACACACACACACACACAACAGTTAGAGCAGCATAAAGACAGGAGGATAACCTCGCAGTAGAAAATGTTTGCAGCCTCTTTTTTTTCTTTTTTATCCCCGAGAATGAAATCTGACCTGAGGTTTTCTATTTCTACAAATGGCATGCTAAAATGCTTAAGCAGCCAGACCAGCTTGAGTCCAATTATTTCTTTACTGCAGTATCTTAGCCAGCTGTGATTATTATGTTTATAATGTGGTGTCACTCTCACACTGTCCTTCAAGCATTCTCCTCGCGGCGGGATCCTCTCAAATGAGACGTATTACCCTGTGTGCTGAGTTAACAGAGTGGCCGTACAAGTGAGAGCGCGAAAGAAAAAAAAAAAAAGAGAGAGAGAGAGAAGCCATCACAAGCCATTAAAAGCACTGCACCTTTTTATCACCAGCAGCTTAATGGCAGTGGTGAACAGCAAAGCATTATTACAGTTCTCCTTGTGCTCCTGCAAGCATGTTTTTCGCCACCGCCAGAAGGCATGCTGACAAATACATCTCCAGACAAACACTGATATTTTGTTTTTCCAAAAGGTCATTATCTGTCTTCATCGGAGCAGCGAGCACGATGCATGGCAGCCAAGTTTGGGGGAATTATTTCTCATATCAAAAAGAAGAAGTTTCTTTCCCCTCAGCACCTCCTCTTGATCTCGCCATTTCATTTTTAAAGGATGCACTTGTGCTGCTGTTTTTGACTACTAAGAGGCACCCTGGGTCACCCGCTAAAGAAGATCAACATTTGAACTATGCTGTTGTGGGTCAGCATGTACGCGTGTATAAAATTAAATGGGGCTTGAAATTGATTTCAAGTTCTCCTTGAAAAAGTCTACAGGTAATTCTAAAATGAAACGAAGATGCCGCAGAGGGGAGTTGACCTCCACTCGGGCGGACTCATAATTGTTTTTGTTTCCCCAAATTAAATGAGCCCTTTTATTATTATTATTTCTATAATGCAGAGTTGGACATCTGAAATTGCCAGTTATGGCACGTTCGTTTTTAGAGACCTGAAGTAATATAAAGTAAATGGTCACTGCCTACTCTTTTTAACACTGTGAAACAAACGACTATGGGAAGGACTTCAAAATAAAAAAAAAAAATAAAAAAAATGGGACCTTTGCTTTAGTTAATCTTCGCTCTGCATGAACAGCAGGAGAGGGGGAAAAAATGCCGAAAGCTCCGACGTTGTTTTCCCTCTTTCCTCGCAGGCAGCCAAACAGGTATCTCGCTGATTACTCTGCTTCTGCTTTGGGTAATCGGTAAGAAAGGAGAGAAGCTCATGTAATTTACCTCAAATCAGAGCCACCCTCCCCCTCCCCTCCCTCCTCTCTCCTCTTCACTTTTCCTCTCCTTAGATGGAGAGTCTAAATATCACTGCTTTTTCTCGCAGCACTTTGTTAGTGGAGCACGCCTCTGTGTTTTTCTAAAATCATCTATCAAGGTGAGATCTGTGGGAAAGAGCAGCGCCTCGGGCTTCCTCTCCATGTGCTTATGAGGTTTTATTAGGTCCCACAGGACCCACTGCTTTGGTGTGTGTTAAAAACAAATGGAACTTACAAATTACAGATTACAGCCTTCACGGGCGCGTGCGTCCGCCTTCCAGTGTGTGTTCGCGAGCGAGCGTTGCTGTGCGGAGTCAGAGGGAAGTGCGGCCACTTTAATGAAGGAATGCTCCTGTGTGTGTGTGTGTGTGTGTTTGTGTGTTTGTGGCGCCGTGTGAAAGTGTTTACGTTGGCCGCTGCTGTAGCTGCCGGCTGAGTGCTGCATTAGCAGTGATAGTGAGGGTCGGTGTCAGGTTGACTGTGTTTTGGCCTAATGGGTCAGTTCAAGCAAATTACAGGGATTTTTTTTTCCCTTTTCCATTTTTCTTTACTTCTGGTGGGATTCTGCCATTCCTGTCCCTCTCTCTTCAAATTTATATTTGCATTCCAGTAAATGCAGCAGCAAAAACGCTGTGTTTTCAAAGAAGACGTGTCGGTGTTGATTTATTTTTTGCTTGTTTTTTTGTAAATCAACATATTTAAATTATTTCTAAATAAACTTAATTTAAGTCAAGCTGGTGCACTCTATGCCTCTTACATTTAGGCCCAATAGAGGCAGGTAAGGCTGTGTTTGGTACATTTAAATCACATGTATATGGCGGCATTCTCACGTAGCTGCATTGTTTTACATAAAGCTGCACAGATACCTATGCAGGTAAAACCTGGAGGGGGGGGGGACAGTGTTTGTGTAATTGCTTTCACTGCCAGAAGGGAAAGTTCTACACTGCAGGTTTAACATATTGCACAACAATGACTGACAAACGTTGATGTTTGCCTCCGATATCCTGGCAGCTAGAGATGGAAACCAGCTGGTCTTCAGTGTTAAAAGATTAGAGGCTGGCTCACCTGTGCGTGTTGGCCTATCACAGCTGTAGCAGTATTAGTATATGTGCTGTTTAGGATACTTGTGAGAAATATCATTAAAACAAAAGTGTGCATCATTAACGGGCACCATCATATTCTAAGAGGCTCTAAGAAGCTCCGCCTCTGCTCTGAAGGCAATTTATTACATGCTTTACTGTATTTTTTATTATTATTATTCACTAGTACCTTTGGCTGGTGAGTCAGAATATCAATTTTGAGCACCGTTTGTCATCAGAGCTGATCAGTGTGTTGATTTTTTGTTTTCGCACTCTAAAATTCGCGTACCAGTTTTGGCACCAAAAATCCAAAATCAGTGAATCGATCAGCTCCAATAAAGACCTTTGATTTGTATCCCAGCCATGCGCTTCAGCCTCCCTGCCCTAAAATTCTGACCAGTTTTTTTTACATTCCTCAAAAATCATATTTAGCAAAAAATATTTTTAAGAGAGAAAAAAAAAAGAATAGTACTGTTGTTGCTGTTATTTGTCCAGGGTTTCAGAATCCTCTTTACAAGTCAGTAAAAGGAAGGCGAATATTATTTCTCCCTGCTGCTGCACAGTGAACAGTTGCTAATGGAACCAATTTATACAAAAGACATCAAAGAAAAATGTGGACAGCAGATTCACAGTATCATCCAGATTTTCTTTGAGCAAAGACATATTGCTTCTAAAATTGTAATCATCGGTATTTTGAGCAGCACAAGCAGAAGCAGATTCCCTGTCACTGTGCTACGGTGGAAATCATCGGTATTGCCGGACCCCTTCGAGTGGGGCGCGTCCCCTGCTCGTTTCCCCGTAACGGTGCAGGTTCCTGAGTGACAAAGCAACATGGCTGCACTCAGGATACAAGATGATGCGTGCATCCTGCAGGTGAGTCTGGCGCGCGCGTCCCTGCACGCGGAACACGAATGAAGACGGCCTCAGTGATAAAATTAAGAGGCTCCAAAGCGTTCGCCGATTCCGCTCGGATTTGGTGTCGGACCCGAGAGACGCACAAACTTTCAGGGAATGCTTTTCTTTTTTTTTCTTTTTTTTAACTTTTACACATAATATGGGTGTACTTTTATTTAAACTGTTGACTGAGGGTTGGTACATTTTACTTCTTATGTAAATGCAAAAGTGCAGTTATTGTATTTAGTCTAGTTTTCATCTTGCTACTGTTAGCATGTGCATGGTGTGACTTTTAAGCCTAAAACACGTCCAGGATATCCGAGGGTATGGTACAATACATATTTCTTAAAAACCTGCGCGTGCACGTTTAGCTGAGCAAAGGAAGCTTTTATGGCGCATTTTAATACACCAAGAAAAAAAGAACGTGTGTTTTGAGTTGTGCCCCGGTAGTTTTATGACTAGCAGTGCCCCTGGTAGACAAATCAAACGGGAGAAATCTGCGTGGTTAGATACCACTAAAGATTAGTTTAAAAGAAAAAAAATCCAATTTGGATGAAGCGACCCTTTAAACACGCAGACAGAGCTTAACGCGGATGAGGATTTTCTATTGCCCACCCCTCCTATTCAGCCCCTTCCTGCTAATTTAATGACTCAGAATTGTAACTCCCAACATTGTTATCATTCAGCAATAGCGAGTAATGAATAGCAATTAACGTTTTCAAAGGAGGGAGTAAAGCTTGAGAGACGTCGCTTTTCACCCTGAAATGTTGAAACAGCGCAGTCGGGGGAGATACCGTCATGTAGAGAAAGGGCCTAATTTATCCGTCCAGCTGTTTTTGGTAAATAACTTTTTTTTTGTTTTTTTTTGTTTGTTTTTTTTTTTGCTTCTTCCTGTCACGCAGACTGCTATCAGTGCAAATACAAGTAATCATTCTAATATCCAACACGTTCTCTCTTCCTCAATGAACTGTAATAAACTGTAATAAATTACTTTGCACATTTTGTCCAATGATTGCTCTTTCTGGTGCCGGGCGAGGAAGTGCTAATTAACTGGATATGAATGAAATTCTAGGGCAGCATGGTATCAACGGCAGGGAGACAAATGCGATTTAGTTCTGTCGCGAGCGAGTGGAAAATTGCTGTGTAAATTGGAGGTTGTTGCTGCCGAGCGTTTTTCTGTGTGCTTACATTTCATGGGTGAGAATCCAATCTCACAGGGCAGCATGTGCGGACTGCCCTCTCTGATACACTCCACCGTCCTCCACCTACTCTATGATAGCGCTCTAAAAGCTCCCCCAAATCTCTTCACACACACTCACGTACACTCCCACTGACACAGAGAAACACAAACACATATTTCAAAAGGTAAGAGCTATTGTCGAGCAGAGGAGCCGCGCCAGCTGAGGTAAAGATGTAAGCAGCCCATGCCTGGCAATTTGACTCATCTTCCAATTCGCCAAATTCCCCCGACACTTGATTTCATGCAACGTAAACAGAGCAAATTCTAATTGTCACACTTGTCCTCTCCTTTACTCTCTCTGCATATTTCCGGCTCGCTTTTACCAGATGCAGTGGTCACTTGAGCTAGGAGGCAAAAAAAAAAAAAAAAAATCCCCCGTCTCCTCATGCAGACTCACTTATTGTCCATTTTCGCCTCTTTGCACTTTTTCATCTGCAGCTGCAGTGTCCATTTTTATCTATGGGTTTGGGCAGTTTTGGAGAGAATTACGGTGACAGAGCCATGGAAATGATAGGCTGGCAGTGAGATATCTCTGCCTCATAAATTCTACATTGCTCGAGATAATTTACGAGGGAGGTTTGTGTGCGTAAGACAGACAGTGCTCCGTGGTATCCATCCACTCTGCGGCCTCCATTCACTTCAGCAGCCCCTGCAAGTGCAGTCGATTTATCGAAACAGAATTTATTTTCACGTTCGTTCCTTTCGTTCCCAAAGCATCACTTTGAATGATTTTGCTCTGAATATGCCTGCGTATTATTTGTTCTGTCAGGATTATTACAGACAAAAGAGCAAACTAATAGATCTTGCACAGCGTCTCTACTACTTTACGACTGAGAGGCCTTCACTTTGAGGTATTCTGCCATCAGCAAAGGTCATCAGCTCCCCTGATTGTGCAGTATGTGTGCGAGGGCAGACCTAAAGGCAAGACAGCTCTGACGCCGGTAATCGTTATTCATGCATATTTCTGTTTGAGGGAGGTTAGCACTCTGTATGTACTGAACTTAGAAAGGTTTCGCCTCTCATATATGAAGAAGGTTACTTTTTCCTGTTCAAACAAGAGTTTCGGCTGCGATCATATTGTTCAGAGAGAGAAGATTTGGATCTTCCCAGTCCTCGGTCTTCATGTTCTCCTTGTGTGTACAGCGCGCCTTTCCGTTTTTATTTTTTTGTCATCTCGACGAGGTCCGAATTCACTCTCCTGTGTTGCAGGCTTGATCTGATGAGCAGAATATGGCTGCACCCTGGGGCAATAGAAGTTTACAACTCAGTTAGCACCGAGCTCTGTGTCTCTATCCAGTTAGGTTTTAGGCCTTTATTTTGGTTGCAGTCAGTGCCTCTAGACTTTCCTCCTCATGAGGCCTTTTTCAATAACACCGTCCTGCTGTCTTCCACGATTTTAAAAATGGATGTCTTTGCGCGCAGAAACACCCCTTGAGGGACCGCATACAGAGTCCAGTGGGTGTAGCGCAGTACAGTTTATACCCCAGCGGCAGTTAAGAATCACTCACTTGATCTTCATGTAAGACTGTTGCTTAAGGGCGGGTAGAAGCTGCACGTCAGCCATGTGTTTGTGTTTGAAGAATACTCTATAGGTTTTCCAATCAGTGCCAGTATTCCCAACACGACTGATGTCAGCGCACCTGCTTATTGCTATGGCATACCTGTGTCGTTTTAACTAGACAGGATGCACAATGGAAGCAGACAAGGCTCTTTCACAGGGGAGTTAATCTAATCTACTCGCACTCAACTTGGACATTCGCTGTCACTGACATGCCGGCGTCGTCTCCAATAAAACAGGTGAAGGCAGAGCGCGCTGACTGCGGCTCTGCAGGTAACTGGGGCTGGCACTCTGCTGGGCTTTCATGTTAACCCTCCCTGGGTTCCATCCAATCATTATACATGAGTATTCATTCTCAATTTGAGCTGCACTTCCAATCAGTTATTCCTGCTGTCTCCTTGTTTCAGAGAACCACTCGTGATGCCCCCGACAGGGAAAGCTTCCAAAAATATGCATCAACTCGTGGCTGCACTGTAGTTTTGTCAGGTAGTTTGAGGTTTAAAAACCCACTGCAAGGCAGATGTTAACATACCTCCTGTTTCTTCTTTTCTCTCTGGCTGCGTCTGTGTAGGTGTGTATGCATTTTGTGCACACAGGTGACGAGTCAGTGATTCGAGTGCTCAGCAGCAGGTTATTTCCTCTGAACCGGGGCCCTTATTTAATGGTAATTGTAGCAATTAGCATGTGAATGAGGTAAGAATTGGATAATAGAACTAAGATAAATATTGATGTTAATTCACATTGGAGGAGTAGTGTGTCTGTGTGTGTGTGTGTGCGTAGTGGAGGTGTGCACAAGTTCCTGTAAATGTATCTGAACTCTCATTTGCATGCATTAACGCGGGGGTAATTACGACCTCAAGAAACATCAATGCTGCTGATTTAAAAAAATAAATCAATTACTCCTCCACGCCAACTATGTCATATCAGGAGAAAATGGATCCGGGCTTGGAGAGGTGCTTTCAACTTTCCTCTCTCAGCCATATTTGCTTTGGTATCTGAACCAGTAACCAGCTGCTGCTGGGAAGGTTAAATGACATCCATCACCTGTCAGACAGCTGACCTGGGGATGAGGCTTTTCATTTTGACTTTGTAATAACAGCAGCTTCGCTCACAAAATGAGATGGATGACCTTGCTTGGTTCGTGTCGTAGGCTCCCCAAAGTTCTCTCCTAGCAGGTAGAGAGCAGGCGATGGGACTGCGTCTCTCTCTCCACCAAATAGCGGCGGTTCTCTTCTCGAAAGGGGTAAGGAAGGAAGACTGCGGCGGACACGGCGGCCTATTTTTGACGACAGCCGGCAGAAAAGGGGGTCTTGGTGGGCCGCTGCGACGGTGCAGTTGTTGGGGTGAAAGTAAAACACGCGTCTCCAGAAGGTGTGTGCCATCTGGGCTTTTGCCCATGTCTGCAAATCAGCAATGTGCAGCGGGCGAAGGGCCATCTCTACCCCCTTCACACATCATATGAAACATTACGAACTTACGCCCCCTCGAAAATATATGCCGACATTCACATCAGCCCCCCTCCGTCCTTTTACACCCCCCTTCTTCACCCTGTCTGCTGTTTTTGAAAGAAAAATGCGAGAGAAGAAAAAAGCAAGGGAAAGAGTGCAGTGCCAGGGGCGGGCGGTGGAGAAAACCTCATTTCTTCCGGCGTGCTGCAGCGAGTGGGTTATTGAGGTGGCTGTAATTTGATAAGGAGAGGAAACTCAATGGACTGTGAGCAAGTCAGCAGTTTGAGGCCAGTCACATTTCTGATGTGATGTGGAGGTGGCGGCGCTGATAGTGGAAGGAGGGATGGAGGGGAGCACCGGAGAAGAAGTGAGGGAGATGACGAGAGGCAGGGAGGGAAAGGAGAGCAGGGTTCCCTCTCCTCCATGAGAACAGAGGGAGGAGGAGGAGGAGCAGTGCTCGTCCTCCTCAGGTCCAGCCGCCTCTCGGACGGAGTTGGAGGCGCGTTCCCAGGCAGATGGCCCGTATACATCGGTCTGATCATTCTAATCTGGAGATCTCCCCGCAGAGCCCCACCAAACCCTTCCCCCTTCTATTTCAAATGCTTACGCCTTTATCCCTACCTTTCTCGCCGTGCTCTGAATTTCCACTCTCTGCAAAGTCACTTTTTGTTGTTGTGGCTGTTTCTCGCTCGCTAGATAAGAGACACAAGTGTGATCAGCGGAACCTTTGAAGTTCCCATAAATAATCGGGCAGCGTGGCCCACTCCGGAGCCCTCAGCTTCCAGTTCAGATCAAAGATTAGCCTCATGTCGGCCCCAACCCTGAAATAAAGTACTTTATTGGATTCCAAAAGCTGGGCAAGCAGGCCCCTTTCTCTCTCACCGCGGGTTCCTCATCAGACATAGGGCCCGAAGACTTTCACACGCAGCCTATCGAGCTGTTTGTACTCCCAGGATCCACAAGAAAGAGAAAACAAGAAAGCCTGAACAATGCTGACTTTTTAATCAACACCACGTTCAGAGGCAATCAGCAACCACGGCCTGATGTCTGAGAAATCTCTTTGTGGAGAAAAAAAAAAAATGGGACAGGGGGATTTTTGAAGTTACTGTTAAACAGGCTGTAAAATGCTCCCTCAGACCTGCAGGGCATTTGGATCTGGCGAGCCCATGCAAGCAGTCAGAGCTGTTCACACATGAGCAGGCTCTCTCATCTGGCTGAGGGCGAAGTCAATCTGGGGCCCGGTGTTTGAGAATGGCAGCCCACCATTCAAAAGGTCGGCACTGGGCTTCTCTGGCTCGTGGTCACACATCTATCCGGGTATGTTGCTGGACTGCACTCCAGGTTAGAAAACTGGCCTGAGCCGATTCTCCGATGCCTGACTAAAATGAACGCCGCCAGCATTTAGATGTCTGAAGAACTAAAGGCGAGTCTGGTCTGTTGTTAGCTGGTTAAAGACAGGGCTCACTGAGCCTTTTGTGAGGAATGAAAAACGATGTCCCTTTGCATGCTAGACTGCTCTCACTAAGAAATGGCCCGATGAGGGTGGAGGGGTGGGGGTGGGGGGGGGGTTGCAACTGCTCCAAACCCTCAGAAGAGCAGAATTATCTTCTTTTATGCACCTCCCACTCGCCGCCATTCAATAAGTGTCCTGTACCACTCAACACCAAGAGTTATTGTCAGGACTTTACAGGTCTGCAGGAGCATCAACAACACTGTGTAAAACATTAACAGGCCTGTTTAATATCCCCATCCTCCATTGCTACAGCTCTCCTAACATTGCACATTTTTGACAATAGGTAATGCTCAAATCTCTCTTCCGGAGCCTAAATCCCCATAAAAACACATCTCATCATGGCAGCTGTATTCTCTGGGGATTTGATGTTCATGTCATGAAAAGCCATACTGTGCAAGCACACTGAAGCGCCCACGCACAGATTAGGCTGGTCATACCAGCTCTCTCTCAATTTTTACATTTCTTCCTTTATTTTTTTATTTTTTTTTCCTTTTGAATTATACTTGGTAAACAGCGGAGGATTGTACCGAGGGGAGGGATTTTATGAGCAAGAAAAAACGTAATAGCAATGAAAAAAAAAAGAAAACCACACCATCATCACTGCGAGATGAAAATAGTTTCAGCCCTTTTAAAGGTGTACAGTATAGAGCTGACTGAGCCAAAGATGAGGTGAAAAATAATTCTGTCAGCAGACACTTTCTCCCTACATCACCCCATTGCACTCCTAATTGATAAATGATGTCCGTTCATTTCATCAAGGTCAGCATACAATTAAAACTTCCGTGATTTATCAGCCAATGAGCAGAAACCAAAATCAGCAGGGATTACGGGCAACAAACCCCGATGCCTGATGACTTGAATATGTACCCACACGGTTGGAGTCTGACCCGAGCTGCTCGCTGGGAGTATCCGGCTTCTGCTGCTCCCAAGCGTGCGGGCTGGAGGTGATGAGTTATCAGGAATACATCCCCATCTGCCATCTTTGACAGCCAGTCTATATTTCAATATATGCTAATGTTTGTGTTTGAAACGGGGCTGCAGTTTGTTTGTCGCGGTGAGAAGAGAAGCGAGGGGACGTCAGGATGTTTAAAAATATGTAACCAGTATGTGGTTTCTTTCATAATTTCAAAAGTAGTCGTTACATTTTGCTCTAGAAGGGACAGATTGCGTGCTGGGAGGGCGAACCGCCACTGTAATTCATGGGATTTTCCATTCATGTGATGACAATCGGGAATAACACGGAACGGGTTTTTAAAAGAATCAAACTCGACTTCTTATTCAAATCTCATATTTGGGCAAGATGCCACGACAGCTTCCAGGCTTCTCTCAAATCTGTATGTTTAGGATAAATCCACCACTAAAAGAAAAAAAAATGGGTGTGTCGAAGACCACAAATCAGTAGGTTTGTGCTTTAATGCTATGCATGATATTTTTAATGGAAAATTTTAGTATTGGTCAGAGACTTAAGAGCGACATGTGATGAATGCTGGAAGGGATGGTCTAATAGAACTTAGATAATGTCTTACACTATTAGACTTTTTCTTTATTAAAAAAAAAAAGAAAATGAAGGGGGGAAAAAAATCAGAAAACTTAATCCCCTTTCCATCACAAAAATGACTTTTAAAGGAGTCTCGTCAGTGAGTTTGTTCCTAAATGTTGCTAAACAGTAGTCACGTATTCGCCTCTTTTTTTTTTTTTTTTCCCGCGCAAGCCAGATAAAAACCACATCTTAAGCTCGAAAATTAAAAGAGGCATATGTGCTTCGCGATAGCCTGTGAGATAAAGCGGTACCATATCCAGTGTGACATTAAATTAAAGATACTGGCAGCTGTGAAATGGGAAACCATGCCAGGCCAGGCCAGTACAGTCATGCTACAGCCTCGTGTGCCCGTGCTTCTTGGTGGATTTCCATTTTCTGAATCTGCATTACCTTTGCATATGAATTAAAAAGGTCATTACAAAGTCTCCTTTTTGATGTCTGAGTGATAAATAATATATATAAGCTTTTGCAAGATATGCTCTTTCAAGTCCTATCTGCGGATCTTTTCTTAATATATGCGCTACATTACTGTGCATGCACATCCTTTGGTGCACATTCCCCCCATGCATACTCGAGATGTATGTTAATGACTTTAATGGGCTGTTCTGTTTCCATTTAATCAGAATCTAAGTTCTGGGATACAGCTGCGTGCGCAGTGGTGTCAAGGCATCGTGTTCGGGCCCAGCTGAAAGCTGCTGCTGCCTGCCTGCCTGCTTCAAACCTGCACTCCCAGCATCTCAGAGACTGCCTCAGATGCCTGCTTGATTGCACTACGTGAGGCAGTGTGTGTGTGTGTGTGTGTGTGTAGTGGGGGAGGTGTCAGGTGAAGTTTAATGTTTGTAAGAGAGAAATCTCAGTGTGAGAGAATGAAATATGAGAACTGTGCTTGATGTGTGGCGACTGCAGTCTTGGAGTATTCGCCTCAAATGGTTTTGTGTGGTTCAGTGAGCACTTGACAATGGGGGCTTGCAGAGCCTTTTTAGCTTGTTTCCATCCATGTATGATACTGTTTTATGGACTGAAAAAGACCTAGAGAGATAAATGCATTTTCCTTATCAACCGTAATGAGTTTCCTCACATTTCAGTGTTTACTTCTGTTCTTCTCTCTCTTCCTCCCCCTCCATCCTCCCTGCGGTGCTTCTTTGGCGTTCCCGCCCCAGTCCAGAGCAGCCCATCTAACTGAACCTGATACTGAGATTTGTGCGGCTAATTCCCTGCACTCACACAGCTCAGTGTGGTGTCATAATTGGCACACCATTGATTTATGTCTCCTCTTACCGCACCCTGAATGGCTGATGAGTCGAGCTTCCTGTCATAATAGGCCTTGTCCAGGCCTCTTGCCGCTCGGCTGCTCGCCACACTCCTTCCTGTCCTGCGTTATGTGTTGTGGCTGAAACGCAGCTGAAACTGTGTTAATTTCCTTTCTACACGGGGACAACATGGGCAAAGTGCTCATATTCTACCTTGCAGCTAATAACATTCTGTACATTTTGAACTATTAATGGGCTTTGAAGCCACATATATCCACAATCTCCGAGCTGTGTTAGTCCGTAATTACACGGCAGTTGTCTAGTAAAGCGAAGCAACACTATACTAGAGGTTAATGGCTTCAGCACATTCCTTTGTTCATTTATAAATGAGACATAATTTTTATCATGCTGACCCATGTTAGGACCAGAGAGGGATTTTGAAGTGCGCTCTCTTTCTCGGGCAGCCAGCAGGGGACTGTGGCGCCTGCCGGGAGCTGGGGTGTCCCTGGGGGCTTTTGTAATCTCGTTGTCCCACGGTAGGGAATGGAAAGAGGAGGTGGAGATGAGGGCTGCAGCTCTGAGGAGTCCCAGGCCCCGCTGGGAACACTTGCTCCATCTTCCCAGCTAACTCCACACCGCCAGAATTCTAAAAGTAAGCAGTAAAGATGCTCTAGTCATCACAATCACTCCTTCGCAAGCTCTGCCCTCATTGATTTGTTAGTTAGATCCGGCGAGGAAGGAGTCGTGGAATGAAATGAAGTTTTCCATACTGTTTTATTTCGTGGTGAACATGCATGTAAGATGCTGTTACGGTCATTTTCTTTACCTTTTTACCAGCAAACTAAACAATCCATAGTATTATGAAAAATGTATTGAAAGCTGTAAGCTGTGGGGATGGCAAGAATAGAACATATTCAGCTGTGATGTTGCTCCTTTTTTCTTCATGCTTGCATTTCATAAAAGTTTCAGCTGGCTGGCCTTGGGAAATCAGATACTATCACAAAGGCTGCAGTTACACCGAGATCAGACTGAGGAAGACAGTGAAGTGCGAGCGATGGAGCTGAGTCAAGGGTCGGCCAGGTTAGGAGTGGTGAGCTGGAGAGCGGGCAAAGCCAAGATCAGTGGAGGGCTTTAGCCGCGGGCGCGGTCCTGCCTCTCCAAACTCACTGCATTCACGGAGCTGCCGACTGGATAGGCGGGGCTCAGCCAGATGAGCTGTCAGGCAGAAGTCAGGGCATCCATGGGAGGCTGTGTGAGAGCAGCAGCACGTGGCTGGGAAGGAGAAAAAAAAAACTATGGCAGTGAAGGAGTGGTGGGGAGGCAGGCAGAAAAACCCCAGACCTTGTGTTTCTAAAGCCCAGCTCATACATTGCTAATGCCTGGAGTAATATGGGTCTCATTCATAATGGATAAAACCTTGGCCCGTGCTCGCAAAGTATATCATGCACAATGTAAAGAGGTTAAAGATTGGGTTGTGTTTGCCGGGAATGTGGTGACCACTTTGGGTCCAAACATTAGCGTACACTATTGTGGATGCAGGGAGGGGCAAGTGCATTACAAAACACGAGGCCTGGGGGGGTCTGGTATAAGGACAGTGGGAGGCAAATCTGCTGACAATACTTGAACCCACCAGTAGTGTTTAGAGAATTTACTTTTAGCCTGTCTGTCATGGTCTTTGTCTAGCCTTGGCTTTCATTTTTATGTTGCTTGATGCCTGCCATAACGTTAGTGTTATGGCTATAAATGGGGTTTCACAGCACCATCATGACAGTACTGCGTGGTTTGCGTTGTGTTGTGCAGCAGACAGAGAGGCTATACACCTGTCAGAGGCACATTAGTTGGTGATGTTAGGCAGCCCCACCATTCACCAAAAAAAAAAAAGCAAACCCCCCGCACCCCAGCAGTCCCAGAGGTGGCTTTTAATCTTCGGCTTAATCGACAGTCGAGAACACAGGCAATTAAAAATATAGTAGATGCATTTGAGGAAAAGTTGAACCATGGCCTCGTTGAAGCTCTCAGCGTGTCACGAACACTTTTTTTTTTGTACAGTGATAGCTGGGCCAAACACGGTGCAGTGCAGAGGAGGTGAACTGCTTTTGGAGATAGAGCATTGGCAAAAGGCTGCTTCTTCCCCTTTTTACTGTCCCTCTTTTTTGCTTTTACCTAGGTGACTGTGCACATAAATCAGCACTCCTGTTTGGCCCCATTACCAAGCACTTCCTCCACCACTATCCAGCCTCCTTCTCCTCTGCTCCGCTGCCTAAACAATGCATGAACCTCTCAAAGGGCAAAATGCTGTACCACTTAGCAAATGAATATTTTATAGTGTGTAAAACTATGTACAGCCTGGCTTTTGACTTGCCACTTTTTTTGCCTCTCCGCCCCCTCTCTTGCTGTTTGAGGATGCGCTGATGCTGATTGGCTATAAGATCATTCTGAGCCATTCGCCATATAACATCTGGCACTTCTTTAAGCAGCATTTCAATTGGTCCTTTTGATAAGGCAGAGTGCTTTTGCGCATTGAATGTGTTGTAATTTCATTTCATGTAATCGAATCAAGCCCTTGAAGCCTCTTGTCAGATTACATACAGTACAGTGGAGTCCAAATGGTGGGGGCAGGAGTGTAAAGAGTCCAATAAAAGCTGAGAGAACTTATGAGAATAATGTATCACACAAATGTGGTTGTGGCTTCATTTATGCCCACAAGCCCGCCCGCCTGCCTACGTTGTGTGGTCCCATAATTCTGAAGCAATCATCCAGAAGCCTCCTTAATGCCCTGCGTCTCAGTCAGGGATCACAGAGCATTCTTCTTAGGTCAACGGTCTTTGGGTTAATGATCTGATTAAGGCGCCACGGCTTTCAGTATCAGATGTCTGTTTGCAAGGGATTGAGACCCAACACAGTCTCTCATCCTTGTTGCACCTGCTTTGTTCCCCTCGTCTACAGCCTCCGCCCTCCCCGGCACTCTTTCGCTTGTGTCACATGGTTGTTGCGCGCGTGCGTGCGCGTGTGCGTGTGCGTGCAGAATCTGCTAAAAAACTTTCTGCAACTTACACACATACCTAACCTCTTTGGCCTCCATTTCCGCTCTCCCTCCCCCTCTCCATCCCATCTCTCAATTCCCCCCTCTTTCTCTGTTTTTTCTACCCATCTCTTTCTTTCAATTTCTCCATCTCTCTCTCCCTCTCTCCCTCCCTCTCTCTGCTGATCGATATTTGGGGCTGAATTGGCTGAAAGGGGAAAAGAGGCCTGTAAAATTGAGGAGACAGGCTGTTGGAGGGCAGCCAGCCTATCTCCCTGGCTTGTTTATGCTTCAGGAATGATTCCCAATACCAGATAACCTGCAGTAACGTCAGCATGTGTCTGTCTTGAGGGATGGCCATAGATCCGCCAATTTCTAATTATCGGCCAGCCGACCACTTATCTGAAGAGTATTTATTGTTATTAAAAATGTTAATTGCATTCTGAATTAGGCTGCTTTTCACGTGTGTTATGTAATAGAAATGAAGACGTTTTCAGACCGGGTAGTACACTTAAAGTAGTGTTGAGGAAGCTGTCCAGGTCAGCTGCTGGAATGTTCTGTCCAGGCTTCCCTCTGTATGTGTGTGTGGGTCTTTGTGTGTGCGTGTGCGTGCGTGCGTGCGTGCGTACGTGCACGAGGGGGCCCCTTGGGGAGTTTGTCTTTCTCTATTTGTGTTTGTCAGGGGATTTTTTTGTGGCAAACACACACTTCATCACTTTGACATTGATTAAAAATACATGGCCCTGTTCTCGGGGACAGTCAGTGCACAAATCAGCACAGTGTTCAGTTCAGCACTTGGCGTCCAAAGCTCTCCGGCCCCTGCTCCTCCGGTCTTAGCATCCAGGCCTTTGCTCGTTTAATTGCAGTGCTGCTCTGGGCATCGTAACGGCAGCTCATAGGGCTGCAGGCGTACATCCATCCGTCAACATGCTGCGCCGCGGTCCACTGCTCGCACATACACACTCCGTGCAATCAAGTTTAGGGCAGCGCTCGGTGTGATCATCATTTTAAGAGCAGTCAGAGAAACCTGCCTCCAATGATCATCTTTTGCTTCGCGTTCTCCTGTCGAGCAGCTTCACCTTAAGCTGACACAGACGCCCATGTGTTCTATTTAAAATTAACTCCTGCCTCGTTTTTGTTCTGCGCCTGTTGTTTTGGTGCTTTGTTGCTTTGCTCCTCTCTGTTCCTACCTCCTCTTTGTCCCCACCTCGCCTCTCTTCGTTCAGTCCCTGAGTGCCTCTCTTGTTTCCTTTGGCTCATCTGTTAAGTGGGAGATAAACCTCAGTTAGCTTGTGTGGAAGTCTCTTCAGTGGGGAAAATGTTATCTGAGATGAAGCAGAAGTCTGAGAGGCACAGAAAGGTCTGTGCTTCGGTGTGTGTTCATACTTGAATGCATACAAGCGGGCATATACTCTCAGGTGTACGGTGCCCTCGTGGTTTGTTCACCGTTGCGGTTATGGTGCTGACTGTACCCACTTCCTCCCTCAGTTAACGCAGCCCTTCATTCCGCTGCCCTCCACTCTCGGAGCATCTGGTGTGGTCATCCGTACCTAATGGCCTTACGTCGAGGCCCGTTTTCAAGCTTTGCCAGCAGAATTGTTGCTCCGTCAGTTACTGCAGGGGCCATTTTTCTGGGATAGCTCGGTGGTGGTGGTAACCCAGGCAGGGCAATTAGAGGGTACGCGGAGGGGTATCACATCCACTTCTCCCCCTGCTCCTCATCACAGTGCTGCGGTGGTAGTGCTGCCGATCGATGGCTGGACCTGGAGTGGGGGAGTGGGATTGCTGATTAGGGAGGGATCGGTTAGAGGGCCCCAAAGGAGCCACAGCTGCTTCTCCCAGTTTGTTTTCCACAGTCGTTCTCACTTCACTATCTCCACCTCAAATGCTCCTGCTCCTATTTGGAAGCAGAATGAGTGTGTTCCTGAGTGAGTGAGAGTGTGTGCGCGCATTACCTTTACCCTGACATCAGTGTGACATGGCACTTAATGGACTCTGCCATGTGAAACAAGCACCCTCGGTTAATTACCTTGCCAAGGCCCTGGCCTTTCTGGAGCAGTTCATTCCCACTTGGGCAGGGACTGCTCCCGAATGTGTGTGTGTGTGTGTGTGTGTGTGTGTGTGTGTGTGTGTGTGTGTGTGTGCGGGAGAGAGAATGCACGTGTGAATGCACGAGCTCTCCATTGTTACTCTAATCCTTTGAAGTTGAATCGGATTCGGCCTCTTCCCTCTAAAAACAAGCGTTTTCTTTTTTTAGAGGGAAGAGCTTTTGTTGTCGCTTCTTGCACAAGTGTAGCAAGCTGAGGCTAGAGGCGAAGTGCTAACAAAGAGCCGAAGATCCAGTAAAGCTGGAGGCTATTCTGGGCGTTAAGGGCCGCACTGGTACACTTCCTGAATAAGCTCGGCTCTCCGCTTCATTCATATGTCGATTAGCATTGAGCCCATATCTCACGTTTGAATGGAAGTGACAGGTGCACAAATGTCCACTTCCCGGCCTATCTGTGCCGTGTGTTTTTGGTGAGTGGATGTGTGTTTTTTTTTTTTTAAAGCTCAGTTTTTTCAGTCTCCACCCACCACCCCACCCCTTATTTTTCTTGTACTCTTCAGTTGACCCCACTGACAATGCAAGAAAATGTGATTCTGGGCAACTTTCTCAGGTTGACCGCCCAAGCACCGTGCTCTAAAACAGGTGGTGTGCAATAAAATATTTAACGGTCTTCTCAGAGCATTATATACCATGTATTATATACCATGCTGTCCACTCCATATGTCACACGAGTAAACAAATTCAGCGGTTTCCTGTAGGCGCACACCTCGCGCCTGCCCACTCTATTCACAACAGTAAATGAATTCATGAAAGTCAACAGTGGCCAACTTAAACATTTTTGATGTGTTCAGGCAGCTTGACAACATAAACAACAAAGGCTTTGAAGGCTCACTAGCTGGGTTGACTACTTTTATTACTAATTACCTTTCATATGCAAAAATATCCTCAAGCTTATTGTTTAAGACTACAGTGCAGTAAAAGGAATAAATTGCAGCTGAAATTAACTTCTGCTTTGTTTCCCCCGTTCGTCCGTTTCAGTCACTTCGCCCTGACTCACTCTGCTTTTTACTGTTAGTGGGAATTAGTGATGAAGAACAACAAACTCTCTCACTGCACAGTGCAAAGCGTTTCAGACAGGCGCTGATTATCTCATAAAAAAAAATGATGATGTCATTGATGACGTGTTCAAATCTTTTATGTTGCAATTACATTATCGGTTTCATTTTGGGAGTCTGAAAATGTCATTGAGCTACCTCCGATATTAAGCCGTTTCTACGTTTTGTTTTATTAGTTCTAGTTTTTATTTTTATTTCTCCCAGCTACCCAAACCCCTCTTCTTCTTTTTTTTAAGTTTTCTTTTAAATTCACGTTTGCTGCATGTTTACTTTCCATTAACAGAACATTTTTAGTCTATCTAAAAGGGAGAAGTTTGCCAATATCCTAAAATAAGAATCTACTCAGTTATAAATATGCAAGCTGTAAAACTTACTTCTTCTCTTTTTTTTTTTCTTTTTTTTTTTGCTGCAGTACATAAATTTCTTGCTCATTCTGCATGCCTCCATTTGCATGCACACTTTTGAACAATGGAGGCTGAGTTTCAGTATGCTTGGCCTTCAGGCTTGGTGGGCAACAAAAATGAATTCAGTCAATGTTGACAAACTGCAAGTTACCGTCAGACCTTGCAGTCCTGCTTTTTGTCACAGGAATGTTTCATGTTCCGCCTCAGATTTATGGCTCTCTGTCCCTTGCTTCAGATGTTTTAGTGGGGCTACCCTGTGTTTATCTCCGAATTACAGGCTGGGGCTCTAAATACTGTTTATATGTTGTTGTCATCTGCTTGCTGAGATTTCTGAGAAGTAGCAATTTTCAGCTGAAATCAAAAAGGAGTATCGATTGCACTGACGGAGAGTTCAACTCCCAAAATGAAGTATGGATGTGATTTGAAGGCTTGGAACTGAACTAAGGCACTTTGATCAGGAAATCTGAGGAGGCAACAATTGTGACATGGTTGTCTTCACTGTAGATGAAAGGAGACTAGAGGTATTCCCCCCCCTTTCTGTCTGTCTCCATTGTGCATTTTACAGTAAACAGCCTCTGACAGAACCTCCATCTCTCTTTGAGATGCAAGTTATCCAGCATTCAATCAAACTTGAATTTTGAGAAGGAAAAGAAGAAAAAAAAACAGTCTTTTAAATTAGTTCATTGTTCTCGGCTGCTTGGTTGAGATTAAATTTCATTGACAAAGACAGCAGCTTTCATGTTCAGAAGTTTCATATGACGGATTCTTTTTGAATATTACTCAGAAACTTCACAATGGAGACCACCGTGTGCCAGCTCAAAGTTAGCAGACCTCTCCATCTCCCGAGGTGTTCAATTCGTCATGGCTGATTATACAGCACGAGCTGCCAAAGTAGAGTGAGACCTGGCTTTACCGCTGTCATTACCATAGTGGGGATATACACTACAGCACCTCTCTTCCGAACTTCCAGGCTCGTGGCAGGCAGGCAGGAGAGACTGTGGCTGCCGGGCACTGCTGTACGGGGCGTCAACCGCCTTCATTAATGATGCAGCAGCAGACGCTGCCTCTTCTCTTGCCAAGACAGATAGAGAGAGAGGAGAAGGGCCCCTGAACTGAACAGCCCCATGGGTTAACCTCTAACAACCTCCCTCCCGCCCCCACTCCCTGCTTGCCTGACTCAGACTCAGTCCAACTCCCCCATCCACCTCATCCTGTTCGTTTGCAACCGCAGCCAGGTTGAAACCGAGCCGCTCCCAGAGCAGCAAAGGGGCAGGCAGGTGAGGGTGAAAGGGAAGGAGGTAGAGTGACAGCGGTTAAGGATGCTGACCGGAGCCTTAACCGCACTTTGCGAGCCAGAGAGATAAGCGACATCCTGCTGGATTGGCGCTCAAGAGGGAAGTTGGCTTTTAGCATCTCTTTTCTCTTCCTCTCAATAGCTCCACCAGCTTCTGCAGCATCGACGTGTGCATGTGTATTTTTTTTTCTCTCAACCTCGTGAGGTTGGTCCACTACCTTGACTCAAGGTGCAGACAAAAATTTATGAAACCTTAATCCAGTAGAAAAGGTGCCACTGTTGATTAAAGAGAACAAGAAAAAGTTCCTTCCACTTTGAGCCATCATTGCCCTCTGGCCTACTTTTATCAAAGCAGCTAAATGTACCAATTTGTAGCTCTGCGTGTATTAGATAACAGCACGCTGTTATTCTGAAGATGTCACATTTTTTTTTATATCTTATGCAACCATATGAAACACAGCCCCAACTGTGAATACCTGTAAGGCTCTCTGGTTGCTGGTGGCTATCTGAACTGGCAGCGTTCGCGTTCTTTCTAAAACAGATAAAGTCGGAATGATCTGCAGTCCCAGCTGAACTTTTAAGTGTATTAGATTTCTTTAATACTGTACACTTAAAGGACTGCGGTTTGTGAAAAATGTAAACATAGACGTGTTGAAAGTTTCAGCCTCCACGAGGCTGCTTTGTGGTGGATGTAAGAGAAGAGGGTTGGTTTTTTTTGGTTTTTTTCCCATCCCACCCACATCTCTGTAATTATGTGTCTGTAAACGATAACCCACTTTAGGCGAGTTTTGTCGCACTCAGCACAAACTCAGCAGTGGCTCGCGAGACACATAGCAACATGACTAAAAGGTGTACTGTCCTTAGGAGATGGGGTCTTGTCATGCAAAGTATCCCCCGTCTCTCTCTCCATCTCCTCCCCACCCACTCCAAGCAAAGTGGCATTTCCATTTTCAGATTGCCTCCCGAACCCCTTTGTGAAAAGAATCGAATTACGCTGAAAAGCACCAATTGATTCTTTCTGAGCACAATAGTTTTCATCATTTAAGCCAATCTCAGCAGGTTTCCCTTCTCTTCAAGTACCTATTGAATCCGGTCCAAGAAGTCATTGTGACCATTTTATTGTTTCAAAATGGGTAAATGGGTGAATGGCTTCTGGGATCAGGAGACACGGCTCCAAGGAACCATGTCAAGAGAGACCGATGTGAGGGGGCTGGGGGGTCAAGAGTTCAGCCAGTACATCTCTGAGGTCTAGGGTATGCATTTCACTGCTTTAACACACCAGTGGTCCTGTAACAGAGACTACCTGGTACCCAGAGGCTCTTTTTGATGGCAGCACTGAGGACTGGATTCCAGCTCATTATAACTGCTAATTTGCCACTAGGACAGTGCAGCAGGTTCAAGCTCAAAGCAGAGAGGCTTTTTCATGCACGGTACATTTTTGATGCAAGAGAAAGAAAGAGGAGGGAGGTTATCCTCGAGGTGTTTGATAAATGAGCCCCCACCATCCAGCTCTTTGCAGCCACCCACATCCAGGCCACCCCATCCCCACCCACTCCCGAGCTTCTGATTACCCTTTGGGGGCACTGTAATGCAGCCTTCATGGCCGTAATCTCGGTGCGTGCACAGCACGGCGAAGCAGGGCAGGAAACGCCACCCTAACCTCGCCACCAGTACGGTAATGAAAGGCAAGCAGGTGAGGAGTTCACGTCTCCGCTCGGGCTTTAATCAACATTCCCGCAGACATGCAGTAATGTAAAAAAAAAAAGAAGACGTGGGGCCCTGTAACGAGCCCTGCTTCCCCCCCCTCCACCACTACCATCCACCCCTTCAGCGGCCTTATTACAGACTATGTGAGAACGGAGAACAAAACGGGGAACATCACTTTTGCAACCCCGCTCAGCATCAGCTGACATCAGCTGCCAAGTTTACAGGAGCTGGGGGAGGGGCCCAGCAGAAAGCCTGTGGACCGGGCTCGGGCTCTGTGCGTCTCTGTGCTTTGACTAGCTACCTGCGCTGACGGACAAAGAGAACAGAGGCACTCTGGGTAGTCAACAAAGGGTTTGAGTTGGATGTGTCTGTAGGAGCCGCAGCAAGTGATGTTCAGCCAGCGATACATGGACGAGCTCCATGTGCACTGTCACACCTGCACTGGTGCTGTATATCAGTGAGACACTCCAGTTCTCATCTGGAGGGAAGCCAGACTCATGAGCTGGAAGCTTAGCTGATTTTTTCTTTTTTTTTAACTTTACTTTGTTCCCTCCCTTCATCAGCGGCGCACTTAAAGAAACAGAATCCCTTTAAACCAGATATGAGCGAAGGACTGAGGAGGCTTTTTGTTGCATTAAAATGTGTGAAACGTGGATCATTGCAAATGTCACTGACTGTCATGGTCACGTCCCCCACCTGCTTATGAGCACAGACCTGAATTTTATCCCCTTTCTAAGGGCAACTTCCCCTCGCCGCGACGAGGAAATTAGACTATTAGGCAAAAGAAAAAGCAGTGAGTTTTCTCTGTGTGTGTGTGTGTGTGTGAAACTCTCGTGAGCAGCCTTGTTATGTGTGTTTATGTGGGATGTTTTATTAAAGGTGCCTCTTGATTGTGTTTTAAAATGGAGCTTGCTTGACCTCCACTGCACGACCGAGCACTGTTGAAATATTTACCATCCACAAAAATTGTCACTTTGCCCAGTGTCCCCCCGATCAGTCATCTGGCCCGCGTGACCCTCGATTACTTCCACCCCCTGCGTCCCTGTCAGGCCTACATGATCAGGCCCTGGTGGCTGCTTTTGTCCTTTTCCCTCTGTAATGTAGTATTTCATGCTTTCTCGCCCGATCTGCTCGATCAGCAGTATTCCCCTCTGTCCCTCCGCGCCTCCCCCTCGTTCGCCCTGTCCATTTCCTCCCTCCATTGGTTTGACATACGCGGCAAAGAGCAGAGAAGTTGCTTTTCACCGAGGTGGATTCACTGGAAGTTTGGATCGTGATGCGCTTATTGACTTTCTTTTGCCTCCCGTCCTCCAAGCTTGTGACGGGAAATAAAGAGAAATGACCAGAAAACGACGCCGTGCTTAATTCCGCTGTTCTTATCTAATGAAATTAATTCCAGCTGTAGACACGGTGCCTGTCCTGGCACAGATGGAACATAACAGTTCTGTCAGAAAGTAATTATAAAACGGTGTCAGGCCAGAAATGTGGAATTAAAGTTTTACCAAAACAGTCGAGACCAGAACTTAATATGTAACATCAGGTTCCTGAATGAGATCAGATATAATCCTTCTGCTCTTTCCCTCCATCGTTGGATAAACAGAGACAATCTCCAAGCTCTTTTTATTTATATCCTTAAGACCATACCCAAACCTTGACTGTATATTTTTCTTTTGAAGATCCCTACCATGGATTAAGGTGCTCCTAATTGACTCAATTATCCCATCCAGTCAAAGTTTGAAAAGTAAAGTGTGGGTTGCGAGGATTTTTCTGGCATTAAGTCGTCATTGAGGGGGGCACGCGGGCCCAGTGTATTTACTGCCAGAGCCTGCGTTTATCCAACCTGATGCCTCTAATGCGGGTATCAATCTCCACAATGCGTTCTCCCTCCAATATGGGTCGTGTCATCTCTGGTTAGTGGAGTCTCCTGATGAAATTGTCCAAAACTCCACCAATCAATCAGGCTTGCCGGCGGATTGATTTTCTTTCATCTTTCTCGTCTTCCCTTTCTCTTCCTGCCCCTCTCGATTCCGAGGCCTCTGATGTTTCTCAATGTAAGACGAATGTCGCACAGAGGGTAAAAGAATGTCCCGCTGTGACCCACACCTACCACACAATTCTGTTTTTTTTTTCCAGCTTTCTTCTGTTTAAAAATTTTCTTTTCGAACTTTGATAAAAAGAAGTATCCTTCTAATCCCGATGCTCCAGATTAGCTCTCGCCGCAGCCTTTTAAAAAGCTCTCTCCAAACAGAAAGCAAATCCTTTCATTTTTCTTCCGTTTTTTTTTTTTCTCTTTTTTCCCAGGCTAAAATCTGCATTGTAAGAGCAGAGCAGTGAAAAGGGTACCAGACAGGCAGGTCTGCCCCCAGTTTCCCTCTTTGGCTGGGGACGGCACAGCTCGGCAGATCAACACCCCCGCCCTCCATTTATATGGGCCTCACGACTTTCCCCATAATGAAATATTCACAGGTCACTGGTTCCCTGAGAAATGATGGGGGTCAGTCAATTGCTTTTCAGCGAGTAATTTTCTCCCCCTTCAGACGGCCCTGCTTGTCGTGTTGACAGTCATTAGCGCAGGAGGAAGGCTGGATCGAAGCGCAAGTGTGACACTTGTCAGACAGTAGCAGTCTTTAGCTCCTCTGCCTCTCTTTTATTTCCCGCAACCTTTTCTTCTTCTATTTCATCTAGCTTTTATGCTCCTTTTTTGTGCACCCTGCTGCTTTTCAGCTTGAAGTCAGCTGGATAAATCATGCCACTGCAGTTTTTTTTTTTCTTCATACATCTTCAGACTCCATTTTTCCTTTCTTCTCCTTCTCTTTTTTTTTTTTTCTTTTTTTTTTTTTTTGTTGAGCTGGCTAATTCCATCCAGAGAATTTCCTTCGTGCTACTATGTAAAAAATTAGCTGGCTGTTGTCTTCTAAATGTCCCTTTTTGTGTAATAATTCACTCTGAAATGAGGCCATCAAAAGCCAATCAAAAGAGACACTTCAGATTTGGTGATTGGTGATTAGACCTCCGGAAATCCCAGGGAAAGTTTAGCCAAGGCTCTTTTTTCTTTATGACTTAGCCTGACCTTTAAAGATATTAACATTTGACATGATGAATGGTGCACAGAGGAGACAGAGACTTTTCCTATTAACCAGCTGCAGTGGAGGAGGATCGCACTCTTTCCTTAGCCTCCCCTCCCCCCACCCCCCCACCCCTTCTCCCTTCTCCCTGTCCTTAAAGGTGGAAAGAGAGAAAGGGAGTCACGTCAAGCAGTGACACAGTGTTTAAAACGATGCGGGAGTGGTTTGAGTGCTCTTTGCTGGTATAGGCACCACAGATGGCGAGGCTGACCCCGAGGAAAACTCCAATTAGCTAACAGTAATGGCTGGGCCCGGTGCCTTGTATCTGCAGGCGGCCACAGCGCTGACCCTTAGGCCTTGCGTTCCCTCCTTCTGCTGAGATGTGATGGAGAGCTGCAGAGCAACCGTGGCAATCTGTTTCCATTGTGTCAGCTGCCACATAGTAGCACTGTAGCTCAGCATATATATATATATATATATATATACGTGCACACACACACATATCTGTGCACTCAGGTTGCAACAATGTATCCAGCTGATTCTGGATTTTAAATAACCACTGGATGCCACCAGACAGGCCTGCCTTATATGATGAGGGGATGTTGGATAGTATCAGTTACATAAATAAGGACCTGGATCATTACTGTAAGGGGGGCGGGGGGGGTGTTTGGTCCAATTTGGTGGTGGTTCTGGTTTTTTGCTGGAATAATGAAGAATCCCAAAAACAAGTGAAACTTGGTGAAAGTTTGGACATTATTTAAAAACTTAAGGGAGTAGTTTTTTGTTTTTTTTTCCCGTGGATCCAGGATTTTATGATGGATCTGTTTCCATCTCCACATGCAGAGTGAAGATTTGCCTATAACAAGCGGGAGGTTCACCCCAAATTCTAATTTATGTACTTTCCCTTCAGTCTGCCACCCTGTTCCTCTATGTAGGTTGTTTTGGTGTGAGTTTCCCCGTTTTTATATATTTGTGCGGCACCCGCGTCATAGCTCTCAAAGCTAATCCACGACCAGTTTCCTGCAGGAACTGTTTTCTTTGTAGCTCCAGTCAGATGAAGGCTGCAGCTAGCTTATATCACAGCTCAGCTTGCATTTACATCTTTTGACCAGGACAAACCTCTCATCGCGGGTAGATTTGTGCTTCTCTCTGCACGGTTGTGTAGCGCAGTTGCTGTTTGGTAAGAAAACCGTTCCCAGTAGTAGCGTTTTTTTTTTTGTTTTGTTTGTTTGTTTGTTTGCATTTTTCCACCATGTAATCCGATCGTGATTTCTCGAAATTGGAGCATTGCTGCCAAGTTTCTAAAAGTATATTTTGGATCTTTGAGCAACACAGTTGTCATTGTCGAGCCAGAACGGGCGATAGCACCAAAACAGGGCAACTTCCACTGAAACGATCCAATCCAAACTGAAACAGTGCATCACTCCAGGCCAAAGGAGCAATGTGTGAATTTGATCTCAGGGTGAACTGTGCCCTTAAAGAGGATTGTGTAGCCTTAGCAAAGGATATAAGTGCACCCAGCATCAGTGGATACTTGACAAGCCTCTGCAGTATATAAGTGGTTACAGCTCGAGTGGCTGTCTGGTAATTTGGCCTTGAATTTCTGTTGTTTTTCTCCATTTGCATAAAATCTTCATGTTTTCTTTTTCCAACCAAAACTTAGAATTAGCAGGATTGATTGATCACTTCGCTGTGAGCAGTTTCTCTTTCTCTTCACCGCGCTTCGCATTTGTGCATATAATACCTTCTTCTCATCAGCATTATAGGCAAAAAAAAACCCCCAACAAGCACATGTTATGTGCAACACCACAAAGTGTCTCACGCAGAGCCATTTATTACCTTGTCCATCATCACATCTGTAGCAGTCAGAGTCTGTCATGAATGGATCACAACAGTTGAGTGTTTGGACACTTTCACTTCATCGTCCTTCCGTTGCACGTCACAGCCTTTCATTAGCACACAGTTAGGTCTTTCATGTTGATGCAGATCTGCACAGAAGCCACACATTATTTTCTTTTTGAAACTCTTTCTTTTTCTGATTTCCAGCATCCTTTAAAGTCTCAAATCCTTGATTGGGTGGCTGAATAAAGAAGAATGCAGATGCCTTTTTTCCCCCATAAATTAAATCAATGTTTGTAAGCCACTAGTTTTATGAGGACATTCCTTACACTTTGTCCTCAGCTGTAGTAATTTCCCCCTGAATAAAAACATGACAACTTTATTTATTTATTTATTTGGCTGCTTGTTTATTCATTCATTACTTTTTTTTTTTCTCCCCCCATTCGACCCATGTTTGCTGAGTGTGCAACCTCTTTTCCAGGCATCGCCCTGCGGTGCTCTCACACACTCGTGCATGTTAACTCTCGCTGCAGTCTCGGTTTTCCGCTGATGGCTTAGCAAGCAGCTCAGTTAGGGGATAAGTGCTTTGCTGAAGGGCACGTGGGTTGGAGATGGTAACTTGGAGGAAAGTTAATTTACCTGCCAACACTTGGCGCTTGCAGCCAGTGTGAGGAATTATATTCAGCAGAGGAATTTTTGCTCTAAATTTCAGGTTCCTGCTCCCACTGATAAAAAAAAAAAGTATCTCTAGTAGGTTTGAAGGCGTACTCTTAATGAAAGGTTTTTGACTAAGATGCTGTAAGAGAAAATAGCAAATTACATGTTTTTTTTTTCTTTTAACTCCTAAATAATAAGATTTGATTTGTTCTAGCTGTATTTTAAAAAACTGCAGTTTGGGGGCTATTATCAGCAGCAGATTAATACACAGTCTCAGTCTGGTAGCAGGACAGCATATGCAAAATGGAGACAAAGTAAATTACAGTCCTTTGGGTTTATTGCAGTGCAGGAGCATGTGCAGCGGATGAATTTATAGCCGGTATTTGCATTTAAAAATATCAGCATACTTATCTTTAACAGTGGCTGCGGTGCTCTTTATTGCAGCCTCCTTCATGTTCTGCATTTTGTTTAAAGTAAAGAGAGAAGCTGCCCCGCAGTTCACATCGAAATATCACTCTGCAGTTTGGCCTGTGTGTCTGTTCAGAAGGGAAAAAATAGCTGCTGGGATCCCTGTTATTGCAAACTTTCTACTTAAAAAATGAGTGGTGAATAATTAGGAAAGATAGATTTCTGCTTCCGCATCTCTATTTTTGCATCTCTTCTTCTTCTTTTTTTTTCCCCCTCCCTCTCTCCGCTGAGGGGGCAGATGTTTATAAAGAGCAGATATTGCAGCGCAGCAAAGCCAAACGTTCAGCCTCGATCAGAGAGCGCAGCCGTTTCAAAGATGGTTTGATCTTGTTTAGATTTTGATAAACATGACCAGAATGTGAGCACTCTTTCATATTACAGTATGTCTAAGTGTATATGTCTGGTGTGTGTGTGTGTGTGTGTGTGTGTGTGTGTGTGTGTGTGTGTGTGTGTGTGTGTGTAGATTATTTTACATGTAAACACAGGACCTGCTGTGCATCACTATTACTGCTTGTGTCAACATGTAAACAGTGCACGGCATCAATCTTGCACTCAGCACAAGTGGACAGAGCTATTATGTTAAAAGCCCATTTGCCCAACATATTCCTACCAAAAATGCCCTCTCACAGTGGGAGGAGTCTCATCCAGCGAGTACTGATAAGCTCATTGATTGATTGATGGTCCCTGGTGATTTATCAATTCATCTCTGTTCCAAATGAGCTGCGAGTGCTTTCCTGCCCAGAGGAAAACAACCACAAAACCACACAAGCCCTGTAATGAGAATTCACCAACTTATTTTGAGCCACACGGCGCCACGTACATTCCCCCTTCAAATCTGATCTCTCTTTTTTTTTTTTTTTTTTTTAAGGCAGGGAGGGAGAGGCGCTGTTTGAAATTGAAAATGAAAATTGTTGCATGGTGTTGTGCTGGGAGATTTAGAGAAAGATTCAGTCAGGCAAAGCACCTTACCCGATCACTGTACAAAGTCAATCTCCTCCTCCCGAGGTTTCAGGAAGAGTTTCAGAGCGTCCTTAGGTAGTTAAAAGTGCATCGACTGTGGATGGGCTAGTGGGATGTGTAGATTAATGCAGTGGAAAGCCATCCCTCAAAGTGCTTAGAATAATTAGAGTCAGGCTTCCAACAGAATGGGCATGTCACTGGAGGAAATTGTATTTTTATTTACTGTGTCGGGTCTCCCTTGGCCTCCCTCTCGCTCTGTCTCTGCCTCTCTTCATTTGTACGGTGGCGGCGGCGGTGCTCCGTATTCAGCAGCCGGGTGTTTCTCAAAGTGTCTTAAAGGTGCTGTCAGAGCGTCGTGATGCATCTCTTGGATTTGTATGTCTGCGAGTTTCCACACGTGGGCGCGCACCATTTGTATTCCACGCCTGCATTTGCATTCAGGAGTGGATCCAAGTTCTGTAGGTGTGCATAATCACGTGTGTACCAGAGCTCGCAACCATGTATGTAAATCTGAGGGATTTGCATGTGTTTGAGCTTTAAAACGGGCATTTATATGAGGGCGCGTGCTTTTTTATTATGTTTATGTACAGTGGTGGAATGTAACCTGCACATAGGCGCTTAATGGGCTGGAGTAAAAGTTTAGGGTACTTCTGCTCTACTACGAATATTTCCATTTTCATGCTACCTCACTTCTTTAATCTTCTTCTTTTCACTGCATGTTTGTGAGAACAGCAGTTACAAGTTACTCTGTAGAGTAAAGCAAAGATTACTCACATGCTACAAAGACAGTTCTGTAACACTAAATATTTATACATATCCACCATAAATGATTTGCTAATTAACATGCATACTGGCATATAATAGAGATCCTCCTCAATAGCTTCCTGACTCACTGCGTACTGTTAGTAAGGAAGGGAGCTGTGGTCCATGGATTATGAACTTAAAGGGGACCTATTTTGCTCATTTCCCGGTCCACAGTTTCATTCCCCAGCAGTAGCTTTACACGACTCACAGTTCACATTAATCCTCTTTTATCTTACGCTGGGCTGTGGTGTAAAATCTTCAGTTCATTCACCAGCAGAGAAAACCAGCTGTTCTAGCTCATCTCCCTTTCAGGACGCCCTCCTTTTAAGCTAGCTGTGTTCGGATTGGCTGTGCCTCACAAACAAAAGAGTAGGCAGTAGTGCATGAGCACACACCACTGGAACAGTGTTCATGCAAGATATGATAGGTGCCTTTTTCACGGTGCGGTATAGTTGTTCTACCTTAATTAAACTTAATAAATATGTTCTAATGTAACAAAACGCAGGAGTACACATTTTAAACGTGTCCAGGTAACTCCTAATTAAGGTGTGCTCCCCATCGCTCATAACTGATTGTTAACGCAGCACATTAAAGTGTAATTAACTGTAAAAAAAAACTTTCTTAGTTACTTTGTATCACTTACAGTATGACTAATTAACAAAACAGCCATTATAGTGGTAGTTACTGTTGAGTTATAGGTAATACTTTAATGTGGAGTAAGACATCAATAAGTGCCTTATAAAGACTTTAAAAACTGTATGTTTAATATAATGTGTGCACATTAATATAAAGTTTTTAATTTCTAATTAATTTAGGTCATTTTATAATCACTGTAAAAAAAAAAAAACACTGCCTAGTTGCTGGCCACAGATTGTACACTCCCTTTAACAATCCATTCATTTTTCGAACGATCGGGAGAACAATGCAAAACGGTTCACCGTAAGCTGTTACATAAAAGCATATCATCAGATTATGACATATAATGCGCCGTTACAGATTTAATTACCTGATGGTAAAGTATTTAAATGAGCTACACCTCAAACATCTGCAGAATTAACCCACCGAGACGCAGCCGACCAAGCTGTTTTCTTGTGTGACCGAAACTCTTTAACCATTTGTGGCATCGATATAAAGCAGACCAACGGTGCTCTGGAGCGGTGTGCGCTGTTTACGGTAATCAATGATTTGTGCCTGTCTTTGCAGCTCCAGCGGGGAGGGCAGGGATGCATAAACGCAAAGGTTCCTTGGTGAATGCTTGAAAACCCAAAGTGATCAAAAAATCTACAGGAGTTCAACTTATAAAAGTAGAAAAGCTTTAAAATCTATAAAATCCTCTTTTTCACCACCTCTTTAAATTCTAAATGCAAACTTACCACAGACAGTAATGACCTTCTCTGAGAAAAAAAGGATCATTTTCATTTGAAAATGGCACACTGTTTCCCCAAAATATGTTAAATCGACCTATTTTAGCTTCAGGGTTAAACAATGGTTACACGTTAAGGCCTCAGGAACCAAAAAGCACACGCAAAGAATCCTCTTCTTTTGTGCACTTTTAAATACACCACATTTTTAGGTAATGTTCATATATTGATTTTCTACATTGCAGTATTGCTGCTGTATTCCTAGTTCCTCCAGTCCTGCTCCTGTGTGTGTGTGTGTTGGCTTGCACACTAAAGTGTTAAGGCATTCCCCATCTCGGTGCAGTGGACGCTGGCGGACAGCAAGGCGGGCCATTGATAAATTGATCAGAGTGAAATTGTGGAGTAGTGAGACATGCTCTGAATCCCTCCCCCATCGCCACACATCCCACGCGTGCACAGACACCTCGGCTCTGGCATCAATTATTGTGGATTGCGTGGTTGACAGAGTGTAAACCAGGTGCCAGCCCTCAATCCAATTAAAGAGATTTAATTGGAGAAAATAAATGGAGTGTGTCCACAAAGTGCTCGCTTACCCACATTTAGTAGATTTTTTTCAGCTTTTTGAAAAGCAAGGTTTTGTTTATGAAAGACCGGCTGAATCTAATAAAGCCTCAAGGCTGTTGCTTTCCCCAGACTGCCTTGCTCCACAGGTCAGTAATGCAAACAATCCAATTTCTCCAGTCTGAGAGCTATACTGGCATGTAGAAATGGGATTATTATCTAAAATGGGCCCAGCAGGTGTTTCTGTGACACAGTGTAATTTAAGGCAGGTGATAGTGTTTTCACATGGCCCTTGCTTAAATTCCCACAGATGCCTTTAAAAAAAAAAAATCTAACAAATAAGTTGGAAAATCTGCTGCTCTGTCCTGTTAGCATTTTGAGCAGAGCGCAGGCTGTTTCCTCAACTCATTTCCTGGGCGTCCTCTGCGTGCAAGACAGCAGCAGCCATCGAGCTTTGAGGAGTTCGTCGAGCTAAAGAGAAGCGTCTGAATCGGTCAGGTAGAGCTCACGGTGGTCCCAACTTTTCTGCACCTAGCTCTTTTCTATCCAAATTTGTCCCCAGGGATAACAGAGTGTAGCTCATTCCCGTCGTCACCCCCCCCCTTCCAAACTCCTCACAAGGGACGGACATGCATAATTCAGGATTGTTATCTGTCTGCTGCTAACCCCTTTCTTCCTCCATATGCACACACACACACACAGAGATCTGCAATGAAACAGTCTGACTGCACATCAATGATTCACCAGACAGCACCCCCTACCACGCAGCCCCCCTCTCCGTTGAGGGAATCATATGGAGCCGACAGGGACTCCACAGGCATGCAACTTCCTATAATTGGAATAAAAAAAGAGGCGAGTGGGGGAAAATGCTGTATCAGGGATCTGCGAGAGTGGCATAGGTGTTCAAACAGCCATTCAGCAGTGTCAACCAGCAGATGGGCGACTGGCTGCTTACGCTGGCCCACTCGTTAGCCACCAGCAGAGAAATCAGGAGAGACGTTGAGGCGACACGGCGCCAAGGGTTTTAAGAGGGGGGGGAATCACTTCAGAGTTTGGATTCATCTCTGTGAAGACGACAGATTTTAACTCTGTGAAATTCAGCAGCAGTGGGACTGCAGACTGCTGCCTCCCAGCTTCCCGCTGCGAGCATCGCTGTTTCCCCAAGTTACCCCTGCCTCTTTATCCTCCGAGCTCTCTTTCTCACCACACTCACCTTTTTCTTCCTTAAACATCACAGGAGCAAATCAGCAGACAAGTGATTGTACAAGTTTTCTCAAGCTTTCAAGAATTACCACCATTTCATCATGGATAATCACAGTTAATAACCCTTCTCATTAAGGAGACGAGAATCACGGGTCATTAATATTGTTAATATCTTCTCCCTTTTCCTTCTCTTCTATCCCCCCCCTTCCCCTCTCTGCATGCCAGAGGGAGTGGAAACAAAAGGATGACTAAAAAAGAGCTTAGCGCGACAGTGATTAACCGATCGGGGTAGATGGACTGTGATGAATCAAAGTTATCTCTCAAATCTTAATAACTGGAATTAGCCCCTGATTAGATGAGCTTTGGCTACAGCGGGGAGTAGTCGGCTTTTTCACTTCAAAGAATCCCGCCCATGTAAACCTGTCCCTCCTTCCAGTGCACAGCAAAGACACACACACACACACACACACAAAAAAAAAAAAAAGGAAGAGAAAGATTCAACGAGGCAAATAGGCCAATGGAAGCTGGAACGATATGCAAATACAAAGGGAGTCACAGCAGAGCAAAGAGAATAAAGAGATAACATATGAGACGGTGTTACACCTGTTCTCCTCCCAGAATTCCGCCGTTTATCTCAGCTTTTCAGTTTTCCTCTCTTCCTAACATGCTTGGGGTCCACGGGGAGGTGTCAGCGTCTCCGTGACAGGGTCATAATGACAGTGGCACTCTCCTTCATTTGCATATGTTTGCCATTGTCACAGCGGTCAAGGAATGTCATGTCGAGATTCCTGCATGCTTAAGTAATGGCATTTTGTCCCCACGAGGAACTCCGGCCCCCGCTATCATAACCCCTGCCTGCAAAACGGAAGGAAAAAAAAAGAATTAACATGACAATCAGCTGATTCTAAAACAAATGTTGGCATTTCTATCCCCCCGCCGAATCTCAGAAGGCTCATCTGTAGTCCGAGCAGCAGCCACTGGCATGACGATTGATTTGAGGCTTGATATGACCAGAATGGCTGAACGTCCCACTGTTCGGGTACTGGTTTTCATTCGGTTCAGGTCTTTACCTTCAGTGATCAGCTGCAATCTCAAAGCAGCCGTTCTGGTAATGGGATATATACGTCAATATCACTTTGTTCTGACAACTTTAGAAGAGCCAAGAAAAGAAGAAAAAAAAAGCATCACAGAGGAGAAGTAGATGAAAAAGTTCTTCGGTGTGTTTTTGATGAGGTCAAACGGGCACACTGTCTGCTCCCTTTTAATAAATGAGTCTAAACACGAAACTTTGATGAATCCCACAAGTTAATCCGAGTTTTGACACCCTGCGTGGAGTAATTAGTCCCAGATGTAAATATCTGTTATGCAACAAAAGCGGCAACAGCACTGAAACAGACAATTATCTCCTCTTATGGCGTTGGCAAAATGCTATGAGTCTAACCATGTGTAACTGATGGCTTTTTCACGGGGCCTCCGGGCTTATTTGGTCGTTTTCCTTCCTTTATTTATTTATTTATTTATTTATCTGCATTTTTACCATGCAGCGCCCGAGCCCAGACAGCGCCGTGGCTGCGGCAGACAGGTTCATTACATGTCACCGGAGTTCAAAGTGATCCTCTGTCTACTCTGTTTATTAAGTGGCGCTCCAGCGTCTCTGAGGTATAGTAGCACTCGCAGTCGCACCGCTAAGAGCAGTCCCATCTCAGTGCAGGGGCTCTGCGTGCGGCGCCACCGCTGCAATGTAATGAAGAAATCAGCAAGGGATTGGGGAAAATGAACTCTCCTTCTAATACCTTCATCCGAGGCCGTGGAGCAAATAAGTGCTCCCAATAACAAGGAAAAATCATGTTAGAGCGGATGAAACACATGTGACACGTGAAAACGATTAAGCCTCTCAGAAAGGCGCAGCGGAAACATGCGCAAAGTCTAAATTGTCTCGGACACGGGGCGAAAGAAACTGAGTGTTTATTTTCATGAATTGATTTTTGCACAAATGAGATGGAAAAACGGGAAGATGGGAGTTTGCAGGGGAGGAAATGTGAGACAAAACAATAACCCACTCCCCAGCCCATTTGAAATCATAAACCTACTGTAGTTGTGAGGAGAACCAGCGTTTGGCTGTGCTGGGGGGTGGGGGGGGTGATGTGAATCTGCATTAAATTGGGCTGCTTCTGCAATCTCCCCGCTCGCTCCCTCTCTCCATCTCGCTGGTGCGGGCTTGCTGTAATTGGTTGACTTGGGGAGGGGAATAGCCATTGCACCAAATATGTACCTCATCACGAGAAGCTCTGCTGAAGGTGTTTTGTTGTTGTTTACCTCTTCTTAGTTTCTCTTTTCTAGCACACCTTGGATTCACTGTGTGGCATGTGGTTGTAATTAACACATGCTGCAGCCTCTGGTGAGTGTTAACAGAGGAACTTGGAGTAAGATCATGTGGCTCATCTAATTAAAATGGACCCAGCTAGACAGCCCTTTATTTATGCGCCTTCAAGACAAAATGAATGCCAGTTGCCTGTGGAAATCATCTCAGGCCGTCTCTTCGCCTGCCTGACTGTCTGTGAGCGGGGCTACAATTAACCGAGCATCAGCAGCAGAGCGGGGGGACAACAAGAGGCTTTCATGCAGCTGGCTGAAAACCACTCAGTGTTTCGTTTGTGTTGCATCAACTGATTGCCGCGCGGTGGCCTCCGCTGAGCGGCATCGCGCTTTTCACAATAAACCGCGCTCGGGTTTGTGCCGTGACGGCCGCGTGGGATTTGTCACAAGTTTGCCACTGTCACTGTGAGCCAGTCATTAAAAGCAAATGAGCATTTTTCTAGAGAGGAATACTCGGCGCATGAGCCTTTTTAGATGGCACAAGAACCATTTTCAGGCACTGGAAAGCTTTAAGGTTCGCTTTAAAAAATGTTATGTCATCTGTAATCTGACAAAGAAAAGTTGCCTGTGTATGTTTTCCATGAAGGAATGAGGCGGCAGCGCTGTATGTTAAGTATTCACGCTGTTTGGGTTATGCAAAAGCGCTGCGGAGCTGTTCATAAATCTGCTTGAATTGCTTAATGTATAGAGTGAGGAGGAACATTTCTTGCTTCTTTAGACTATTAGCGTAGTACAGTAGGAAGCAAGTAAAGCAGAAAAGGCATCTGCTGAAAAATGAGCCGGGCTGCGTGTGACGGAGCTGAAGCCATAAAGCTGCCCACTCCATCACGGCTCCTATCGCTGAGATTGATCAGCCCGCTCCCATTTGAGTGATTTCCCTCCGGATTCAATGCAACGCAATTAGTCGCCCGCCGTATTTTGCCTTCGCATTGCTCTTTGACCCTCCCATCGCACGTATGAGTCAGAGCGGCACTCTGCCGTTATGAGTTCCTCCTAACAGCTCCTGTATTTGCACAGCCCATCTCCTCTTGGCCTCTCAACACCGTTCCTGCGAGCACCGCTAAAGAGGATCACGGATAGCTGGCGAGCGGCCAAGCTGTTGTACCTGCTGAGATGGAATATAGCCTTGACCATCCACACCGGGGTTAACAGTGAAAGCCTCCGTCTCCCTCTCTGAGTACTGTGCGCTGGGACTTTCTGTGAGACTGACAGCCTCAGCAGTGGGCATCGCCACGAGGCCTTCCTGACCTCTTTGGCTCCTTATGCTGACTGTAAAAACAAAACTCCACTCCAGAAGTGATCTCCTTAAGTAAGGGTTTCCAATCCAATTTTACACGAGGAGAGTGCTTAAGATAAGACATAGTGTTTTTTATTGTGCTCTCCAGTAATAGGAGTAGAAGGGGTGAAAGGAGAGATGGAGGGAAAGAGGAATGGAAAGGATGGGAGATCGATAAAGGCTGCTCTCTACGGTTGCCTTTATTCTCCGTCGTTGTGCACGTGGAGATGAGGTTTGGGCGGCTCATGGCTGGAGGCCACATAGGGAGGGCATTAAAGTGTTGCAAAGGGACCTGCTCTTTTCTCATCAGCAGGCCTGCAGGTAGAGAAACACTCACCGGGACCCCACTCTAACAAGTGCTCACTGGGAGCCATAATGAACAGCAGCGTCTTCCCGTGGAAACGGATGTGCCGTGTACCTGACCGCTTTCTCACGGATGACTTTTCACGTTAGCCGGGCCCCGCTCGCCCCAGCCGAAAAGGGCGTGTGGTCGCACTGGGACGAGCGCAACTCCCCTGATTTGCGTGGGCCTTTCTTCTTTCCCCCAGTTCGTTTCCAGTCGAATAACTCGTTTGTCACTTACATCAGAGGAAGGCGAAGATCATACGAGAGCCGGCGCTACTTTGTGTTTCACTAATGAGCCCTGTTCTCTCCGCCTCCTTGCTTTTGCCTTGCTGCCCTTTGAAACAGCAGCGACATGGCGCTACAACACTTTAGTAGTTTTCCTTTCTCCGATCCCAAGCTCCAGGCTCACGCGCTGCTTGTGTGTCACTCGGCTCCGTCTCAGTCCTTCGCACTTGTTTAAAGCTCAAATGGCAGCAGACCTGACACACATACACTGGGCCTGTGTGATCTGCGAATGCAACAATTCAGATTCTGCCCTAAGCTCAGAGGAACACTTTAAGGCAGATGATAGTTTAACAAGTTTAGTGGAACGTGTCGTGGCTAAAGCAGAACTAAAGCACGAGAGAGAGAGAGAGAAAAATTTCCCTAAACTTAGGAACTGTCAAATAAATAGCCAACGATACAACAAACAAGAAACTGAAAACCAGAAGCTCCTCTAACAATGCGCTCGGCAGAAAGAGTGCTCCGGATAAAGAACTTAAAGAATGTCATGTTGTTAGGGAAATAAGAGTTTTGTTTCAGGAGCAGGAGGATCCGCAGAAAATAAGAATCCAGTCAACACCACCTGCTGCTTAATGCCACAGTCCACACAGCGTGTTTGCTCGCAAGCATTTTTTTTAAAGCCTTTTAAGCCTCGTGATTTGCGCACATTTGGAACATGACTTTTGTGGAACACAAACTTTCCACTGCTTTCGGAGTTTTTGTGACTGCCTGTGTCATTCAGGCATGTGCCTCCAAATCCCGGGCACTCTGTCATTCTCGTTCCAACGCAGTTACCTAAACGGTTTAAGCTGAATGTAATTTGTTTTCTGGCTTCCAGGACGCTGCTTTGCGCACCACTCTGCTGGATTGGCATCTAATTGTTATTAATGGAAGACAAGAACAACAATATTTTTTATCTTCAATTTTCTTTTCAGCATGTAGAGCATCATTTTTCTTGCTTTATCGATCAACTAATAGTAAATTAAGAGAACCCACCTGTTCACATGGCAGATCCGAAGGAGCATGGTACTGGTGGGGGAACCAGAGAGAGAGATGATGAATGTGATCCAGGAAGTTTAAGCAGTGCAGTCAGATCTATAAGTATTTGGACCGAGACACAATTTGTGTCATTCTGCTTACCGCGGTGGATCTGCCGCCGTGTCTGACAGATGCTGTGGTTTGTTTTGGATGATGAGCACTTCCTTTCCTTCCTCGTGCTCTTCTCTTTCCATCATGCGAGCACAGACTCAGCGAGAACTTCAGCTGTTCTTCAATCCTTCAGGTTCTTAAACGTTCCCAGTGGTTTCCATCTTGAGGTAAACTCATTCATGAAGTCGTCTCTCGACTCTGGCGGTGACACGCCCACTTCCACCAGTCGTCTTGACTTAATGTTGTCAAGTTATATTTTCTTTACCAGAAACGTGACGATCATCCACTTTAGTTGTTTGGAATTTTTTTTTTTTTTTTTTTGACTTGGTCATTCTTTGGTTTTGCTGACTGCGCAGGTTCGTGAGCACCACTTCAGAAGAATGCACCAAACTCCGGCCTCTCCCAACAGTTTCTGCAATCTTTCTAATTGGTCTAACCAGTAAAACATGCAAAATCACGGTCGCAATGTTGAGTGTTGGTTTCCTTTGGGGAAAAAAATAAACAAAATGTGATCCGGTGCAAACATTTTACCGGCTGTGACTCAGTGAAACACAGGATGGCGGTGCATTGTGTCGTGGCACAACCTCTTTGCCGCATGCCTCTGCATATTGCTGCAGCCTCTCCTGTGCCAATGCAGGCATCTCATTGAAAACTAATGAGGACTCAGTGTTTTATTTTAACAGCCTAAAGGTGCCACCATGTACTGGATTAAAGCACAGTAAACCGAGGAGCGTAATGAGGTTTCCCAAAACCGGAATAAAGATTTGTCCTGGAGTGGTGGATTTGATCTTTACACGATAATCTTTTCCTGGTCGTAACGGTGGACATGTAAACACACTTAGGAAATTCTTAAAAACACGGCTCAGGATACCAGTCCTGACTGTGGCTGAAATAAAAGACAGAGCTGAAGCTTTGATCCCTTTAATGACATGAACAGTGTTTGATGTACAAACACAGCACCTCCTTGTTTCTGAGCTTCCTGTCTCTGCCGGACTGTCGATGTCTTGACAGCTTGCATAGGCTGGTTAAAAGGAGGACACAGGATCTGGTAGTACATTCAGCTGTCATACCAGGAGGTGCATCTTTTCTTTTTCTTTTTTTTTTTTTAGGTAACCAACCCCATTCTCGTTTAAAATGGGTGCTTAGAAGTTGAAAATTGCCAACATCAAGAGCTTCCTTGAATTCAGGATGCCCTGCAATGCAAGTGTGTTATATAATGCCATGACTGGAGGGAGAGGAAAAGTAGAGCACAGGGGTAGAGATTAAAAAACTTTCTGCATAAAAAGAGAGGAGGGAGGAAGAGATGAGCATAAAAGGGAAAGGGGGAGAAGGGGGTGGGGGATTGAGGGAGAGACAGAGGAGATAGAAATATAGCATAATGAAAAAGAGAAGGGGGGGATTAGGTCAGGCAGGAGTGAGGGTTCACTCCTACAGCAGGAGCAGCCTTGAGGCCTGGCTGGCTGCAGGAGGCTGGTCAATCCTTCTGCTCTCTCAAGGCTTCTCTCTTTTTTCATTTAGATAATGGAGCATTTCCTTAATTGGCAGAGCACAGTTTAGGCCGGGGTTTGTTTGCCAACACGTCAGCGTAGAATTATTTCCACTACATTTACAGCATAGTGTTGCTCAGCTCTCTCATTAAAACCACAGGCTCCTCCTGCCCAGAAAGGGTTTTCTTTGGAAATCTGCAGAAGGAGGCCAAGTAACAAAGAAGAAAAAAAGAAAAGAAAGAAAGAAAAGGAATAAAACACATTTATCTACCATCACACCATCCCCAGTCAGCTTGTCAAGAAAGAGACAGAAACCTCTCTATCTGTTTACTGTTATTGTTTTTCTCCAATCATAAAGACTTACTTCTGGCTGCTATTGTGTGCTTTTTCCTCCTTTCTTATCGAAAGAGTTATGCGTCGAGCTCGCATGATCTGTATCTTTAAATTTGATTGAGGGTATTTGCAGGGGGTGTTATTGGATTTCGGTGTTATTGTCTCACCTTTTCCCTCTGTGTTTTTAATGTTGGGATGGATATCCGCTCCAGCAGCACTGATCTCACTGTTCTGCTCATTAGTCTGGATTCACAGACCTCGGTGCTTTGTAACAATAAGACATGCACTTCTGTAGTCCAGCCATTACCGAGTTTAACAATGTGCACCAGCCAGAAAAGTCCATTATTTCTGCAGCTCATCATCTCAAGCATCCATACGAGACAAAGGGTCTGTGAAACTGCTTCATTGCAAAGAGCCATCTATCACTTAAGTCAGGAGCAGAGACTACAAAATACATCTGGAACAGATACCGCTAACCGAGTAGGAAGCATATGGATGAATCAGAGTTATAGAAAGAGGACATGTTGCCAGTGACAGGATCTGCAAGTTTATATATGAGTATATCTCAGTCAGTCTCAGCTGGCTCACCTTTAGGAATCAGTTCTTATGGGTCAGTTCTTTCTAAGTTCTTTCATCAGTTCCTGGTCAGTCCTCTGTGTTGAAGAAAGCGTAGGCGTGTAAAGGTTTTCACTGTAACTGCACCTGTTTTATCATCACCGAGTATAAACTCAGTATTAAAGGCTAGGATTAAATTCAGGTGTGCAAAAGCTCCGGAGCTGCCGGAGTTTGATTCCACCGTCTTGCAAAGCGGTAAACTAGCACCGATAAAAGAAAGCGAGAAGCTTGGAGGCATGGATTCCAGTGTACGAGATCATTTGGATGCATTCTGTTCCTGAGGAAGATAAAGACGTCACATTAAAGATTCTTGTTGGACTGTTACGGTGGAGGTCTGTTGACTCTAGACCTGGTGTTAAAGAGGACTTGGCCCAAAAGGACAAATAACTCCTAAACCTGTAAAGTGCCAAACACAGATTTAACTTCCTGTTGCTGTTTTTTAAGATAAAACATCACCAACCAGGCCTCGACTCTCAAACCTGCATTTAAATTTAAGTTAAAAAAAAAAAACTTGTTCACTGGGCGTTGTGTTATTGGCTTGTTTCCTGGTGTAGAATACATATATAAGATGAAGGTTACTTCCAGGTCTGAAACCTGCATTCTTTCTGTTGTCTCCTCTATTGTCTTAAAAGACAGCTGATCTCATTGAAGCACCTGGACGCTCACGTTCCTGATGAGCTCAGTCGCTAGTTTTAAGTTTGACTGAATGCAACACGATGTTTTTCTGCACACTATGGTACCTGTTTTAGTGAAATGCTTTAAGGGGGGGTCCACCTTGTGACTGACAAGTATGAGTGTGCAATGATCTTAGTTTCTCAGTCTGATCCGCTCCTCGCTTGTGATGTCCAGTTTAAAAAACAAATCTACAGTTTCTACTGACTAAAAATCTGAGGAGCAAAAAGGTGCAATCAACCGCTTGTTTGCATTCGTTATCCCGGCTTAATTTGTTTCTAATTTAAAGAAGAATTTTGCCAGAGGCCAAAATTTAGCCTCAAAAATGAAACTGGGTACATTTTAGATGCCAAGGGAGTATATGAAAATAATAACAGAAAAGTAATGTTACTAAAACTCTTTGGCACTTGTTTAAAAAAAAGAAAAAATCCACATGATCACCGGAGACGGAAACAAAAGCAGGGCTAGTGAAGAGCAGGAAAGCTCATAAAAGCAAAAAGTGTGAAAGTGGAGCTTGGAGAGGGAGCAGCTGCTGGTTTAACAGACCTGTCATTGAAATCAAAGGCCCTAATCAAAATTTTATCAATTAATTGATCTTTCCTCCTGTGCTTTGCCACAAGTGCAATTGAGATTCCCCCTGACTCTTGCCCCTCCAACAGCAAGCCATGCTCTACAACATAAACTGTGTTCATTAGAGAAGATCAAGGATTTCTCTAATACGAGCTGAGATGTGATATGATGGCTGTTTCCCCAACTTAGTTGGTTTGCAGGACAGCTCTCCCTGGTTGCCTTCCACATCACACCAGGGATCTTGCACTTCTTTCATGCCGGTTGTACGAGTCAAACAACCTACTTTAAGTTCAATTTCAACTGTAGTTCTAACACTTGCCTCCTGCTGTGTGTTTCCCACAGGGTAACCAAGAGGCCACCAACCCCCCAGAAGCGATGGCCCAGCCGTACACCCCAGCCCAGTACCCGCCTCCCCCACAGAATGGCATTCCCGCAGAGTTTGCGGCACCGCACCCGCTTCCGACGCAGGACTACACCGGGCAGAGCCGGGTGCCTGAGCACGCCATGACCCTCTACACGCCCACACAGACGCACAGCGAGCCGGCCGGCACTGACAACAGCACGACCGCCATCACCGCCACCACGACCGCACCGGTCAGTGTTCTTCATCACCTGCAAACACTGTTCTCAACACGCTGTCAGCAAGTAAAATATATTCATTTTATCTTTTTATCTATTTTATTATAATGTAATGTTATAATTGTCATATTGCTTTAATCTTTTTACATTCATGACTGGTAGCTTCCATCTAGTTACCTGTGTGACTGTAGCCAAATGTTATTATTTCTTCCTGCTCATTTTCTCACCCTGACTTTTGTTTCACTGAGACTATTGTTTAATATTCAGTCAATATTTACGTTATCTGTCCTTGCCTATAACCCTAGAGTTCTGCCCTCCTCCTCTATTGACAGAAAAAGAACAAGTGTATGCACATCCAGGAAACTTTTTTTAGGTAGCAGATCCCAAAAGAATCACAGCGTGTTGGAAAACAGGGAAAAAGTTTCCGCACTATTCGGCTCCAGTATAGTAGCACGCGCCTGAAGAGGACTGTGGATCTAAACGTGGCCTTTACAAGCACGATTTAATAAACCGGAGCCGAATAATATGCATTGTACGGAAATAACAGATTTTCAGATTTAGCCCCAAAACGGTGCAGCTGCAGTTACATCATAAATGCAGTTTTACAGGTTAAAAATCTCACCAGCACTAGAACTACAACCCCTTAAATAATAGTTAAAAAAAGATGTGATGTTGTATAAAAAAAAAGAATACAAATCACTGCAAATTAAACCCCATATTTGGCTGAAAAATGGTACAAAGACAATATATCAGATATATACCTGAGAAATGGTACTGTTATCTGAAAAGTATATGCTCAAAGACTGGAAAAGGTGCTTAACACCTGAAAAACACCTGCTGAAACATCTCGCAGGTAATTAGGTGACTGACAACAAGCCAGTAACATGATTGGATATAGGAAAAGTGTCCTGGAGATGCAGAGACTTCCAGGAGGAAAGAAGGGGAAGACGATATTGGATCTCAGGACAAAAACTGCAAAAAATTTGGCAATTTCATTCTGTTATGTACCATAGATGATGAAAAGATTAAGAGCATCAAAAGAGATCTCTGTACGCAAGGGACAAAGCTGGAAACAATTTCATTTTCAATATTGTAATCTGCAATCTGCATTATAAACAGACGTGATACTGAGGAGCAAATTGCTGCACGGGCTCAGTGAATACAGCCTGATGCTGCAGCCACAAGTCCGAGTAAAAATCTACCATGCAAGGCAGACACACAAATGCACACTGTTATGTGGTGCGTCAGTGCACTGGCTTGATGTTAAGCTAACAATTTAGACACTAACTAGACATATCAGTGAAAAGAGATAGCATCTGCTATCTAACACTGGCTTCTACTCTTTATTATAAAATGTGCTGAAGTGGTTCTTAGTGCGGGAGCTATGTTTCCTTCACTGCTGTTTGTGATTATGATACAGTGTGTCCTAAAGTTGGAAGTTTAAATTTTGCAAAGTAAGCCATTATTATGCAAACAAGCACACATAACACAGAGTGGTGTATTGCTGTTGGCGATGAATAGATGGTTTGTGCTAAGAAAAATGATTTTATCTGTTGCACGAGCAGCTGATGAGCAGAGTTTGGTGAAGTGGCAACCTCCGGAGCTGAAAAATGAAGCCCACTCATGATGCCAAAAACTGCAGTTCTTCAACTGGCCACTTGAGGCTGGCTCCAAAACACAGACGATATCAACGTTGGTGGTTTTGAAGCCTTGAGATGAGCGTTTCTGTCGTTGCTATGCCACTGAGGAACTGCATGCCCGTTGGCTAATCAGTGAGCATGTGATTTGTTATTGTTGATGATTTGTTACCTGCGGCCTTCAGACAGACTACAGGTTTAAGACTGGCTTCATTTTTCTGATCTGGAAACTGCGTCCACATCTGTGCTCTAAAAGCAAGCCGAGCCTCCATAGACTTCAGTGTTAAAACGATTAAAGCCCGGTACAAAAAAAACGGTTTAAGCCTTTATGGATATTTTCTCCCTTCCCTAAATAGGACCTTCTCATCACGTTTATGCCTTTTGGAGTATATTTTTTAATGGGCTTGTTGTCTGGTGCAGCCTGTCCAAGAAGTCTGTGCTTCAGTTTTAGTGCGAGAACTTCTAGTATTTTATTAGTCTGCTAATTGGAGCGATCAGTAAATGTGTGTGTGTGTGTGTGTGTGTGTGTGTGTGTGTGTGTGTGTGTGTGTGTGTGTGTGTTGCTCATACAGTTTTGAAAGCAGGCTGCTTGCCCACTTTAGCTGATAACTTCCACTGATTTGTCCAATTATGGCCACATTTTCTTCCCCCAAAACAAACAGAAAAAACAAAAGCAAAAGGTCATCATTGCTACATCCATCTCTCATATACAGTCTATGAACTGAATGCACCAGAATCCTGTAATTACTGGCTCTGGCCACAGAGGTCACTGTTGCCACTCTTCAGAAAATGCAGCATATTCTTATTTTAACATGCAAATATGGCCTATTTTTGTTATTGTAACATATTTGCATTTTTCAAAAACCTTAATTAACTTTTTCTCTCTGTCTTATGTTTACATAAGTAGTATGTAAAATTTTTTGTTGTTACGCAAGAGGTGCTGTGGCCCCAACCCTTGTTCCACATTTTTTTTTAGGTCATTTTTCTTTCCCTCGTTCATTTTTTCAGACAGTAATTTGGATGTTCTCTGCATCACAAACGAAAAAAATGGCCCCTCTTAATAAGAGGTGAGGGTTAACAGTGAGCGTCACATGGCTGCGCATTCATGAGCAGCAGCCGACTTTGATGTTCAGGCCAAGCTCGGTGTCTGACGATGGAGGTGAATCTGACTGAGAATGCACCGCCAAAATGAAAGTGCATATCTGAAGAACCATTAGGGGGCTCCCAGAAAAACATGTCAACCTGAGCTGTTTTATTTATTTGCGTGAAGGAGATTTGACATGCTTTAGACATGAATGATTCAGGCTTTCTGAAGGGAGGACACGCCCTCCCCCACTTATCTTTTTCTTCTCAGTTAAAGGAGCAAAAGAGAGAAAGATGCACTTCTCTCCAGCAGCCAAAACCAACAGCTGCTTAGTGAAATCAGCTAATTATCTGTAACTACACCCGAGCGTTTGAGATTTTTCTTACGAACGTAAGACACGATCGTCTGTGCCAGGACACGGTAATGCTCCTGTTTTCACTCCATCATGAGAGCGCGTGCCTTTAAAGCACTGGCACTCGAAGGAGAAAACAAACCTCTGGCAGTGGATTGTGAGGAAAATTCTAAATTATATAGTATACGCTTCATTCTTGTATGCTTACATAAAATGCCTTGACCTGAGATTTACCTTCACGAGAGGTAGATTCAGATAAAAGGGAGAATGACTTAGCTTCAAACTTAAGACAGGCGTCTAGAAAGATGGATAATACTGGCAGAGATGAAAAAAAGTAAGACCTTCATACCTTCTTTTCTCCTTTAGTATGGAAACACCTGCTGCTAGAGGTCACTGTGAGGCCGCAGCCCTAATGAGAGGGATCGAGGTCGCCCATAAAAAGCACCTTTAATAACTCGGTTTTCTCGGCCTCACAATTACAGCACAGCCGTGAATATTTGGGGGCAGAAAAGTGCTTATACAGCACAAGCACGGCAATAGCATTGCGCAGCGTATTATCATCGGCCTGTAATGTAGCAATGTTTGATTTGAAGATTTGTGTAACGCACTCCAACTGCTCTATGGTTATGTGCTGCACTTACAGTAATGGCTGAGACACGAGAATTTAAAGTGAGGAGAGACTTGGCAGGAGGTTTAGTCTCCTCCTCCTCCTCCTTCTCCTTCCCCCACCTTCGACACTGTACACCACTCCTCCGCTCGCTATCTCTCGCTGTCTCCCCTCTCTCTCCATTTCGCATTTGATTTCATTTCATCTGTTCACCCGCTGTGAAGAAAGCCCAGAGATGGTGGCCATGGAGAGATGAGAGTTCGCCCTGCTTTCCTTCATGTTCTCCCCTTCTCACGCTATCCCTGCGTTCCTCCATCTTCATTCTCTGCATCCCTGCACTCCTCTCTTCCACCCATCCTTTCTCATGGAGGACAGAGGAACGAGATTAGTGGGGTGTAAACAGAGAGTCTAATCCCCGGGGCCACTGGGGTAGTGTCGCCCACCGCTGCGTCCCCCAGCTTTAATGACAGACCCAGCCTGTTTGCTGTGGGTGTCACAGACGGGCCCGGGTGCCTTTGATTAGGGCACCCTGCAGAAACGCAGATTGAAGGAGCAGATCAGCTACTCGCTGCGTATCTCCCCCCCATTCCTCCTCCCTCGACTCGACTCTGCTGTGCTCAGCTCCTCTACCCCACGACAATGCTTTACTCTGCACATCTTCTCGACTTAAAGACTTAAAAAGAGTCAAGAGAGTGAAAATTCAGTGAAACGTATGGATTCTGTGTGAATTCCCTGCAGAGAACGGAGAGTGTGTATGTTTTAATGAGGCACAGGGACTCTCTTCACTACTTCTCTCTGTTTCTGTGTCTCCAGTCCACCATCTATACTGGGAAGGTGGTGTTGTCCAGAGTCAGACCTCTGGGACCTCGCTCTGTGCCATGTTCAAACAAGCTGACTTGAAAGCAGGCGACTTGAGGAAGAGAGGCAGCCCCCAACTTTTCTCCAAATCCTTAGAGATGAGGGTAGCAGAGGGCTGCCAGGGAGCTCTGCTCGAGAAAAAAAAAAAAAACTGAGCTCGTTATCTGGCTCAGTTCAAATAGTCTGAGGTTTGGTTGAATTTCATGAGTAATCATTCTCTTTTCAGATAACAAATTAAGGCAGTGGTGTTAGGGCAGCACTCAATTCCAGATTTTTCACAGCCCGTGTCAGCGGCACGAAGACTTTCCAAAGGGTATTCTGGGGGACTGTGATAACATAGACACGCGCACAAACACACAAGGGCATGCAGAAAACACGGGCGAGCACATGCAAACATTTATATGGCCGTGCACACGCACACACACACTCATCTCTCACAAGCTGTGTTTAAGGGATCGAGACACCACCAGGGTGTAGCTTTCAGAGACACTGCTGATGGCAGCACGTAGGCCACCATTAAAAGGGGATGGCTGTGTTATCTGTAAGTGGGAGGAGTTGCTTACTTCCCCCCAGTGTAAATTCCCTTTTCAAAGATATCCTCAGTGTTCCCTGAAACTAAATACTCTCCTGGATCATTTAAAGGATGAGGATGCTGTTATTCTATTATTGTCAGCAAATGAGTGAATCCCATGAAAAGGCCAAAACTGACAATACGATAACCCATCTCTCCCAACTTTCTGACTTCCCCACTCTGCCTGAATACACTCAAGGCGTAGCTCGCAAAAGCACAGCTCACAAATAACTGCTTCCCCCTCTGAAAGAGACTCGGTAATGCCCCGAAACATCTGGATGCTGTAGTTTTTTTTTTAGCAAACAGGAGATAAACAATGCATTTGTTGGGGACTATTTTCAGCTGTGCATTAATGCACATTTGGTTCTCCAGTGAGTCTTTACAGCAGCAAGAGTTTGCAGCTACAGTGCGTAGTGTGTTCTTTATAATGAAGATGCATGTCAGCCAGTCCAGCAGTGAGGTTCACCGGTGTCTTTTCAAAGGCTTTCAGACAGTAATGGAGCTGCATGGAACAGAAGATTAAGATATGTTAAGTCCCAAAAGCTGAGTTAGTTCTGTAAAGGTACCTTTGCAAGGGTGTGCACAAAACTGACCTGTCATGAACGGGAAGACCTCATGAATATTGCACTTATAACGTTGTTATTAAGTGTCAATCGGTCAATTGTGTCATTTTTAATGCAAAGTTGATGTTGCAGATGTCTTGGGTAAGACACTTTAATTAATCATCGGTGATAAATGTGCATATCATGTGCAGAACTAACCTTTCAGAGCGCACAGATGTCATTTATAAAATATAAATATTTCTATTAAGGAAACAGAGAGATGAGCACGTGTTACAGCGCTAATGATCACCTAGTTTTCAGGTTTATCCTTCCAGACGGTGCCCAAAAAAATGGGCTTTGTCTCAGATAATTGGAGGCACTGAACTGGACCTCTTGACTGCGTCTGTGTTGTTGTTGCCTTTTGGAGCATTTTAATGGACTTATCTGACAAATAATGCGGCCTGTTGTGTGGTTAATGCAAGACCAGATGGTCCAAGAAGTCTGTGCTCCAGTTTTGGAGACTCCAGTGTTTTAGTATCTCTTTTTTTAGTTTGTTACTTTGTTGCTCAACACAGCGATAGCTGATATCCGTCTCTGTGGGATGCACCTGTACAGTTAAGGAATGCAGCTCACCGTAGTACTGCAGCTTGCTAGCCTTGGCTGATAACTTGGCACCTCGCCCCCTGGTCTAAATGTAACTCCTGGCTCCTAAATAGCCACATGAAAGCGGCCAAAACATTAATGTTCAGACTTCAGAATGCAGAATCCATAACTTGGTGGGTGACATCATGCTGGCAGCAGCCATCTTGTATATAAAGTCGATGATTTTCACACTGGCTGCCATGAGAGCGTTACATTTGTGTCATCAATATTTTCCTTGGCCTCAAACACAGTGATAAATTTTGGATGAGCTGTCAAACCCTATGCAAGTAACTCTAACGCTAAAATCTAAAATTTAGCCTCAGTGATGCTTCTTAGCGAAGCACACCTGGGAGCTGAAGTGGACTCATCTCCTTTTAGCTTTTGATTCTGCAGAGCTGGTTCAGAGAGGAGAGTTTCATTGGTGCTGAAACTGCCCATCACAAGACAATAAGGTGGTCTTAGTGTTGCCAGCATGCCCAAACTGACTCCTCCTCTCTGGCTTGTTTATGTGAATCAGGGGGGATGTGGTGGGGGCGGATCCCCTACGCCGCACTTACTCCCTGCTCTCTCAGGTGATGGAAAGGTTATTTTTGCAGCTTCTTTAGAAAAAGAAAACAAACAGTGAAGGACCGGAAGAGGAAAATAATGAATTAAAGCGCCGGCATTATAATTCTTGAGAGTGAAGACTCAGAACCCCCACCCCAGCTCCTATTTAATCGGATGTAATCTACCTGCTTGGCAGCATTCCAATCAGATAGTTTCAATTATGCTCTTGTAATGCCACTCTGCGAGGAGGGGGAAAGTGCTGAGCAGAGCACTTTGCAGGCGATTTGCAAATAACAGCAAGGGACTCTTTTAGAGAAATGACTGAACAGGAAGCCGGAGAGTTGCTGGAGTTGACAGCTCTCTCACTCTCAGGTTTGCTGGCTTTGGCGGTGACGGCATGTTTTGCATCCCGCCGCCTCCTCCCCGTGACAGCAGCTGTCGGGACAGTAAAGTGCCACTGAAGGTGGCCTCCTATGGTAATATGGAGGTAATTATTTTCCACTGCTACACCACCATCTCGCAACCAGGCAGGCAGGTCGGAGCCTCGGGAGCAGCGTGCAGAGGCAGCCATCCCGGATCTCAGTGACACTCAGAGTTATTGAGTTAGTAGGATGCAGTCTGGGGTGTTTGGAAGTTAGCATTCGGTATTTGTGTTCTCCATATGTGTATTTGCCCCCAGTGTCAGTGTGTTGCTGGCCTGTCTGAGCGTCGAGTGAAAGTTAATCTGGATGTCTGCAAACACGCGACTGCGCCTGCCGTGATAAAAAGCCAGACAGAAGAGCTGGAGGACAGCGGTGCTCAGTAGTCTGGCAACATACGCTAAAGGTCGATAGTGTCATGTGTGACCGATGAAACAGATTGACCCGCGGGGCTCTGGTACCTTGTCACCCTCCACGGTCCTAACATCTGTCTGCAATGTGTCACCCCCAGGGCCCAACATGGCTACTCAGGCTATTAACCTCCAGCGCGCGAGGACACAGCAGAGTTAAGACCCGTCCACCCGTCTCTCTCTGTCACAAATCCACTCCTTACTAGCCGGCCGGCCGGCCAGCTGAGTGCATTTTCCGGCTCTTGTGTCCTTTATCACTTGTTAACCTCTGGTCCGAACACCGTCAAGACCAGGCGGGACTTAGGAAGCTGCCACCGCCAGCATGCCTTACCTGTACGGCTGCAGGGGAGACAAAGTGGGACCTTGAATCAAACAACTGTCACTGTTAACAATGTATGTCACCATCTCGGAATGGGCCATAAAAACCAAATAAATGACGGCCATTACAGTGGAGATTGTGATTATGATAATGAGAATAATAAAGGCGATCATCATTACGATCATGATGATAATGATAATACTGTGATGATGAATTATAATGAATAAATCCCTACCCCATTTCCTAAATGGTGGGAAATGTATCACTACGAGAGGCCTGCAGCCATCTGACAGCCTCAGAGCGGCGTGAGGGTTATCGGCGTGTGAGTGTATATGTCATTTGAGCCGCTTGTACTCTGGCTACAGCCTGCTCTCTTTTCACGTCTGTATCAGTACAAGATTGCATCCGTGTATGTGACTTCCCAGTCAGCGTATAGTGTGTGTGTCATGCTCAGAGAGCACTTCCCAGGAGACCTGGCAGTTTACATATCACATTCAAACAGCTTTTGTTCTCAATATCTGCCACTTCCACTCTCTCATTGCTCATTCTCCCCTCCTCTCTGCCTGCTTCTTTATTTAGTCCCTTTCCGGAGGCCCTGGCTCTGAATCAGTGCTCATTTTAGTTTTTGTTGTTGTTTTGTTTTTTAATGTGCTTGCTTTTGAGAGATGGAGACTGTCCCCAACAAAAACCAAAAATCACATTTATCTTTTCCTGATGAGTGACCTCTTGTGGTCATGAGAGCAATTACTTTCCCCGTCTCAGAGGCAAATATGAATGTGCAGTGCTGTTTCACACTTCTGTAAAACTTAATTAGAAAAAAATTCTAGTGAATGGCTTGGGGTTGAGTTCTTGTCACCCACTCACAGTCAGCAGTCTCCATAGTTCAAGCATACAAATCCCAACAGCTGTGAAGCTCACTGATTAACCCCTTAAGACCGCTTGAACTGTGCGTACGGATAGCCCTTTATTACCGGCATGTTTTATATGTCCCTCAACCCATGTGTATTTCAGCAAATTGACGTGCACATCATGTACGCTAAAAGGAGAACAAGCTAATTCGAGTTTAGGTTGTATCCTGTCTTAATTGCGTAATAGGAAATATATTTGTTTGTTTTTTGGTTGTTGCCGTTCTATTTTTCCTTTTAATTTACATAACAGCACACGTTAAATGCCAGTTTGTGATTTCTGGTGCAAATAAAGAAACAGCTTTTTTTTCATCCATGCAGTTAGTGTGTGCAGCATCCTCGGCATGTCACTGCACCACTCTGTTACCTTGACGTCCTGCACATAACTACACCTACAAGCTGTTGTTTATTCTCTCTGCTTTTATGTCTGCAGATTAAACAAACTAGATAGATACTAATTAGTAGGCATCAGAATTGTTCATAGAGAAATTTATACAGCAAATTAGCCATTTTCCCCTTCCTTTGGCTTTTATGCGGCGCTAATCCGCATTCTGTCTAATGGCCAGCAGGAGGCGGCTTATCTTTTTTGACAAGAGGAAGTCAGACTGCACAAAAATCAATGAGAAAAATGGCTAACTGTTGATTTATGATCTCAATAAACTTTCCCTAATGAATTGTTGGTATAATTTCATACACCCTAATGTTTATTTTGTAAATTACGTTTCACTTTAGAGTAAAATAGAAGAGAAAAGAGTACACTTTAAGGCAGAGGTAGGCAATTTATTTTCCCAAGGGGCCACATGAGACCCTGGGAGTGTCTTTTTTAGGGTTCGGTAATGGCGTGTTCTAGTTAAATGAGCCAATAGTTGAAAATTACATGAAAGCAGACACATGATTTCAAAGTGTCAAACCAAATGTTTCAAAACTGAGAAACCCCTCTTGTCAAAATGGCTACATCCATTTTTTATATACACTCTATGCTCCTGGTGCTAGCTCCACACTTAATGGATGTGTTTTTAATAATAACTTCCAAATTTCCCAACTACTTGTTTAATCAAAAATATTTAGTGGCTTAAACTTTAGCCACCGAGACAGCAGCTCAGAAGCCACTTATATGAACAATCTGAATAAAACGCATTTTTACAAAACACTTACCAGCAACCTGTTACACCAAAAATGAAGACAGACTGATGTCAAAGTAGTGCATAAAAGAGAGGATAAGCTGTGCAGTTGACCAATGAGGTTTTGTCCACAGAAAATAAAACTGCCTCAAAAACGAGGTCCATCTAAACAGACAAGCCACCAGCACCCTCAGTGAAATTCATCACTGGTGTCACAGAGAGAAACAAGTGGAATTTGTCACTGACATCAGACACGTCATTTATATAGAAATGTCAGCACAGCATTCGCATAATGATGGAAACAACAACGCTGAGGGCTTTGGGCCTCGCACTCTGATGGCTGTGTGCAAACGTCACCAATAATGTGTCTTTAGTCTAGACATGTCAGGGCTCCGTGGGATCTATATCCACGCCTTTTTGTCAGCACCTTCAATCTTCCCTGTTGCTCAAGAGCTAAGTGCAAGAGATTAATAAGTGGATTTGTAATGCACAACCTCAGGTTTGACACTATAAGTCATAGGCTGTTTATCGCTTTGGCTTTCTCGCCAGATTGAAAAATAGCAGATGCTGAGGAAGTCAGTCAGCCAGGCCTCCCACCCCACCCTGCACCCTGCCACCCTCCTATTTCAACCCCCTCCCCTCCCCTCCCCAAACTTCATGACCAGGAGGTACAGTATACTGTAGCAGCTAATGAGCAGCTTGTGTCTTTCCTCTGTTTGTTTCCCTCTGGCAGACAGATGATGTGACGCAAACAGAGGGCTCTCAGCAGCTCCAGCTCCAGCACTCAGACTCTTCAGAGAAGCAGCAACCCAAAAGGTTACATGTCTCCAACATTCCCTTCCGCTTCCGGGACCCTGACCTAAGGCAAATGTTTGGGGTGAGTACCTTGAAGGGAAATTCCAATTGCCCACCACTTTCAGTCCCAGGAACTTTTTCCAAGGAACTGAAACATTTCCACTGGATTCCAAAGACCTGTGAAACTTAATTACTCTTTTGCTGCTTTTATATTATTGTGGGGTTTACATTAGATAAATCTCTTAAAATCATAATCATCAGGATGTGATCATGCACAATAAACACGCTGCAAAACTTTTTCAGAAATAAGAAAACTCATTTTATTTAAGAGAAACATGAACAGATTAATTCAGTGGGTAGTGTACCTAAAAAAGAAGAAAAGCATGAACGTTATTCCACATTAGTGTTTTGTTTTTTTTAATTAAATAAATTGTGCATTTATATCCATGGTGCTGCTGGCGGTTATTGTGCAACACATCTGACGCACCCACCGCGCAACCTTTAAGTCTGTTGTGCACCTGTAAAAACATGCCAGCATGTTTAATGTAGAAATGCTTCACCTTTCTGCGCAGCGTTAGGAAGCATGTTTGCTTTGAAACAATCAGAAGATACTGTTTTATTTCTCTGATGTGTTGCTTTGATGTCACTAATGCTGCTCCCCGTCTTTGCTCGACCACAGCACATGAAATATCCAACAATATCTGTGGTCTCAACCTTATTTCTTAATAACTACACTTGACATTTTTATTCTAACTTAAAGATCTAACAATATTAGAGCGAGAGCACCAACAATCAGATATCAGCTCTAAGCAGACACCTAGTGACAGTGGGGAGAAAGAACTCCTTTTTGACAGGAAGAAACCTTCTGCAGAGCCCAGCTCTGAGCAGCCACATGCTGTGACTGGTTGGGGAGAGGGTGGGGTGAGTGAGCTTTTCAGAAAGTACATTCCAATAAGCAGGGGCACCTTTCGGGGATAAAAATAGTTTCCCTGCAAACTAATCTAATCTAAACTTCGGTGCCTCTGAAGGTTCCTAGTCCTTGGGGAAAGTTCCTGTAGTGGAATTGTAACTTATGATATTGGTGTACTTACTAATTACGGTCATCTGGAGACACAATAACAACAAAGCCTGAAACACACACTCTCAGGAAACCAAAAAGGCAGTAAACTGTTTGCTGTAAGAAGCTCTGCATTTCAATGTAAACTTAAAGGTTAGCACACAAGAATTTTACAGGGTAGCAGTTCTCATAGTTGAGGGTCCCATCTTACCCAAATTAAAGAGCACATCCTCTGATGTCAGAACAAATTATTATATCTTTATTAAAATGAATATGAAGCATCAGGGAAAACAATCTAAACCACACAACAGGCCACTTATTTAATGAGCAAAGCCAGTGCTTAAACTGTCATCTAGTTAATGCATTGATTACTACACTGTCAGACGGGGGGGGGGGGTTCCTTCTGAGTTTTTAAAAGCAAACAGCTCAATCAGTCCCAATCAGGTGCTGAACCCATTGCTGCACTGCAGGTTGGGCACTAGGGAGAAAGTATGGTAATGATTTTACTGTTCATCTCTGTCTGCTCCCCAAAGAGCTTTGGCTTTGTTACACTTCTGTTTAGCAAGTTTGTCCCCCGAACAACTGACATGAGGGTAATATTATTCTTATAAGATGAGGACAAATACAAAGAAAGGGGGAGAAAACATTTAATTTCTATTCCTGTTGCGTTCACATATATCAGAGCATACACATGGAAAAATGGGTAGTCTTCACAGGTCATTAAACAGTCTTATTTTCTAGAAGTTACACACAGAGAATGGTCAGCTGCTGACAAATGCAATGAGATTACGTATCAACATACAAGAGGCCCACCACAGAAATTCTCTCTCTCCCTCTCTGTCTCTTTGCAATTAATGAGGCAGTATGTACAGTTCAACAGCTCACCCTTGTGTCTCACAAAAGCCTCAATACGAATTGAACCAAACACCCCCTATTCAATAACGATAATGGATCTGAATGGAGACGATTGCCAAAAATGTACTTTAAATGTTATGCACTAATTGGACCATTAGAATCCAGAGGCGTTAATTCTCGTCGTTATGAAGACAACATCCAGCTGATATTAATTACTCCAGAGCTGTGGCTGTGGCTTTATAAATTGCAGACAACATGGCTGCGTGCTCGCTCTCTCTTTCTCTCTCTGATTGTTGGCTTTATTGTTCCCAGCTCTGGTGCAGGTCGTGTGGAATCCAAATCACCTCAGTAATTAGCTTGGAAGCTTTGTGAGCCTGACTGGCTCACGCAGATATATGATACAAAATTGATCACAGCCCACCCAGTCCCTCTCAATCACCCTTCTCACCCACATTGCCCGGTCCCTCCTCTTACCTGTACCCTCCTTTCATTCTTAGTGGTTGGCATACCGGAGGATTGTGGGTTTGATTGTCTTGGGTAGAGCTTGGCAAGGCGATAGCTGGTCTGCTCCACCCTCTGACATGGCCTCCACAATGGGCCTTTGTGTGATCAGCGCATGCAAAGCCTCATCCCTCTGGCTCTAATGGCTTCTGGAGCGCCACCGGCTCAATACGCCATTACTGTTACGCATGAGTGAAGCCCACAGACATGCAGGCGGGAAGACAGAGGAGAGAGAGAATGGAGGTGCTGCACGGCTCACTAGAGACGGCGTCTACGGCAGAGCAAAGCCCCACCAGGAGCTCCATCTGCTCCCACACGGCACGGGGAAACGAGTGCTATGAAGGTTTCAACAACAGTGGAAAGCATTCAAACAAGAAGGGAGGGCCTGAAATCCACTCTGACATCACAGGGTTAAGGGTGTGGAGAAACCTGTGAGCTTCTAACGAGGCGCTGAATGAAGGCCTCATTAGGGCAACCGCAGCGGACGTTAATCAGTAATTAGAAACTGTGATCTCTGAGAGTGAGTAAGTGTGGGGGGAAATGAAAACACTCCAAGCGCGAGTGAGCTCTGTGCGGCGCCCATGCTGCGCTGCTTGAGGGTGCCCTCGTTTGTGTGACTGGGTTCTTCAGCAGTGCTTCTTGTAGTGAATATAAGGGCTCTCACAGCGTTCCCTAGAGCAATCAGGACCTCTGCACTCCCCCCACCCCACCCCCCCGACCAATCCAACTGTCACACTGTGCCTGAGCGTGCTCCACGCGGGCACTCTGTTTGAATACACAGGGCGCTGTAGCGTAATTACAGGTTTCTGAGGAGCTTAAAGATATTCAGGCTAATCAAAGGTGGAGGCACAAGGGCCTCAATCTTGTTTGTTGCTTCCACACTTGGAAGCTTGAGGTCTAGTAAATATAGTCGATTATCATTTTATGAAGGGAAAAAGCTTCCAAGTGCACACTATATTTAAAGTATACCAGTTTTTTTTATGTTTTTGTTTCTTAACTGTAGATATATGCCAGCTAGTTACAGCTTTTTATTTGTTTTTTTGAAACCAGAGAAAAAAACTTACAACCCTATAAATGAGCATATAACACATAGTTTTAACAGTCACACTACCACACAACCTTGGTAGCAGACTGCAGCATAACCAAAATTATTGAGACTGTGTGCAATGAACTCACTCGTGCTGCCTTTGAAATGGTTACTTCAAAGGTGGGGACCATCTGAATCAGTTGTTGGAGTCAGTTGCCATCTTCAAACCTACCTTGGTGTGTCAAGACACCGATAAAACCGCAATATAACTCTGTTATCCCTCTGCAATCAGTTTGCAATTGAATGGGGTCAAGTTGGCAATAGAATGCAATCTGTTTGTGATAATACGGTGATTAACGTGAGAAATCGGCAAAAATCGCAAATCTGTTGCCAACTACATACACAGAAATTCACATTAAACAGAAATTCACAATAATAACTCACATTCAGAGTCCAGCCAGAAGCAGAAACTCCTCCACAAGTAGTGACACGGTTGCTGCAGGGTGCTGATTTAACTGCAAAATGACACCTTGCTTTTATATAGGAATATAACCCGGTGCATCCAGTTGGCAACCAGCTGAGTGAAGTCCTCTAATGCAAAGAGATGTATTGCAGACAAGTTGCGCTCATCCGTGCAGACCAACATGCTAGCATTCTGTCCGCATTAATAAAATAGATGGCAATTATTTCCAAACAGAGTGACTGCAGTCAGTCCACGTGTGCAGTTGCAGTCGCAGGCACCTTGCAATCCAAAGCAGTTGCACAGAAGTTGAGGGAGGTGCACGGTCGACGTCTGGGTGAGCAGTTGGTCAGCGCAACTACTTGCAATCCATCAATGACTGCAAAAAAATTCAATGCAGTTACTGGACAATTGCATTTCCCCTGCTCACAGTGAGGTTGCCATCATACATTTACTCCAATGTGACTGTGCCATAAATGAACAGAGTGCACAACTTGTAATACGTGGTAATGCAGGTGAAAAATGACCAACAGCTAGTTTACGTAGCGTGAGCTTCACAATAGCTACAAAATTAATCGAACGGGGGAATGGAGACTTCAGTCATTAATGGCCAACATACTCATCCAGTCGCCCTACCCCAGTACATACTGAGGGCAGACTGCATTTCATTTGAAAAGTCTGGACAGCGTGTCCTAAAAATAATGATACCACTGAAAGCACGTGTAAACAAAAAGAAATGGAAAACAAATAAAAACACTCAAATGTCTCGAATGCACTAGAATGATTTGCTCTAGTTCAGCCATAATAGAAACATAACACGTGTGATAAATGAGATGAAACATAGAAACCCACTGGTATCATTATTCGATGCTTCTTTTAATGTTTTTATTTTCACAGGGATATTGGATGGTTTTTCTAATCTATGGATGGATGCATGTAAGCTGCAGCCTCCTAGATGACATCAGTCTTTCTCTTGTCCTCCCTCTGGAGACTCCTCCCATTGAAGCTATTGTTTATCGGTGCTGCTGATGCAGCTGTTTCTGTGTGTGTGTGTCTGTGTGTGTGTGTGTGTGTGCGCCTGTGTGTGTGAGTAGGTGGGTGGGAATAGAAGTGCATGAGATCACTGGTGAGCAGCGAGCAGTCCCCAGCGCCATGTGGAAATCCACAAAGATGACTTCCTCTGAAACTAATTAATCGACGCCACAAGCCCATTACGCTCGGTTAAAACAATTAGCATCTGCACGTTGCGTGGGGGAAGCATTGTCTTCTCAGGCGAGAAAGGGGCATCACGCTGGGATATAAATGCCTGCGTGTGCGATCGAGCCAACACTCCCCATTTGAATCAATGTAGCTGAGCGACACATGAAGCAGATGTGTGGCTGGGGTCTATAGGATCAATTTCAAGAAGAGCAGATATACAGGGAAGATGCACCTTGTGGAAACAGAGGTGGTTTTAAATAACTAAACCTGTTTGGGGGTTTGTAGCTTGGTGTGATGAGGTTGCTGCATTTTTTTTTAAATGGGAGGAAACATATGTTTTCCTGCTAACCCATAAACCCTCAACTCCTGGAGTCCACTCCACTCACTCCAGCCAGATAATAACCAGCTCCTCCTAACCCCTATTAGTGGCTCAGTCAAACGATCCATCCATTCCCATTGAGTGTCGACCACATGGAAAGGCCCATTTCTTCCCTGTTGTGCTGAAATGAAGGCGACGCGGACCGCTTGACAGGGTAATTACTTTTAATGAAATAATACAGCCATTGTAGACAGCAATTAAAAGTCGCTCTCACTCCACTCATTAGAGGAACTTACAGTTTACTTTCATTCCTCTGTTTTCTAATGATCCAAAGGCAGGCCTGTTAAAATCGAAAGGCTGCAGCGTGTTAACCCCTGGGGACTGGCCCTTAGGTCCCGTTGACTGTGAGAGCACACAAACAAAGAGAGGATGAGAGAATAAAGAATAGAAGAGAGGGAGCTCTGTAAACAGACAGAAAGGTAGAAATGATCAACTAAACTCTTCACAAGACTTGGAGAAGCAAGTTTCCCCGAGGTGATCGTGGAGGTGGAGGGGGTCCGCATCTCAAGACAACATCAAAATATCATCTGATGCTGCTTTTCTCTTTGTGTTGAAACAGGCGAGCAAACTTACATCATAAACACTGCAGCGTAATCAAAGATCAAGTATTTTTTACAAATACTGTGATTTCATTTCATAAAGTATTGATAGACATACAGAGAGGCGCTAAAGCGGCAGCTATGGGTTCTCGTTTCAAGCCACGCCAGCAACCTTCAAGAAGTGTTTGCCGAGCTAACAAATGCAAATTGACCACCATTTCCTCACAAAAGTAACATTTCCATATTGCCTTAATGGTTTTTCTTTCTCCAGTCGTCATCCTCATGAATTCAGTCAGCGAGGCTTTCTAACTCCATCTCTTCTCTGCTCTTCTCTTTTTCTTTTCTCTCTGCAGCAATTTGGAAAGATTTTAGATGTGGAGATTATCTTTAATGAGCGAGGATCCAAGGTAAGTGAACTAGAACGCCAGCTGCTTCATTACCATGTACTTCTTCTGTTTCCTAATGATGGCATTAGTGTAGTGTGTACATTGGCTGAGAGTAGTGGTCTCTAAGCCTGGTCCTGGAGAGCTACATACACTGTCTTTCTCCGTCTCTCTCTCCCTATTGTTTTTGTTGTTTGTTGCAGCTCTCACCCAAGTTGTGAATCATTAGCCCTGTCAATCAATTCATTATTGAGCTGTTTCACATTTCACTTAATCCAGCAACAGGCTGTAGGTCCTCCAGCATATGGAATTGAAACTGCTTGTTTAGAGACCTGGTCCTCTTTGAAGCCTGGGCATTGATTGAAAAGGTCCTACATTATTCAAGTGAAGTTCTTTGTGATATTTACCAAATAAATGTAGTTTAGTTAAAATGAATTTGAAGTATAATACCACGTTCATGAAAATACATGCCTGAAGAAGGTCCTGGGGATCGAAACGCTGCCTTTAAGAGAATTGAATTATTAACGTGAAGTTTAACAGGGTGTAGACTTTCCCTTTTTTTCTTACATGCACTCCTTTTATCACATTTTTCAAACTTTGGAGAAAAATGAGATCGACTGTTATCCATAGAGAAGGGCGTGCATGTTATTTTCAGGACACTGATTTGGATAAGGATGAGGTTAGCGGTGTTCCCCATTTCTTCTTTTTGTCAACAGATGGGTGTCCTTTTCTCGGCACTTTGACTTCTCCACTTCTGTGGGCGCTTGTGCCCAAGCTTGGTGGTTTTTGCTGAGGCTGTACGGCTTTAAAAAAAAAAAAAAAGGATATACAAAAGAAATCTCTGCATTACATTGGGCCATTATGGTTTTTTTAAATTTAATTTTAATGTATTCAGACATTCTCATTGAGATTAAAATCTGTTTTTCAAGGGAGAACAAAAACATTAACAAGAACACAATAAGCAGACAGAAACAAAAGAACAACACAACAAACAAGGAATTAATAAAAACAGCTGCAAAAAAAAACACATCAGATAATAAAGCTTTAGGAACTCTAAGGGGAATGTTGGTCTCCAGTTTGAGGATAGTTTGAGTACTTGAAACCAGTTTTACCAAGAGTGGGTCATGGGAATATTTAATTAGATTTAAGTAATAAAGTATGATAAATAACAAAATAGTGATAAAGTGTTTAATTGCTGGAGTGCTGATGGGCCAGCAGAACAATGCAGAATATCTCCATAGTCATAGTCTTTTTGGTTAGAAGTAGACAGAAATCCTTTAATTGTACGTAAGAAGCCTAGTTGATGTTTAATTATTAAGGTAGATGCAGCTCTGTTACAATTCTGCCATTAAACCAAATTCCCAGATATTTGTAATACTCGGGTGTTTGTGGATGGCTAAAATGTCTTGAATGCACATTTGCTAATAAAAGACTTTAAACAGTATTAAACTGCTTAAATTCATTTGGGCCTTGTCTTGAATCTTTTTAGCCAACTCACTGAAAGAATTTCCAGCACAAAGTGTCTTTTCACCCCCTCTGCAGATTTAGGTCACACAGTGCAACTGCATGGTTATGCCTGTACTTTACAGTTGGATGTTTGTATATGTGTAAACATCGTTAACGTGAAAGGCAGGTTGAAAGACAACATTAGCTGACTTAATTGTTATAGCTCAAGCCTAAAACACCTCTTAAAAATAGAAAAATCCCTCAGGCTTTTGCCCAGCAGAGGGTATGTTTGACGGGATGGCTTGCAATACATTGATAGAAACCCTGAAGAATATGTTCCAAGGCAGCCTACTGGTTAGAAATGGGAAGATTCAAATTTACTGACACGTGGCTTGAGAAAAAAGATTAATCTCAATGCCAAAGGTGTATTAACTTGGGAAACTGGGATGGATGAAGAATGCCATGTAGTTGGTCTCTTCAGCAATTTAAAGTAGTTTGTGGTAACTGCAAAATATCATCAGGAGACTGAGGGTGAGTCAGTGGCTCTGCTGGTATAAGATAGGGGTATATATTACAGTATCATCAGCAAAGAAGCTTATAGCAAGCAAGCAAGTCAAAAAGTAAGAAGCAACTGGCCAAGCATCAGACAACTCTGGCAACCCCTTATTTAAGTAATGTTTTTGTAGTAAACATGACTTAAATGGGAATAATATTGCTATTATTGGGACCTATTTTGAGCAGCAGTTTCATCTACTGCTCTGGTGAGAATCTCCAACAGCAGCACAGTGTATGTGTAAGCAGTACTTATTTGTGGTGACTCAGTGATGGATTCTAGTTAATGGACAGCAACGGATACACACACAGAAACCCAATTCTTTAATATTGGTTTTTTGTGCGATTTGTTGACATAAAGAAGAATGCAGAATACAGACAGCCCTGTTCTTAAAGGTCACCTGTACAGAAAACAAGAAATACTAGTTATAATTCAAGTTGCATCTCTTTAAACAACATTGTGGACTTGCACAGCTTGGATCATTTATACATTTGTCTCAAAGATAATTTGTACTCCTAAACACACCAAGCAGCCGCCAGAAAAATGGCCACAGCATTGATGCGTTACTGCAGTATCAGTCTCCTAACCACGTAGCAGGACAGGTGAAGCCTGCGGAGGTGTGAGCAGCCGAGAGCTACTCATCCAGCTGTTCATTTAATAGAGTGTACTAAGCTCCACAGCTTTCCATTCATAAAGGCGACAGGCTCCCTGGCTGGGTGTTGAGGCATGAATGCTATTGATTCCCATTCATACCTGGGAGTACTTTGGGCTCGTATACAGGCGTGCAGGGAGCCCCGGAACCAGGCGACGCTGCTGCTCTCAGCCCCTTCTGCCAGACAAGATTGAGCACCGGATAAACCGGTCTCCTCCGCCCGTAACAAGCATTTATTGTTTGTGCCCTACAAAGCCATTACCCATGATGCCGCTCTCTCTCTTGCACTCTGTGTGCTATATAATGAACCTACCAGGCCATTAATAAACAATCTATTTCCTATGAAGCTTTGGCAATTTGCATTCAATATGTTTGTCTCCTTTGAAAAATGGTGGCTCCACTCTGTGCTCTTGTAAGCTAATTATTTGTGCATGATAAAAAAAAAAGATAGAAGGGGGTAACCACAGTCGGGTGAATGTCCAAAGGATTAATTTTGCCCTCAATTCCTTTTTTGAATTTATTTCTTTATCTCTCTTTCCCCAAGGACAGGTCGCGTGTTATTTATGCTAGAAGTAGCAGCCCGGAGATCCTGTGTATGCATACAAGATCACTCCGCTCACCATCTCTCACATGTATTACATCCTCAAGCAATTATCAGGCAGCGCCGGCCATGCTCTCTCTTCCCCTGCCTATACCTCTACAAGTATATATAGAAACCACAGGAATGGGACTTGTTTGGCCAGAATATCTTAATGCTTCTACTATAGAGAGTCCAGTATCCCAGTCCACATAACTCAAGGAAGTGACAAACCCCCCAGGGGAGCGAGGCAGAGGGAGAGAGAGAGTTTGGAGGGGTGGAAATGAGTTGGGTATATTTTGGTCAGAGTTTAAAGTCAATATTGGAGCTCTTCTCTATCACAGAGGAGCATATTTGCAATGACACCATTCACTTTTTTTGCATCAGTGAGCTGGTGTAATTTCACCTCCATAAAAATAGCCCACCTATTAGTGCAGTGAATAAGAAATAGTCAGAGATCAAGTTAACGTGTCTGTTCAGAGAATTCATCCTCACTCCTTCGCCTGTTGCCCACGTCTTCAAAGGGTGACAGCGCCGTCTGAGCGGCTGCGCTGCTGAAGTTGTGTAGATAATTATACGACTATTATGGCAGCCGCTGCTTTCTGACATTCACCCATGGCACCAGTGCTGTGCTGTTTAATTGGGTAAAGCAGGCAGGTTTGTTGGTGTTGTTGTGTGAGGTCATGTCACCGTTATCCTCTTCTCCTCGGATCTCTCTGTTTGCTGTTTCCTGACGCCTCACTAACTGCCTCTAATTAATCTGGCTGCTTACAACTCGACTCTGCTGCTCACCTACTCCTGTCTTCTCACCTCTCTCTCCCTTTTCTCCTCCCTTCCCTTTTCTTTCTTCTGTGTGTGTGTGTGTGTGTGTCTGTGTCCATCTTTTCCTTCTCCTGTTTTCTCTACCAATGGCTAACGTGGCACTCTCAGGGCTTTGGGTTTGTAACTTTTGAAACAAGCACAGATGCTGATCGTGCACGGGAGAAACTAAACGGTACAATCGTAGAGGGACGCAAAATAGAGGTGCTTTCATTTTTCCCTTTATTCTCATCTTTTCTCCTTCTTGCCTGCTGCCTTCTCAACTTACCCATAAACCCATGCATAAAAGCATGTGGCTGCTTTGTGTGTGCGTCCAGATCTGCATCTCCGAGTGTGTGTGCGTGTGTGTGTGTGTGTGTGCCTGAATGCATGCATGCATAATGGTGCGTTTAAATCCTTCTCAGTAGAATGCGGGATCCATACATGTCAACCAGGACACACCAGTTGTCCATCATTACCTGACAATGCAGAGTGAATGCATGCTATCAGTCGTGCATTCCCCTATCACCACCGTTTAGTGTTGCCTGCTCTAATTCTGTTTTTGTTTACGACGAGCCGAGCCTGGACTCAGCCATTCTCATCAGGTCAATAGAAGAAAATCAAAGCACTGTCTTTGTTTTGCTTTTGGAATCCATTTGTTTATTCAGCCAATTCTGAGGATGTTTTTTTATTATTATTATTCATACCTGTGGGTAATTGGTGCATGCTTTCCCCCTCTTTCCAGTAATATAATCATCTGTAAGAAAATTGAAATGATGAATAAATTCATGAAAGGGCGAACCAAAACTCAATCACACTAAAGTGCTACAAACAAATTTACATAATCATTTATTTTATGAATCCGTCTTTGTTCATCTTGGTTTGCTGCTTGCTTATAGCTTGCTGTGGATATGTGGATGGTAAATGTAAAGGTCAGTAATCACGGGCTGTGTGTTTGCTGCTTGGAACAGGTGAACAACGCAACAGCACGAGTGATGACAAACAAAAAAGTGGCCAACCCGTACACAAATGGTGAGCCCCAAACTGTGTGATAGCACCTAAACAATAACAGTTTTTTTGGAGTCACTGCTCTGAGTGGAGCTTCACTTTCTTTCTTCCTCTCACCAGGCTGGAAGCTGAATCCAGTGGTAGGAGCTGTCTATGGTCCTGAACTGTATGCCGGTAAGAACCGTTCCTCCTCGCCACGTTCCACTGTATGCATTGCACCGTACCTGAGGCCACTATCAGCCACAGCCTATCCCAATCTGACCCCTGAATTTCTACAGTCAGGTTCATCCTGAACCTACTGAACATGAAATTCCCCTTGAATCAAAGTGAATCAGAGAGCGGCTCAGATAAGCAGTGGATGATCCAAGCCTCTCTGAGTGGCTGAGGGAGCCTGAGCCATTGTTTGCACGGTGTGCAACTGTAACGCTGAAAAAAAATGATTTCAAGAGCAAGCGCCCCTGCAACTGTTATCAGATTGTGGAGGCTGCTGCTGTGGATGGATTTGCCAAGTGCGCCAGATTGACTTTTACAGAGCTAACCGAATAAAGGAGATTGAGTGAGCGATATTGTTGGCACCTACCCTGTCGAAGGCCGCTATTCCTTCTGGTCTCAGTAATGGAGGAATGAGATGAGCTCAGTGGGGTTTTCCCTATCTCTCTCTGCCTCGACATGCCAGCTTTATTGCTGTATGTTATATGAACCCTTTGCATTTTAATGAGGGGGAAATGGTACTATTTCATTTGGAAGAAGTGCTGAGCACATCGCGCCACTTTAACGGCTTTCCTTTCTGCTCATTAGACTAAAATCTGTTCATTCCCCGGACAGCTTTACGGCAAACCTCTAAATAACTGTCCATGACAGAAAGCAGTCATCTATCATTTTTATTTCATCCCCAACCCCTCACCCCCTCCACGCCTCCTCCTCTGCCTCCCACTCACCTCCTCCCCCCACCAACATTCCTTTAGTTTCGACATCTTCTCCTGATAATTATTCACACGCACAAATGTACGACCATCCCTCTTCTACTTACATGCTCAGGCACAAAAACATGCAACGCTTCCTCTCAATCGACAATCGGAACATTAAGTAAGTCTTAACTTGCATAAACAATAATTTCACTTGACCTATATCCACACGCAACACTAACACCTGCCCTGCTTCTCAGACCAAAGCACTCCAGCATACAGAAATAGATAACCTATGTAGAGCACAGACTCAAATACATGTCCCCTCTTCCATGCACACACTCTCCATTTTGCTCTCTCTCTCTCTCTCTCTCTCCACACACACACACACACACTTCCCAAATCATCTCATAAATCAGAGGGAGTGTGGTCCACCACTCCAGGCAGGGGAAGCAGGAGGGGTTGGGTGATTTATTGGCTGCTAATTTTTCAAGTCGTCTTGACATGGCGCTGGAGTTTGCCAAGCCTAAACGACAACATATGCTTGCCAGCTGGGAAGATGGGAAACATAAATAAGAGATACATTTTTGAAACAAAACCTCCCTAATGAGCAGCAAGAGGCTGTTTTAACTCACAAAAAAAAACTCAACTCTGACCAGCTTGTTGACTGTTATGTTCCTCCTCTACCTCCCTTTAAAAAAAAAAATAGAATCACATTGCAGGATTCAGGACATTTTCCAAAATCATCACAGCTACAGTTAATATACTTTTGGTGGGAGTAAAATGGGATATAAAGGCGATTAATCACTGTTTATCAGTCCTCATTTCTGTGCAGGAGATCAGTGAAATTGGTAGCCATAAATCCTGGCTCAGTGACAGCACACTTCGTCTCCATTCGTCCTGGCGCTACAGGTTTATTGTCCTCAAAACCCATTCAGGAGAATGACGGATGAGAGCCTCATACTGGCTCCCCGCTCTTAACCTCTTCCAGGGTAGATTGGCTCCTCCTCTGAATGGAGGAGGGGGTAGGAGGTTACTTGGTAGGGTACTGGCAGGCAGCCCCAAACCTGGATCCGTGTTCTCTGTTGCCACCTAATACCCAAACCTCCCACAGAGCCCTACTGAAGGGAGCTGAAGGGGGTGCAGAGGACAGCGGTGTGGTCCAGAAAAAAAAGAAGCATGGCAGTGGGGTTCCCAGTCAAATGGAGGGATTGGCAATAACACATGACTGTGACACAAATCATAGTGTGAGCTAGCTGGTAGGCATCCAGTAACAGTGCTCACTGTTATCCTGTGTTAATGTGCACTAAACTTTTATAGAACAAGCCCTAAAATCTGTGCTGTACTATCCAAATATGATGAAAATCTGACTTCATGTATGCAGATGAGTAGGTGTGTAGCTAAAAATAGTACAAATGTGAGGGTGCACGTTCTGTATGTGTGTATATATATATATATATATATATATATATATATATATATATATGCTGAAGCATAAATATGGCTTACTGTTAGGTGGTACATTTTAGTTATGATTTTACTGTCCATCATTTGTTGTTAATATGACATAATTCACGGGGATGAGTGGCAGATCCGGTAAATATTGCATTGTTTACCTCATCGATACAATAATTGGCAAACTCCTCTTGATTCCTCGCACTGGATGTTTTCAGCACCATGGACAGCTGTCACTTCCAAATCCATTCATATGGCTCGGATCCCCTCAGACTAACGGAAAGAGACTCTTCTCTGTAGCTAATTCCCAGGAAGACAGGAGATGAGTAGCTTTTCATTCAACAGTTCGTGTTTTTCTGCAACTAAGGTGGAGCTTTTTTGAGGACTCGTGAAACACTACCAGCTGTGTAAATGACAGAAAAGAAAGGCTAATTGCCATCTTAACATATGTAGACAGATCCTCTCATTGTTGGAGTGTACTTTAGGGGGATAATTAAGCTCCAGACTCTTGATTAGATTAAGCTGTTTTTTTTTTTTTTTGGTCCCTAGTGCGTGGATTAAGTGCTCATTGCCCGATGTATTTGAGCAGGAAGTATTAGAGAGATCAACCTTGTGGAAAATCAGATCTTTCTTTATGGGAGCTGGTTATGACCCCATCATTGGCATAGAGCTGGATTACCTCGGGTCCAACTGGCTCTGCAGGTATTGAGCTTCTCTCAAGTTGACACATATGACATATGAGGTGCAGCGTGACCCCGCTGCCCTTCAGCGCATAACTCATATTTTCTCCAGCCCCCCTCACGGAAAGGGTGTTTGACTTTGGTGGCTAGACCAGGTTTGTGCTCTCATACGCCGTTGCTGTTGTTGCTTTTCATGGGCTTACCAAGGTGTGACAGCGCCTTTGATTTATGGGTTATTATTGAAGCAGTGTAGCCTATCGCCAACTCATTATGAGTTTACATTCACATACATCACTGCATGCATATTGCATACAAATTTTCAAAAAAATAGAAGGAAGCAATTGGGCTTTGTGGGAACCCAGAAACAGCAGAGATTTGTTAAGAAGAAGGCAACACACCTCAAAACCTATCAAAAGGATTGTTTTTGCCCTTTAGCAACAGCGCTCAGATGTCCACTGCTCCAAAGAGAGAGACTAATTTAAATGTCAAGGTCAACATTATAAATCACTCGGGAGGAAAGGGGGCACCGTCCAGAGTTCCAGGCTGTCCATTGGTATGGTGGCAGCAAACAAAGTGCCCTGCACATTGGTGGGCAGGTGATATGTGGGCGTCACCTGGCCAAATGAGACGCAAAGTTTGAATATGTGTGTGGACCCACTAATGGAGCATGATGTTAATGGCGGAAGAACATTAAACCGGGTTCTCTGTGTTTTTTAAAGCACCACTAATCTGTCTCCCTGTCAGCTTTATTGAAGCAGCGAGGCTAGGGTGAGCATCGTTCATTAGGGTGCTCACTGGTCTCAACCAAACGCAGGGCTGGCGCTGCACACAGCAGAGCAACATCAGGCTGTCACTCCCCAGGCGGAAACCCATACAACACAGTTTACCTATGAGCTACCATAGATCTTCATTGTAGTCTAGTTTATCTGAGATTGCGAGGGACTGGCTGCCATCTCTGTTGCAGCAGCCAGATCATCTGAATCAGGCTGGATGCATGTTATTAACCTGCATTATTTACCCCAACTGAGGCACCATGTCACTTCACCAAACAAAATCAGACTTGAGCTCCACAGCTCCCCATCAGAGTGATCTCTGATTGGGGAAAGTGAAGTGGTCTGTGATGAATTCATCCAAAGCGTGTCGTGGAAATGAATAAGGAGAAGAATAAGGTGAGGGGAGGGTGACAAAAGGGTGTTTCTGGGGATGAAGAATAATGGGGCTGACTGTGTTGTGATGGACCAGACGTTGGGGGAGGGAGAGAGGGTGAAGATCAGTGGGAAGGGAGCAGTGAGGGAATTACAATTGCTGGAAAAGTAGAGGCCAGCTTAATCATGTCTAGAGATCAGTGTGTTTGTATGCACCTCCACAGCCTGTAATCAGACAGCCACTGGACCGATTGAAGGTTAAGTGGAGAGCTGACGATCACATCGGCTGTCCTCTAATCTGCGACTGTGGCTATTTTGTTGCGCCATCACACCAACCCTTGCTACTCACCCTGAAGCCTTTCACCCCAACCGACCCTTTCTCATTCAGCGGTAGCCATCAGCAGAGGACAGAGCATGTGGCTGTGTGATTGGTTAAAGATGGTCCCAGATGGGTTTAGAGATGGGGGTCATGCTGAGGTTTGGGCCTTGGCTGTCCTGCCCATCTGCTCCACCTCCCCTCAGGGAAGCTCAGAACTCTAGTCAAGTTGTTCAACAACCTTTGCCTCCTGTTTGTCTCCACCCAACACCTAGAAACGCCCTCTACCTCTACCCCGTCCACCCTCCCGCTGTTCTCTTTGTTGCTAGCCCATTGTGTCTAAACTATGCAAAAGCCGTGGTGCGAAACTAGTGGTATTGCATCCATTACCTGCCCGGCTTCAAGGCTGCCCCTCACCAGGCATCAGGAAAGGATGCGTACAGCAAATGTGGATCCTTGCTGAGTACGGCACAAAGCAGCGAGCTGGGAGAGGGGAGAGTGCTCGATGAGGCGCACCTAGAAAAGATTAAATCTATTGTTTCCTTGTCTTCCCCATAATGCATTCTGTCATAGGGAAAGCAGTGCCACACGCCTCTCTCTAATGTATTCTGTCATAAGGTAAGCAATGCCAAGTCGAGGATGTTCTCTGAAAGTCATTTTCTCTTTTCTTGTGTGTTTTTGTTCCATAGTAACAGGATTTCCCTACCCTGCCACAGGCGCTACGGTGGCCTATAGGGGTGCCCACTTGCGAGGACGGGGACGGGCTGTGTACAACACATTCCGCACAGCTCCACCTCCACCACCAATTCCGGCTTATGGAGCGTGAGTATCGAATCTCTAAGGCCGGCCTCAGATTGCACAATATTTTTGTGTGTTACGATGGTCACTGTGTCGGGTTAGGTGATTGTAGAGTCGTGATTTCATAAGTGAGAGACCTGACGACTCTGACATGGCCTTTCTTTGAACGTGTTGTGAGGCGTCTTAGATGCAGCGTTAGTTTTCGTGCACTGCGACACTCTTTCAGACAGTAAGACAGAATGCGTGTCACGGATTGTTGCTCCTGATCCAAAACAACACACTACATCATTCGTGTCAGGCCATAATGGAGCTGATATTGTGTAGCCTGAACTTGGCATAACCTGAATTTAAAACTCAGCAATGAGCACTTTAGATGTACGTGAGGTGTAGTTATGTTTCCTTTCCGCAGCATGAGTGAATGTAAGATGGCTCCAATTGTGCCTACAATTATGACCACAGCAGCAAAATTGGGCCAAATTTTGCTGCTGTGGTCATAATTTAACAGTTTCAATTAAGAAATGTTTTCATGTCATGCACTTGTGCAGGAAAGTGGATTGTTTAATGTAGCCACTAAACAAGCAATATTTTTTTTATCTAGGCAAGTGTCTGAAGAGAATTTTGGTATTTACGGATATACATATCCAAACTCTGCCTATCCTTATATTTGCACATCGTCTGTTGACAAAGGAGGAACTGACAAAGTCAAGGTGAGAGCTGAGATAGTGTATTACCAGTCAGATCTCACTGGACTGTGACCGGGGCCTGTGCTGATCTCCTGGCTTTATGCAGTCCTGCCTCGCGCTCGTGTCTTATCAGCCCTGGTCTGTGTGGCCGTGGGAGAGGTCTGACGGAGGCTGGCCGAGGCCCCACTATAGCTGTCTATCTGTGATTAGATCAGGATCTGTCTTAGTGCAGTGGGACTCATAGCTGAGACTGGAAATCCCACATCCCCATTCCCCTCCTTCCCACTCGGGGACCCCGTTGCAGCTCATGGCAGCTGGTTGATTTATATAGCGAAGTCATGTGATTCACTGCCTTCTTTTGTCCTCCCCTCCACCACCAGCCCTCCTGATAGCAACTGCAGCAACTGTAAAGACAAACAATTTTACGGAGCAGAAAATTGGACAGGGATGTGAAACTGTTACACCTTTCAGTTTCTGTCATTCATTATTTGTGGTACAGCACACTAAAGCTGCTAAGAGCTGACCCCACAGACCCACAAATGGTCAAAATAGGAAAACTGGCAAAGGCTGAGATTCAGTAGGGTAGGATGTAGACCAAATCAACTAACTCTGCTTTCCCGTTTTGCACGTTCACAGGGTGGTGTACCAAGATGGCTTCTATGGTGCAGAGATCTATGTAAGTACAGTTGACTTTCCTTCTAGATGAAACAGAACTAAAACAGACAAGAAACCCAGCCCTGGAGACAAAAACGTGATCTCCTCAGCCCCCAGCCTCCCTGCCAAGCCGGCGTCGATTAGGCCTCTGTCTACTGTGCCAAGAAACCCAACAACAAAATTTAAAACCCCCTCAGCTCCTCCCTCCTCTCCCTCTCTTCTTCCTATGATCTCAGACTTTGGCAAAGAGGCAGACCCTGACTCAGTGTCCCATGTCAAGTTAGGTCATTTATTCCTTTAGATTTGTCTGGAGCTTTTTGAGGTGCCCCCTCCCCCTTCTTCTTGTTACCTCGCTGGTGTTTTTGTATTCACTCAGAGAGTTTGGCTGGGATATCCCCTGCTTGCCCCAGGGGGTCTGTGCAGGCCTGAGTGGAGCCGGTTCCTCCCAGCCATCAGCAAGTGGGAGATAAGAGAAGCAGCAGATAAAGGGATTAACCGTCCCTTTGGAGCGGTCCGTGCAGGCAGGGTCACATCAGGGGCTGGCCTTGCTGCATGTTGCCCTTGACAGAGCAGAGCGTGGACGCTTCGGAGATGATGCTGAAATTACCACGCTGCCCCACTCTGACATCAGTCCAAACGTTTGCGAGGAATGTAATTTGTCCCTTTAATTCTGCAGCTTTTTTCACCACTGCAAGATGACAGCAGGCGCAGCAGCAATGACAGTTCCTTCTCACTTTCACCCTGACGAAGACTGGTGTCTGGGAATGAAATGCTGAACCCGAGTGATCTATGACTTAGACACCAGCCCGCATGATAGGGCTGTATTTCACCAGCTTTTGTTGCAGGGACACCCACCACCGTAAGATACCCGGGCTGCACTCTGAGCGATGTTGTTTGTCTCTCACGCTCATTCAGCCACCTCCAGCTAAGTCCTACACAGCTATGTCCCTTGACCAAGGTTTGGCCAGGTTGGTCCATCACTCAAACCGTCAGGCTGGCCCCTGGTGCTTTACTGCCATTAGTTTTGGCAATGGCCACTGCATTGCTTTAGACTGGCTGAGAGTATGTGAAGGTCTCAAGTGACCAAGAGGAAGCTGTCCTATAGCCTTCAGTGTCCTATACAATCATTCAGTGGACACTGGCTTGCTGTCAAAAGCAGCCAGCTGTTATGTCAAAGTTTCTGGTAATACATTAGCAGAAAGGGGAAAATAAATGCATGCACATATAAATATACATACATGGCATGTGCTAATGCATATGCATACATGCACCTCCATGCAGACACACATAGGCACACACACACACACACACACACACACACACACCCACATATTCCCCATGACAAAATAAAAAATGTGCTGCACGGCTGCGTGCAGGATTTGACAATGTGGGAGAGTGATTTATTGGTTTGTGTTTGTTCAGGCTGTTGCTGTAATCAACACAGTCCCAAGGCATGACCATCCCACAGGAAGTCATCTGCTTCAATTGCTGTGACTTCCTGTCCCCTTGGTAGACCTGAGGAGAGGGATTCAGTCGCCATGGCCCCTGCCCTGATTTTGCCTGCAGTTGTGGCCCTGGCCACAACACTGCTGCTTCACAACTTCTCTCCCCATCGGACATTCACCCCCCAGAGTTTAAAAATAAATGAAAACATGCATTATTAAAAGCTACCTATCCACCGTATGGACACAGATGGGCACACACTCCACCGGCACTAATAGAAAAACAGTGGGAGAACAGCTTCATTTTTCAAAGAGAGTAATAGCAGCACTCCACAATGAGGTCTTTAATTCCTTCCCCATTCTGGCAAATGAATACAGCGGTCCTGACTCCCCAATGGTCCGACCGTCTTCTGCATTCTTACTTCTTTTGTGAGCCGGGGGGGTCGTGTATAAGAAAGGGAAAAAAATGGAGGGATCTTCAATTATGGAGCAGCGGAGCGCCCTCAATCTAAAAATGGGCTGAATTTGGGGAGTTGGCTCACGTTGCCTGCGTTGCTGCTATTCGGATGAGCCTCTAGTGTGACAATGAGCTCGCTCCCCCTAAATGTGCTGCCTCTCAGAACATCATTCATTCTCTTGTTGCCACCACCTGCCTAAGACACCATATATCACACAGCACCCTCTGGTGTCTCACAGGGAAGCTGCAGTCGGGGAGTGTGAGCTGGTGACATTTAACTATTACGGCAATTTGAAGCTCTGTGTGTGCATCGTTGTTTTCTCGTGTCTCTGAGATCTAACCTTTCTCTGTGCAGGTAATCACTGATTAAATATGGTGCTACTTTTTTACAGGGTGGCTATGCAGCATACAGATTTGCCCAACCCACCACCACCGCTGCTTACAGTGACAGGTGAGAGTCCCCCTCAGATACTCAGTGGATAAAATGAGGGTCTCGGATCTGATAAGGTTACTTGTACTATGTCTTTAAAACTGCAGTGGTTTTAAAGACAAAAATCACTATGAAGTACTTAATGTGTTGGATGTAACTGGGGTCTGTTTTGTTATTTTCCATAATTCCATAGACGAGGCTGACTTCAGCCATCGTTAGAGAAACTGAGAAATCCATTTTAGAGCAGGCAGAGCCAGCGGTTTTTTTCCTCCATGAGCAGTAGCAGAATATGGTGCTGTTAAAAAAACCCAAAAAAACCCACTGAATTTAAAGTTATAGACATGTCTCTGTGTCCGACAAGCTAACTCTGCTCCTCTGAACTTTTGATTTAAAGCAACAAGTTGATCCCACAGGCTGTGAAACAGAGGAAATTACAGAGAGAAGGAAAAAAGGAGTACACCTCCAAATACGTCCTCATAAATCTCATAAATGCAGCCATCACTGTGTTGGAGTAGCAAAGGGTGGGTTTTTTTTTTTTTGTTGCTTTAAATAATTAGTGTTTTCCTACCAAAAAATGATTGTATCTACAGGAGATGTGATGGAAGGAGACTGCACGTGATGAATGGGGGCTGCTTCTGCAGCACTTTACAATATTCTGTGGAGGGTTATTTTGGGCTTCCTCCTCTCGAGTTATCTTATCTATTAGGCAAACCGCTATATTCTTTTTAGCTTGGAGCTAAAGAGCACACACGCGCACAAAAAAGACTAACCTTGTTGGACTCGATGAGAAAAGCGGTGATATATGTCGTGACTCTCCGCTTGTGAGGGGAGAGTGGGTATATCACTGCGGTATTTATTAATGGCCCCAGGTCTGTGGAGGGGAGGCGGGGAGACGGAGAGAGGGAGAGATGGACCAGCAGGAACTCTATCACTTCTGAGTGATGTCACTCTGGTTCAGGTGTGCTCTGTTTGAGGAGGCGTCGCTGATTCATTTCGGCCCCCGAAAGCCGTTGTCAGCCGGGATGTGGGCTGGTTTGGGAATCTAATCTGGGAAGGATTGAGCATGTCACTTGTGATAACGTACACCCTGCCTGAGAGCCTGAAGATCATATCGATAATGTAAGATTTATCAGGCCTCGGCGCGGTTCGAATTATGAGCAGCCGTGCTCTGCGAGAGCAGAAATTGGACAGCGGCTTTTTTTTTCTCTCTGAGTGATTTAATTCGTGTTTCTCTTGCCTATACTTTTCTCTGAGATTTAATATAATTCGCCCCAAGTTGTTTGTTTTGCTTTGTCTGTTTGTTTCCTTTTGAATAAGCGGTCATGCCCATTGGATCAATAGGGGTTTGTTGGTATTGTCTCAGCCATACCTTATCAGACTTAGCGGTGAAGTCAGCCAATCATAAAAAAAACAGGTCACCAGGATTGAGGAGGTGTGTGGAAACCCCCGCAAAATATGAAACATTTATTATCCGAAAAGCCTTCAGCGCTCACAGGCTGCATTACCAAAGGCCTTTAAGTAACTAAAGAGAGTTCATACCAGTGAGGCTGATGTATCAAAGAGGCCTTGAGAGGAGCCACTCACATTGCAGAGATCCTGCTAGCTTCCAATCAGCTCTGTTGAGGCTGTGTGACATTGCACGGGCTGGTTTGACCTGCCGGTCGTCAGCAGTGCCACTCTGGTGAGAGTCATTTTGGAGATATATTAGCCTTAGAGGGCCTGTGGGGTTTGGTGCTCACTGAAGATAAGAGGACCACAGAGACTTCCCCCTGACCATCTCATGGCACGGGCCTCCTCCCCAAGGAGCCAAGACAGCCTTTCTGATTTCACGTCCTGCTCACTGACCTTGGGTGCTGCCGGACTTAAATGGGCCGAGCCATATTTAGATCTTATATAACTCAATGTATCTCATACGAAAAGCCATGAATGCTGTATGTCTTGTTGTCTCCTTTAGGAGAATTTCCTCCTCTCCCCACTTTTTTATTCCTGGTTGATTTGGTGCCCTCAGTCCTTGGCTGGGTGTGCCTTATCTGCTCCTTGCAGACCCTCATTTGCAAGCAAGAGCTAAAGAAAAAAAGAAAAAAAAAAGAAAGTAAATAGAGGAATATGTGAAGTCGAATAAATAAATAAATAAAGCAGACACATCTTGTCCTGTCTCAGAAGGAAATTGGAAGGATTAGTTCCAAACCAGCAACAATGAAAAGACAGGGGCGTGAGCCCAGTGTGCAGCCTTGGTAAACAAGAACAGGGTGAGAGCCCGAGCCCTCCAGCACCAACTGTGTTCTCTTCTCTGCATCTTTCTTTCTCTGTCTCCCTCTGCTCATTACCTATTCTATCCACCTAATCAAGATGACAATGAAAAGACAAGTATAATTCACCAACCTTTGAACTCCCCTTTTTGAACCACCTTGTATAAAGCAGGAAGCCCAGGAGGCCGGGGAGGGAAATAATTGATTGTGTTAGAGACTTGAAAGGGTTTACTTGAGGGGTTGAGCATTAAACAAGCATGCATAAATGTTCCTCTCTCCTCGTCAATGATAGATCAATGACCGTGTTCTCTGTCTCCTGTTGTGCAGCTATGGCAGAGTCTATGCAACAGCAGACCCTTATCACCACACGATTGGCCCTGCAGCCACATACAGTGTGGGGACCATGGTAAGTCTGTGAGACCACCGCCTGTTCTTGTCTGCACCCTCCATCACACAAGCTAGCACACACACACACACACACACACACACACACACACACACACACACACACACACACACAAGTCACACTCCAAAATAAAGACCAGAGACTGCACTTGTCACTGGTTTTTATTTATGTGTTATTCATTAATTGATTTAGGTTTTTGTCATGCGATCTGGCACACCCTAGTGGGCAGTACTGAGCAGTACTGTGAAACCCTGGCATGTGGAAATTGGCTCAGATATTAAGTGCAATAAACTTCTGCTATGCCACGCAAGTTCACCTCATGCACTATTGATTTGACACAACTTCCTCCTGAAATGAGAATGAGTGATCACTGCAGTCTAACACACGCTTTACATGTTACATAACAGATACATTTTCAAGCTTTGTTTTCATTCTGCATCGCTCGACGTGCTGCCGAGTGCGACAGATCATCTTCTTTTTTTTTTTCCTCCCCCATTCAGTCAAACCAAACTCCAAAAGATGAGGTTGAACTGTTAATGTCTGTTTTTAGCTAGCTTTTGCAGCTACTGTAACATCAAAGATGAAAAGTGATGATAAATAAAAAAGCATTTAAAAAAAAAAAAGAAACAAAAAAAAAACAGAGTTTCTCTTTGGTTTTGTTTTATGATGATGATGAGGAGGATGAGGAGGAGGGCTTGGGACCGGGCTCACAGACCAAACCTAGAGATTAAGGACCATCAAACGCATGCAGCAGTGTGCCGTGGGACATAAAAGAGAGAGCAAGACTGAGGGAGGGAGTTGTCTCACCCTCCTCTCCTGCCCACAAGCTTGATCGGTGGCGTGTTCTCTGCTTGAGAAATGACTCAAATTCATCATTACAGCATGCATGCGATTTTTCAACAACTTAAAAAAAGAAGAATTAAAGAAAAAGAAGCGTACAGTTCCCCGGTGCAGCTGCTAGCTAAAAGCTTTCATTAATTAAGACATTTCTTTTTCCTCTTCATTTACTTAATTAAAAAATGTGCTTGAATGTTTTTTATTCTTTCTTCTCTTCCCTTCAAATTTCCTTCCATTCCTCTGACACTTTAATCGTCCTCTCAGCGAACATAGAAGTCAGGATCTGGACCCTAAAAAAAAAAAAAATCTAATGTGGTGTGTGTTGGGAGCTCGGGGAGCTAACGCAGGCTCGAGGGGGGGGGGGGTGCGCGCGCGTGTGTGTGTGTGTGGGGGTTCACGGGGTGTTGAACAAATGGTGGGGGTACTCGGATGCAGACTGTGCAGAGGCCAACATCTAATAAACTCCAGAGCTAAAGAGAAAAGACCAGTTTGGTTCCTAATTCTTTAATCATATTTGATTAATGGTTCTCCAGCAGTGAGGAGTCATTTTTGCATTTAAAAGCTATACAATAATTAGTTCCTCTGAGGTTGCAGTTGGAAATTCTCTTTACTCATTTCCAGCTTGCAGAAGCATCTCATATGGATGAAAGTTTTGTACCAGCAAGAGGGCTCTGCGAAATTAGGCAAAATTAGCCTTTGAAGACATTCAGTAGCCTTTGGAGTTTGCCTGAATTCCTAATTGCAGGAGAGCCACCGAAAGATGAGAGGAGGGACTGTGTGTGTGTGTGCGCGCGCGTGTGCATGTGCAGGTGTGCATGCATAGGCCCACTTGCATGCTTTATGTGTGTCTGCCCTAGATATCTTGAGCATGGTGCTAAATCTAAGGGCTAATATCCTGTGGTGGTTTGGCCCTCCAGAAAGGTGCAGCCACCTCTGCTAGACTTGAAAAGGAGCTGTGATTAAACCTCTCAGAACTTATTCCGCTTTAGTTGAATCTCTGATATTGTTATGGCCATAAAAGGAATGCTTTTCCTCAAGTTAAAAAAAAAAAAAAAGCACAAAAATCTCGAGTTTTCAGATTCATTCCTAAGCGTAATGAAACAAAACGTGTTCGCCCAGGCCCAGTTTTCTGGTTTCTTTTAAGAAAGTGCTCTTTCTATATACATATAAACAATTTCCTCTCTATGAATTGCACCAGTTAAGCTCCAAATCCAACAATCCACTTTACCTCCTGTTCCTAACACACACTCAGAGTGTATGCAATCAGGGAATTTATTCAACAAAACCAGTTATTGGCTTCAGTATATCAAACTCTCAATCTGTCTCAAGATTATACATATTGAAAAACTTATTCCAATATGAAAATTCAATAAGTTAAAAGGAAGGAAATTTGTGGAGAAAGAGAAACCGACTCTAGCTGTCACCTGAATACTGATTGGTACTTTTTCATCTTTGATGTTGCAGGCTAGCCTATACAGAGGAGGGTACAGTCGCTTCACTCCCTACTAAAAGAAAGAAAAAGCGAGCAAAGACAGAGACATTACCCCAACAAACAAACAAAAAAAAACCCCTCTCTTTAAAAAAATAAAAAAAGACAAACACAAAACGAGCGAACACCCGGTCCTTGGTGGAGAGCTAAATCAAACTAAAAGCTTCCAGGTCCACATGCTGAGCCCCTCCCCTGACACTCTCAAGCAGATATTTCTACAACAACCTTTTTGATGTCATCATTGGTCTGCTCTTGTTTCGTATTCATTTTGTGCTTTTGGTTTTCTTTTGGAAAGTTTTATGCACATGTGCATTATCTTGACTGCTGTATATGGGTGCTGTGTCACCATAACCAATGTGAGCCTACTGCAGCACGCATGGTGCATGCTCAGAGGTGTGTTTATGCAGCTGCTGTCATCTGACTAAGAATATACTGGGGCATTTCTATCATATACATACAACAAAGAGAAATCAGGTTGACGCCGATCACCGATCCATCCATTTAATTCCTTTCCTAACGTTTGTCTCCCATCTAACACGCAGAAGTAAAGACCTCAGTCTTAGTGCTGACTAGCATGCCTTGGTAGTTCTTAGCTCAAAGACAGCACTGCTCTGATTGCTTTTTTTTTTTTTTTTCCCCTTTTCCAAACATTGGAGTGTCCTACTGTTGTGCACTTACAGTGGAGCCTTACGAGCTGTACTATGTGGTATGACAGCATGCAGAGTAAAGGGTCATGAAGGCTGGGTTTCTGTCTTGGACTCACGATGCTCATATGCCAGCCCGGTCTCTTGCAAAGTACTGTTCGTTTATATGCAACTATTCTGCATTAGCTGCTTTTGTTTTGGGGGAAATGTGACGCTGGCTGTGCTACGCTGACGTGCAGAGTTTCATATAAGGACAGCCAAATGTAAATATCCAGGATGAGCATTTGCATTTCCCACCGGCAGCCTGTGTTCACATCATATCTCATGCACTGTGGTATTTTTAGAATTTGATAGGACCATGAAACATGTGCTTTAAGCTGCCATAAATTACTTTAAGGGATAGTTGTCTTTTATTAGATCCTGTTCCATTCATTTTTTTTTTTCCTCCAAGGCAAAATAAAATTAGTTCTTATCTTTTGTACAGCCCCTCCAGAACCACAGAAGGCATTATACAAAAGTTTTGAATTGGCTAGAAAGTTCTTCTGATGGCATGTAAACAGAACTTTATGTGAAAAAGTTGTTGGAGCACAGCTCATGAATATAACTCTGTAATATACCTCTGTTTTTGTCTTAGTAGTATTGTGTCAACATATTTCTGAGCTGCACAGATTGTAGCTACAGTTTTTGGGGAAAGTTCAACTTTTCTATTCCACCATCACAGCAGAGCAAACCCCACCTAACACTGATGAATGCAGCTGGTTTCAACAGCAGTCGTTATGCTATTAAGTGTGCACAACCTGCAGTCTGTTACCGAGAATGGGCTCGGGATTTTCTCAGCCAGACACGGGAATGTAGACTCCCACGCTGGTGCAGCAGAATCCAACCAGTTGATTGGTGGGGAAATATTAGCTGTTTGTCAATCTATTGGTATTAGCATTTGTAACGGCTGATAAAGAAAAAATTACGTAAAGCAGAGAAAATAGAAACGCCCTCCAGTCATGTAATGAGTGTTAATGTTGCATCTTTTGTCCACCAGAGGGCACTCTGCAACTTCTCTATTAGCAACACATTGGAAATGCCACAAACTGATCAGAGCAGAGTCGGGTAGAGCGTGAAAGAGTAAATAAGTAACTGCTCATAACAAATGTCAAATCTATTCTGTTGGCTGATATATTGGAATATCAGATTTTTAAATCACCAAATATCACCATCAGTCTTAAAATTCCTATATCAGTCGAGCTCCAGTAGCTCACGGCTAGAGCTGTAAATTAATTACACTATCAGTAAAACTTATTTTTAACTTTGTTTCATCTTTTTTGGCAAAATCAAAATCTGAGCGTAGGGAGATGGAGAGAAAGTCTGTAACCAAACCATACAAAAGCTTACAGAAAAAAAAAAACATTTGCGCAATAATATTATCATATTATGATATCATCATACATGTATTGGGAACATGTAAAGATTTCATTTGTAAATATCACGTTTGTCATGTGAAACTTTGCCAAAAACACTGAAACATCTCCCTCGCACTGCTAGCCTGCAATGGGCTTTCTTTCGTGTCTGATGTACGGGATTAGTCAAATAATTGATGAGTCTATTGACAGAAAAGTAACCGCTCCCAGCTTTTCAAAAGTAAAACTGTGCTGCTGCTGCTTCTTATTGTAAACTGAGCATCCTTTGTTTCGGCTTTTTTGGTTGAGCAAACTAGACAATTTGAAGACATCATTTTTGGCTCTGGGAAGTCATGATAAGCCCTGCGAACAATTTATTCTTCACAGTTCACTGACTAAATGGGTAAATCGGTTAATCAAAAATTTGCATAACACTGTGCAGAGGTTTTTGTGTGTGTGTGCGCGCAGCATACGTTTCCCCCCAAAACAGCATTGTCAAACGCAGAATAGTCGCATGTGAACCGAATTTGCAGAAGACACGGCTGCATATCCTCACTGATACAATACAGGGGGCGATTTGTACACAAGGTTTATGCTAACTCCTAACATCTGTCACATGGTCTCTCACACACACACACACAAACACACACACACACACACACACACACACACACACACACACAGAAATGACACAGCACCGAGGCGGGTTAAACCTGACAGAGGGCTGTTCTTCTACAAGTCACCGGTCTCGTTTTTAAGCATTGCACAAGATGTTTTACCTCAGGATAAGCTAACTGAAACTCACAAACTAGGATACAGTGCTACTCACTTCTCAGCCGGCAGGACACTTTCCTTTCTAACACAACCAGCAGGTTTGTCCTCTTTGCAACACGGCTTTTTAGAAGAGCTAAGTTTTGATTTTTGTTTAAGCAGAGACCCCAAGATGATAAAATAAGACTGTACTGCTGTTCTTTGTTAAAACTACTGTATTATATATATTAAGACATATACTGTATAACACATTTTACACTGTATACACACACAAGTACAGGAAGATGTTATTTAAAAGCACCCAGGAGTTAGAAGACACAATGTAAATGTGTAAAGAGTGCAGACGTACTCGCCTCTTAGTTGACATACAGTCACTGCATTGGCTTCTATTACAACTTTGTGCTACGTGAGGTGGATTTAAAAAGAAAATCTCTGTGTAGCTCCTGTAAGCTGTCAAGATTTCAGTGCAGCTATGGAAATGCAACTGAAAGCTATTGCCAATAATATTTATTTTCTATGTACTCACACTCAAAGTGTTGTGGTCTCAAAAAAAAAAAAATCTGTTTGTTGCACTTTATTTGTTTTCCTTTTTTCTTTCTGAGATGTAATATATTTATAAAAAAAAGTATCATATACAGCTAGTTATGTTTAGTCAAGATGTTAAAATGATATAGAGTAATGTTGTATATCAAAAAAAGGAAAAAAATACCCATTATCTCATTAATAAAAGAAAAGTCTTTATGTAGGTAAACAAACATTGTTCTTCCTTTTGTATGCTTGTACGTACGCTCCGCACCATTTGGGGGTTTTATAGAAAAAAACTTTGAGTATTATTTTTACCATTTTCAAACGGGAGAACCGATTGTACATTTGTAGGAGTTTCTCATATAAACTCTGCAGCAGAGTACATGTGTGGGTGTTCAGTTAGTGACCACTATTAGACTGGAATGAAATAGATTTTTTTTCCTTTCAGATCTGAATGTGTGTGCCTATGTGATATATATATATATATATATATATATATATATATATATATATATATATATATATATATATATATATATATATATATATATATATGCATTAGAATGTTTGAGTGTGTGAGGGAGGAGAGATGGAGGAAGTGAATGCAGTTTGCTAAAATGCTGTAGTTTACAGTAAGCTAACAGTTTTGCATGACTTCACTCTAAGTCCCTGTAGTAACATGACAATATAAATAAACTCGAACCTCATAGCAGACATCAGTGGCAATGAAAAAACTGATAGAGACCCTCTGATCATGTCCCAGCATTTATTTTAACTAATGAAAGACTGTTTGGGCTTTGAGGGAACTTAGAAATTAGCTGATGAGGCCCGTTTGATTTCTTCAGTGGAAGCAATGCACATGCTAATGCTTTGCCATATGCAACAGGTAATCCTATATAAAATTACTGAAGGTGTTACAGTATACAGCTATTTAAAAAAAAAAATTTTTTTTAATCTTAAAGCAAAATGTGTCCAACACAAGGGCTGTAATAAACCAAAGAACATCTTGGTCTGCTGCAACTGTTACCAATTGATTGGCTTCAGTGAAATAATATCTGCATATCATCTCTAGATAAGATGAACTGAGTATACTCTACCTGCAGCCTTATGAGCCTAAATTAATTATAAATAAACCTAAATAGCTACTATTTGTAGCACTGTAAATCCTTTTAACCCCATTATATTGTTATGATAACCACTACACTTGGAGTCTACAGCCCTACCACAAACAACACCATATACGATGGAAGACTTTATCACGGTACTTACTGTCATCAAGGATTCAATTTTATTTATGTAGCACCATTTTACAACAGCGCCTAATACTGTAAGGTAAAGATCATTTCAGAGGGAACCCCCACAGTCTGACCTGATCAACTATAAACAAACGCTTGGTGACTGTGGGGAGGAAGAACTCCATTATGAAAGGAAGAGACCTCCAGCAGGACTACTTTATAATTTGAACTGTCACTTTTAAAAGTTACTTGAATATAAATACACATCAGATTAATTTAATATTTTACTTTTTTTTAAAAAAAAAAAAAACCTGTTTAAATTATATATAAAATTGATGGTACTGATTTTTTTAAAATCTAGATTTACGAGATTAAAATTAAGATTTAAGATCTCAAAAACCTGATGACTGATTCATAATGTACCCATTTGCCTATTTTTAATAATTCGTAGTCATTAAAATATAATGTAGCATGCCTTAGCATTAGCATTAGCATGTGCAATGCAAATGAGGGAAAGTGGAGACTTGTTTTCGGGGGATGCACATAAAACATTTTAGGCTTTCTTGCCATTTCCTTTTTCTGACATCGCTAAGAGACTTTTTTCATGCTGTCACGTTATTCCTGGGACAACTTTGAGTACTGTCATCTGGGATTGCTCCTATCAGTCTGCACGGGTTTGTCAACAGTTTACAGAAAAATTTAAAATAAGCATTGTTTAACTGTTTCAGTGTCAGCTTATCAAGGCTTAAATGTTAAGCTATAACATTAATAACTGGCAGTCAGTATTGTAGAGGTCTGAGCCGTTTTATTATGCTTATGTAAGTCAAAAGTAATTTTAAATGTGACTTTATTATACAAAAACTTTAATATTTTTGGGTTTGTTTGCTTTTGTTGTATTCCACAACCAGCTTAATATGCAACTAGACCTCTAATTGATCCAAATATGTGTTGGTACTTATTAATAGTAGTATATATGTTTACATATCAGCTGAAAATACTCTTCATCTATCATTTATATTTATAGGTATTCACTAAGCCCTGATAAGCTGGCAGGTGAATTTAATAATCCACCTAAAATATTTGTACAAAAAAAAAATCAAGCAAAAAAGTTACTGTACTTGTAAATACATTTAAATGTATATACACACACTATAACCACAATTCTCTGAGTAACTGTTTTATATGTATTCCTATATGAAGTGGGGTCATCTGTGTATTTTCAATTCAGCTGAACTTGTTCTTGAATTCTATGTTCTTTCTATAATGAAAATATATTGTCTGAAAGGTGTAAAGTAATTTTTTTTTGGGTTAATTTCATAGCTAAAGGTATACTATTATGAGCCTTTTCTTTATTCATGAATTATTTTGTTGTCAATATGTGACATATATAAGTAACCTCTGATTGTTTTCTGGGTGTCAGAATAAAGCAGTTATATGAACATTATGACCTCCTTCAGACATCAATGTTGTTGTTGCTGTTTTCCACCACTGCTCAATTTTGGATAGACAAAAGTCTGGCCACGCAGGGAGTCACGTTAATGGGTCACCTCAGCGACTCGTCACATTTGATAATGTTTCTGGGAATATTGGGTAATTCCCAGAAAGTCAAACTCAAGAAGGAAAAGCTGTGAGCGCCACGAGCCAAAAGATTGGCGCTAGATTGGATCAGCTGGCCGGACACTCTATTCTATCATGATTGGTTGTTTTGCTATCGGGCAACTGATGAGGCCCCCGACCTTTGGGGGGGGGAAAGGCCGTGCATCAGTTGTATCACCTCCTTTGCTACCAATTTGTAGCCAAAGTAAGTTTCAAAGCCTGCACCGCTGACGTGAAAGATTTTCGATGGTACTTTTCGAGCAGCGTCAATGTTTTCAAGGACTTTCACTGAGTCACTGTATACGTAGGCTCAGAACTACCGTAGACTTCACAAACTGTGAGGGACAAATGCTCCGTATGGACGCTACGGGTACATTAGCTGTTAGCCAACTGATGAGACTCTTTGCATTTGAGGTTGTGCAGCAGCTAAAAGGGTTGTAGACTTGGCTAAGTTCTGGGTTTATTCTCCTTTGCTAGTGATGAGCAGTGAAAATAAGTTTCAGACCCCTCTGAGCTGTGATTATACATCCCGGATCGAATGCACCAACTGTTCTGGAAGGTCTTTGTACCGGCCTAAGGGCAGTGACGGTGCCTGATGGTCCAGTGACTGTTCAGTCAGTGTAATAACCAATCAAAGCAGAGCAAATGTTCTTGCACCAACCAAACCAAATTCCACTCACCTTCATGGTACTGTGGCAGCAGCCATTTCAGAGACATCTTAAAATCTCGGGAAATAAACCCCAAACTGCGTGCGTGGATCAGGGCTACCGTGCACACGGTTAAGTAGACTTCACAAACTCTGAGTGAAAGAAGCACAGGCTCTGATGCCTGAACTATCCCTCCCCTGAATCCTTCACATCCGTGGGTGATTAATATATTTGTGTCTGCAGTCCTTCCAGTTCTAGGCTGCCTGACAGCGAGGCCTATATGTAGCTCCAGCGCTATTGTGCTCCCTTCCCTGCTGAGCTGTAAGACTGCATGTGGATATTTTTGTATGGCAGGTCCCCAGCGAGCGCTCTGTAAATCTGAGGTATAGAACAGATAGAAGAAAAGCTTGGGCCAGTTCCTCTCTGAGAAGAGATAGCTAGAGGGCGGAGGCTGATTGAGCACGCCACTTGTTTGACTGTTTGTCTCTCTGGGTTAGAAGATGGTGGAGGAGATGGGCGGGGTGATGCACTACAAAGCCATTCTGAAATTAAAGCCTCATCTTCTTTTATTTATTTATTTTTTTCATCAGAGGCTCAACAGAGCTGCTGAAGATCACTCTGAATTAGGAAGCATCTGTCATGACGAGGGTCCTGGGACACTCGCCTCGCCTGCCCCCGACACCCCCCCACCCCCACCCCACCCCACCCCTCTCTCCTCTGCTTCCATCCGGCCCCATTACACTGAGACTTTTCACTTTGCACTGCCAAAGTGCCAATCTCCACTTGTATGATTACAGCTCACTCTGATCTTTATTCTGGGGAGAGCAGTAGCTCTGGTTTTGGCAGGCATGAGACCTCTTCTCCCGCTTCTTTTATGGTGCATTACAAGAAGCGGGATGAAAACTGAATGAAGCTGTTGTCTCTGAGCTCTCAAACTTTTTTGCGGTTGAGTTTTAAACGTTGGTTCCTTTCGGGTGTTTTGACTCTGTCGCTGTGTCTTAACCTTACCCTGTGAACTTTTTCAGTGTACACTGCATAGACTGGGGAGGGGGTGGTGCTGAGGCAGCCTTTAAAGCAAGTGTGTGTTGTTTACTCCATACATTATTCCATATGTTTACCCGTGTTTGTTCTTTTCAAAGAACTATTTTCTAACTTATACTTTCGGTGACTAGATCCTCACCCGTAAAAATAAAAAAAAACTTACTCAGAAATAAATAAACTTGCACCGAGCTGCTGCACGCTGACTTTTCACAGCACCTCTCATTATGCATGTCTATCAGAAACATAACATTCTGCATATTCACCAGTCTCCCCGCTTCTCTCCCCTGTTTCTAGTAAATACAAAATGAAGAGCTGTACTCAGTATTGATGGACATCACAGATGAAAACAACGAAGAGAGGAGAACTAGCTTTAAGAAAATAACAAAAGAAGAAGACAAGGAGGAGTCCCTCTACTGAGGCTGGCGAGGAAAGACGGGAGGCGTACAAAGTGGCGCCGCGGCAGTTGTGTCAAACCAGCCACAAACATGACAGACGGAGTGAGCCAGTTTCCACCAGGGACCACCTTTTTGCCGGGTAGAAAAAGACAGAGAGAGTGAAATGAAAAGTGTCCCGTTATTATAAAACATTTTATTTTTCTATACTTTTGTGATTTACAATGGTAAAAAAAAACAAAAACAAACAAAGTGTGTATAAAGCAGTATATATGTACAAATCTGTTTTTATGTTTTTTGGTAAGGGAGATGAACAGTTGGCCCTTGATGCTGATTCTGTGGTATGCAGGAAGGAGGAGGGAGGAGCCCCGCCCCCCTCCTCTCTCTATGGCACACTGCTCTGTCGCCGAGGTCGTGTTTGGAAAAAAACCAACAAAAAAAAAACCAACAAAAAAAAAGAAAACGAAACCAGAAAGGTGGCAGGGAGAGCTCGGCATCCAAGCAGAAGCACTTTCTATGCTGTACTTCCTGTGGGTGGAGTCAAAGGTCAACCTCCTGGTCTCACTGCTCCGCCTTCTTCCTTCCAACCTCCCCAACCTCCTTCCTCGCTACCTTCCTTCCTTCCTTCCTTCCTTCTCGGGCCGGTGATGACGCTCTTTCCTCCTTGTTGCGGTGTCACTGGCCTGCAGCGCCTAGCGTTAGCAGCGTCCCCCGTGGATACTGTTGTGATGTCACTTCCTCCTGGCAGCACCATTGGGCATCCCCGCCCTCCCCAATGGGCAGCATCACTGGTTTACAGCGTTGGGGAGTGGGGGGGTGAACCACGGCGGGACGGTGAGACGGTATATAAAGCCGAGCCTCCCCGTCTGCCCCTCTCCACGCCCCAGCAGAGGTCACTGACTAAGGACTAGTTAGAGAAAATGGCGCAGAAGCCGCCAACTTTACTCACCTGCCAGACTCCGAGCCCAAGCCTTTGTGTCACTCTGCACCGACGGACAAATTATCAGGCCAACGCGATGATAAGGTGCGTACAACTACCAAGGATGCACGTTTCCACCTGACGAGAATAACTCATCAACGTCCATGTAACAAATTGAATTATAATCGAATAATCCCATTGTACTACATCAGCAGGTGCATAACCAAAACACAAGCCTGAGGCATATAGACTATGTCGCTAGATAAAACATTATAGAAATACAGTAGTGCCCATCCAACGGTAATCGAGGAACTAGGGCTGAAATATGTCAATTTTTTCTTTGTCAGTGTATTCTGAGAATATTTATTTGTGTGTTTTTGTATTTTTTTGCAGCACTGAAAGTTTTAAACAGGAAAAAAAAAGTTTTAATTTGGTGGAAGGGAAACCTTAATTCTTTATATCAGGAAAAATCACTGTAAACGTGTTAAATCAAGAATGTTGGTTCAGTTTTTGAATGTACTTTAATGTCTAGGGTGTCGAATAAGTATGTATTCTTTTTTCTGTATATAAATATATATACATATCTATTATATGGGCTGTGGTGATGTCAGGGAATAGAGGGGGTGGGCAGGAACGCCTCTGGCCCCCAACATAGATATCAGACCCCGCCAACTAAATATGTCCCTGATATTTACTGTAACATGTGATCATGTGTTCTATGATTGAAAGTGTGATGGTGATAGTGTGAACTGATCTCCCCCCGAAACCCACGTTTACCACACAAGCAAACGCACACCGTGCACATACCCACAGATTAAACAACACAGGCAGGATTACACACACACACACACACACACACACACACACACACACACAATCCCCAAACAGCATCTCTGCCCCACTCAGAGCAAAACACCACATCCTACTTTTAGACGCTTCGGAAAAAAGAATCACATCTGCAGTAATTCCGGTCCTACGCTGGAGCTCGAAGACTTGCTAATTAGCGCGAGGTTTAGTGGGTGTCAGATAAAAAGTTTATGAATATTGATTTTTCTTTTCTTACTTGAACCAAAGCATGATTTGAACACACAGTCTCAGTGCTCTTTGATCAGGAGACAGCGGGACTCGGTGATGATGGCGCAGCCCGGATGTGTATTGACGTGACCCAGATTTTATTCACTCATCGCTGCCGAGGTAGAGCTCGCTCTCCCGCTAATATAACGAGCCTCGCTGATGAAGCCCGGCTCGCAGCTTCCTGCAGCAGCTGCCTCGGTTTATGAACCGCTGTTCTCATGCTGACCCCGGTGGGCGGGCGGTTTTATTGCATATTGGAAATAACCTGCTGGCCCCGAGAAGAAACTTTATCAGAGGCGAGCAGGTTCGGGTGAAGCACAACTTTGTTTGAGAGTTCAGGGTACACTACTTAGTAGTGGTTTTAGTGTGAATTGTTACAAGAGGGTAAGACTAGGTTAAGCTCCTGACTTCCTGTACAAAACTACAGTGTGTACTGTTAATATCCTGTACAGTAAATCTCACCTCACACTTCTTGATTAACTTCATCTTATTTCAGGTTAAAAAAAAAAAAATGTACTTGTTCTAAATCAGGGCTCCTACCCACGCGACCTCTGTTCATCTGTAGACAGCTTCTCATATATTACAAAGAGTATCTATATCATGCCAACTAACTGTTGTGAAGTCTAATTGGGGTAAAGTCGGTCATTTGTTTTCCCATGCAGCGATCACACGCAGGCTTAGCATCTTCATACCTGTAGGTTTGTTTCTGAGAGTCACGTGGTTCCTCTGGCCTACTTACAGGACTACCGGCCTGTGGCGGGTCAGAAACGACGCAGGAGCAGGCTGGAGTTTTACTTTGATGGAAACGAGAGCTTCTCTGAAACGAAAAACACATAAACGGTCAATATAATCAGCAGCGATAAAGAGCCACAGTTTGTTTTTGTCTTGCTTTTGGTCACATGTTTGGATTTTGTCCACTGAATTATCTATGCATTCTGCAACAAGAACACTTGATGTCATGTACGATAGGCACATTTTGGGTAGACAGCACTTTTATCTACTTATTCTAGTCAACTCCTAGCTGATAAGACCTAAACGGATAAAACTGGTATTATTATGTATTTTAATTTTGTCAACAAATCTTATGACGAGACAAAAAAAACAAAAAAAAAACAAAAAAAAGAAACAATTTGAGTTTGTCTGATTTTTGTGACTTCCTTACTTTGACTGTGTCTCTTGGTTCATACTGAAGACAAGAGTTTAAAGGGGATCTATTATGCTCATCTTCTTTTGATGAAGATCTCTTTAAACGCCCCCTCCCGATTGGCTGCAGCTTGCTTGGCTTCTGCAAAAAAGAGCCGAGCGCTTCCAAGCAGCCAGCTCCTGATTTCAGGACAGACGAGATGGCCAGAAAAGGGAACCCGAGCCGAGCGGACGTGAGCTTGGCACGGAGGCGGAAAGGATCCTCAGAAACATTAACTTACGTTCGCCTCATTAAACTGAGGCTTCAGCTGTATTTATATGAACATTCACCGCTGCAGTGTTACATATATGTGACAGAACACAAGCAAAACTATAATACATCCCCTTTAAAACAGAGAAACTAGCTAGCCGCTATACTTTTTGTAAGCATTACTCAAACTGAAGTGCATTACTTAGGGACTGTTTTCAGCAGCTGATTAATCCACATTTGGTGCTCTAGTGAGTATTTGTGGCAGCAGGAGTGTGTGTGTGGGATCAAGTCAGAATAAAGTAGTGTGTGTGTGTGTGTGTTCATGGTAATAAAGGAGAATGTCACCCAGTGCAACAGTGTGGCTCCCTGATGGGTTTTTAATAGTTTCTGGCCAACAATGAAGCTCTGGAGATATATCTGGCTTTGGAGGCGCGCACACACACACACACACAATACTACACTGCACCTCTGCTCATTTTTATTGTGTTCGATGTCAGAGGTCAACACATAGCATTTCTCGGGGCCGGTGATGCAGACGTGCACGTAATACATCAGGCTGCCAGTTTTAGTTCTTAACTGCTAACTTGAATTTTTACAGCAGAGTGGTTCAAAGTCGGCATAATTGTTTCTCTATTTTTTCTGTTAATACTAATAACATTAGTCAGAGCAGGAGTGGAAAAAGCAGTAGCGAATTTCATGCAATTGTCTGTAGTCACACCAATATTTAGAGGGTAAAAAAAAAAATTCTGATCACGGATTTATATGGGCCCGTATTCTTTTATAGACATGTAAGTATACAGTATTTTAGAGTGATATTCAATGTATTCCAAACGCTTGGCTCCACAGCTGGGATGCTGCTCTGCTACATGTGCTGCAGACAGCACTGCAACCAGAGCTGGTGTCCCCCTGCTGGTCAAACTGAGTTATGACACCATGTAAAAATGAACCCAATATCCTTTTTTTCTGCTTTGTGCTCTGTGAAGAAAAAAAAAGTTTAAAAATGAATGAAAATAGTGTTTTTATATCAGTGCATACTAGACAACTTATACGTCAATGCTAATGACTATGATAAGCAAACTGACATGCAGGTGTAATTCTAATGATGTGTTCAGACCAATTTTTTTTATATACATATATAGTCTATGCAAAAAGGTGCAAATTAAACCTAATTTGCACGAGATGACACGAACAGAGGCAAACAAACAGGCGCGGGGTTTCAACGAGAAACTCTCCTGGAGCCGAGTCGTTCAGCGCGGTCCCCAGAGCTGAACGGCTCGGCGTCTGAGAGGTGGAAGAGAAGCACGTGTCCCGGCTGGTTGTTGAGGTGAATATTTGTGGGTCTGCAAAACGGTACAAAACCAGCGACTGAATTCATGTGAGTGAAACTGCTGTTTGGTCTAAACACCGCATTAGAACCGTACCGTTCAGCTGCATTTCCCCCCACAGTTACACATCAAAACAACAACGTACGGACACTAAACGTGGGCGCACAATTTCCTCTTTAGTATTTTGGTGTGTAAACAGCTTTATGGCTAACTTTGAGGATTTATTTTGGTAATCTGTACGCAAAATAACTTTTTAAAAAAAAAATTGAGTGAGGAAAGAAAATATTGTTCTTATAACTTTGTGGCAGTGTAAAGAATAGAGCTCATCCTGCTTACGGGTAGAATTCTGTCCTAGTAGCTTTCATTGCATGAAGTTAACTTGTCATATTTTCTGATTGCGAACAGCTCCCGTGAACAAGGCTTCCTTTGAAAGTGCTCACTAAGCCTCGTGGGAGCTGTGCTTGAATAGTGGGGGAGGGAGAAAAAGAAGTCTTTTGATCGACTCCATTTTAAATGATGTAATCTGAGTAGTTAGATGTTTGTAATGTCTCTTATTCCAGCGGTCGAGTCTGGATTCTAGGATACACCCAGGTTTTTGGTTTTTTTTGTGTGTGTGTGTGTGTGTTTGATGTAACTGTGGCTGTTTGTCTCTGCCCAATGGTGCACAGTCTGAACTTCCAAGTTTACATCCGCATCCGTTTGTTCCGTCTAAAACTCCAGCCTGCGCCTTAACAGTGGGATGGAGTGGGGTGGGGTGGGGTTACAGTGACCCTCCCTTGCTTCCTTCAGATGCCTTTAGTATAACGAACTGGTCCTGATCTTCCTGAGCACAACTGCTTGAGCTGTGACACTAGCAGGATGTCCCCTCCGAGAGTCCCCTGCCCTCTCCCCCGCCTCCAACACACCTGCCCTGGTACCACCATCCCGAACCCCACCCCATCGCCCCCCCACCCCCCACCCCTCAGCCTTCTAGTATGTAAGTTGACTGGTCCCCTTTTGTATTCCTGGTGTTCTGTACATAATGACCCTCGCCCTTCCTTACCTCTCCTTTCCTCCCCCAGCCGTCCTTTCAGGGGGAAAAAGAAAAAAAAAAACATCCTCTGACTCCCCTGAAATCTTGTATTTTGTTCTAATAATGACAAAATTTATTTATAAGGATTTTTTAAAATCTATCTCTTTCTCCTTTTGTAAATGTTCCAGTTAAATAAAGTTTAAAAATGTTAAAAAATTAAATGGATATATTGAAAGGTTAAAAAAATGTCTCAGAAGTCCCCGCCCCCTCCTCTGGCTCTGTACTCTGAACTTTGTGTTTTTGTTTTTTCTCTTTCTGTATGCTTCTCTTTACGTGCTTCAGATGAAGAGTTCTATTTATTATGACATTAACGTTATTATAATTATGACTAATTATTAATATTATCATCATCCTCATCATCCTCATTATTATCATTAATAAACTTGTCTACTTCAGCCTCCGCGTCTCTGTGCTGCTTTGTGGTGAGCGATGAGTTACGGGATGCTCGGGATGCGCCGGGGCTCGCGGAGACACTACAAATCCCACGACACCACATGACACGAGGCAGGTGGAACGGGGCGGGGCCACTCTCCCAGACCCATTTGTCTTGTGCCAAAGCCCCTCGGGGGCCGCATGATGGAGAGCACCTGTCTGTCGCCGAGGCTGCCATTCACCCAACCGGAGAAAGACAAACTCAAAGACCGAAGCCTGCGAGTGGAAAAATATAGAAGCGCACCTTCAGGGGGAAGCAGGAGAGACAAAAAACACAAATGTAAATACTTCAGAAGATCAGTGCCTCTCCATCATTGTTGACTTTGTTTAATCCTTTGAGCCTCTCCAAACAATGGGAGATGGGATTTCTTCTTTTTTTTTTTTTGTCACAACAAAATCCAGGAAATGTTATTTGTGTCACTGCTGTGCCACATCAGAATGTGCACAGCATGGCCTGCACACGCTTCAATAGGTGAAGAGGTTTTTCTTGGTTGTTTAAGGCATGTCCCAGTTACAGTTTGCTGCTTATTAATAATAAATAACAGCATGAAGCTGGGAAGAACAAAGAGCACAAACAGTATTTTTATTTCACGTTGACCTTTTTAGCTTTAGTATTTAAACAGTTAGCTGGGAGCGCACTCAGACGTTTTCTATATATTCCTCTGGGTGTTTTGTTTTCAACTCGTGAGGTCAAAGGGCGCGTATAACCTGATATTTAACTAAAGCCCTTTTCTTCAGATGCATTCTTAATACGGAGTGCACTGAGCTCGCTCTGTGAGAGCGTGCTGCCGGGACAGACTTACAGCAGTTTTGTATTTTTTATTAGTTTTTAATTCATTTTCAGTGATTTTCAGTTTGCTTTAGCTTCACGGTGAGTTTGCTTATTTCACTTTTTGCTCTTCTCGTTTCCAGACACTCACGTTTCCTCCTCGTTAGTCTCAGTTTTGTTCTTTGGCTTTTAAAATCATTTCTCAGGGGCAAAATTTAAGGTGTCCAGATCATTTACAGACATTGCAATGCAAACAGCTCACCGAAGGAAGACGCCCCCAGTTCTCACTTAACATGCATCAGTTAAAGTTAGCAGTAATGACCTTATTTCACCTGCATCTCTTGGACACTGTTTCAGGGACCCGGCAGGGAGCCTCATCACACCAGCAAACCCCGGAGGTCCAGGAAAATATGATGTGCTGATGCTAGTATGTGAGGAATCAACATGCCACCTGAAATTTGACGCTTCAAAGCAGCAGCTGAGTCTAAGATTTGACACACACTCTTTGGTTACACATGCAAGAAGAAGAAGTGACCTCAAGTTCAACACACACACACACACACACACACACAGGCTTTGAACATGGTTGTTGGTGCCAGACAGCCACCGAGTTCAAATCATCTCAGCGAGCTCGCTGTACTCAAATAGCTTTGGGATTCAGTGGAATGAGAGATTCTCATCGTGGATGTGCAGCCGACAAATGTGCGATGCTATCGTGTCAGTGTGGACCAACGTGTCACGGCCGCAGAGTCCAAACAGCAATGGCTACTCAATAATAAGCCAGGCTGGAGAAGGAAAAAAAAAGCTTTTTGAACTTAAAAGTTAAACGCAAACTTTGAGCCGTGAGCAAAAACAAGCGGATCACGCTTTAGTTTGGTTCAGTTTTATTTATACACACCAAAAGTCGACTCAAGGATCTTTATATCCTCAGGTAGAGAGCCTACAGCGTTAGAGGGAAACCCCAATAATCAGATGAGCGTAGGAAGGACTCACTTTTAACAGGAAGAGACCTCAACCAGAACCGGGCTCAGGGAGGGGCACCTCAAAGCCAAAGTGCATTCGTCTTTCACCAAAATAAACATTAAGCAGAATTCGATCAGTATTCTGTTTGCTTTCACGTTTTTAAGGCTGAGGCCCTGAGGCCCTGACGAGGTGGTGTGCTGGGCTTGATGAGCTAACTTCAGGTTTAACCCTGTGTTTTCAGGGTTATGGAGGCAGTTCTTACCGCAGTGCATCACCAAGGTAACGTTTGCTGCAGACCTGACCTGCAGGTTATGTTTAAGATAAAAGATCAATATGTGCAAAACTGCCACCTACTCACCGATCAATTCTCAGGAAAATAGATCCCTCGGACCTCAGTGTGCACACAGTAAGTCTCTAGATTCTAAAAAAGAGACGCTCACATTTCCCTGAAGAGTGTCATTCAACAAAAATCTACATCATCCCTGCTTTTTTCCTGCCAGCAAATCTGAAGTACTTTTACTGTTCTATAAGCATTAATATAGTGATATCCTGCTAAAAATGGGCAGCTAAACGGCGTACTTGTTGACATTATATAACATTTGCAAGTAAGCCTACTTCTGATATGAATTATCTTCTGATTTTAAACTGAAAGAATAAGGCATAAACTGTCTTACAAGCCTTAAAAATAAGCAGTGCATTAATTTAACGGAACATGCAGCTGTAATTAAAATCAGATCGTCTCATTAGTTACTGACTGAGCAGCGACACTGATGAGTCTGTCAACCTTAACTGTTGTTTTCGGATAGCTTTAAATGCTTTTTATTAATATGATACATACACGCTCCAACAGGCCCCCCAATCCAAATGACCTATAAGGTGTTTGTGTTTTTTATTATAAAGGGCAGACTCACACTTTCACACAACATTTCTTTTAATTTGGGACGTAAACAGCGCACAGTGCTGATCCTATCACGTACACTCTGCAGATGTGTTGGGTTTTGTCTCTTTGTGTGTTTCCCAATATTATATTTGCTCTTCTCCCACGTGTCCGTTGTTGTGACCGCTCTCATCCTGCCAACATCGCCTCTTTTGTATAAACCTGCTCACGATTAGATTGGGTTGATCATCACCTCCATGTGACCACCTGATTGCCAGTGTGGCTGAACCCAGATAAGGAAATCGTGTCCCGGATATGCTGAACCTCCTTTGTAGCAGGGGCCCCGATACAGAGTTGCTGCAAGTGTGCATATCGCTACACTCACCATTTTTTTAATCTCTTGTAAGAGTGAATGTATATCACCACTATTTGCTATACAGGTCCTCATGCAATGACTGTAATGTCAACTATCTCCCACCTGGTGGCACCATCTATCTGTCTTGTACATTTCCACTGGAGGCCTCAGTTGTACAATTCATTCACCGGCGTCACTTTTCAGCCACGCCAGCAGTCATTTGGCTTAACCCGAGTGTGTCATCTTCCCTCACAGCCTCATTCTGTCACACCTGCTCCTCTCCGACACCTGATCCCGTGAAATATTATCTCCCCATTTTATTCATACATGTAATGGTTGATTAAGGTCAAATGGGGATCTAAAATATGATAAAAGCATCTGTTGGGCTCCAATAGAATCTGTCACCCCAACCACAGCAATTGACCATAATCACACAATTATGAAGCGATGAGACACTTTGGCTTTATGGGGAGGGTGCTTTGCTAAAATGGCCCACGTAAAACCCCATCTGTACAAATGGGCCTTGGATTTGAGCCAAAGCAGGGGCTAAAAGACCCAATATATCAAGTCACGGCACATCTAGCAGAGGGGAGTGGAGAGCCGCTGACAAAACGACGAGCTCGCTGGTGTAAAAGAAAAACACGGCTCAAATATTTGTAGCCACTATCAATTTTGTAGATACAGGATTCCCTTGTGTAATTTTGGTAGCAAATACAATTAACAAAGATGATTCATGAGCCAAATGACGGGTGAGTCCAAAACCGGCTTGTAATACAGTTCACTCTTCAGCCTGCTCGAGTATTTATATCACAGTGATTAATCTCAGATGACACGAGAACAGGCCTGAGTTCTTTTTTTTTCTTTTTCCCTTTGGACGGGTGCTGTTTGTGTGACTGTTCTGTTTATCAGTATGCACAGACACACAGCATATTTAGCAGGTTTGGAGCATTTTTAATTATTAAAGTAGAATTTATTGCTGGGCTGTGGTGTTACCGTTAGATACAAACAGGTGACAAATAAGAGCAAAACCAAGCAGCGTGCTGAAGAACAGCCTCGGTGCACCTTGGCATCGATTTTCCAGGTCTCTCGACCTCTCCTGGAGGGAGGAACGACGTTCTTCCGACAGATATTCGGTGTTTTGATCGCAGCGGTGGAGAGCGCTGTGAAAAATTTCCCATAGGTGTTAAAATGGGTTGAGATGTGTTGACTGCAAAGGTCATAGCATTCATGGCACATCATTTTTATGAAGCTCATCATTCTGTTTCACCACGGGATAAAGGTGATCACTCAGAAATGCTTTCTGTTGCTTTGCTTTGACCCCTCTCTGTGGGGACAGGTGGACCCAAAGCAGGCCCAGTGCTGCAGGAGTTTGAAGCAAGTGGCAGTAACAGCCCAGAGGTTAGGACAGTGGAGGTTAAAGGTCAGTGTTCAAGGACAGATGCTAGCATCTACTCTATTCCATGAGACATTTATTGTCCTTATCAACAGAAATGTAACTGAATAAAAAAAAACTGTCTTTAATATTAAATAAAGTTGTCAGTGAGGAACTTCATCAGAACTTAGAAACAGTGCTCACGTTTTATGTGCTCTCTCTCTCTCTAATATATATACATATATACTTATATGTGTGTGTGTGTATATATATATATATATATATATATATATATATATATATATATATATATATATATATATATATATATATATATATATATATATATATATATACATACACACACAGGAAGCTGTCTGAAAGAGATGTTCAGGTGCTAACCCGGATTGTATCCAAAAAACATAAAACCACGGCTGCCCAAATCACGGCAGAATTAAATGTGCACCTCAACTCTCCTGTTTCCACCAAAACTGTCCGTCGGGAGCTCCACAGGGTCAATATACACGGCCGGGCTGCTATAGCCAAACCTTTGGTCACTCGTACCAATGCCAAATGTCGGTTTCAATGGTGCAAGGAGCGCAAATCTTGGGCTGTGGACAATGTGAAACATGTATTGTTCTCTGATGAGTCCACCTTTACTCTTTTCCCCACATCCGGGAGAGTTACGGTGTGGAGAAGCCCCAAAGAAGCGTACCACCCAGACTGTTGCATGCCCAGAGTGAAGCATGGGGGTGGATCAGTGATGGTTTGGGCTGCCATATCATGGCATTCCCTTGGCCCAATACTTGTGCTAGATGGGCGCGTCACTGCCAAGGACCACCGAACCATTCTGGAGGACCATGTGCATCCAATGGTTCAAACATTGTATCCTGAAGGCGGTGCCGTGTATCAGGATGACAATGCACCAATACACACAGCAAGACTGGTGAAAGATTGGTTTGATGAACATGAAAGTGAAGTTCAACATCTCCCATGGCCTGCACAGTCACCAGATCTAAATATTATTGAGCCACTTTGGGGTGTTTTGGAGGAGCGAGTCAGGAAACGTTTTCCTCCACCAGCATCACGTCGTGACCTGGCCACTATCCTGCAAGAGGAATGGCTTAAAATCCCTCTGACCACTGTGCAGGACTTGTATATGTCATTCCCAAGATGGATTGACACTATATTAGCTGCAAAAGGAGGCCCTACACCATACTAATAAATTATTGTGGTCTAAAACCAGGTGTTTCAGTTTCATTGTCCAACCCCTGTATATACACACACACACACACATACATATATATATATATATATATGTGTATATATATGTGTGTGTGTGTGTGTGTGTGTGTGTGTAGAGTCCCAACCAAGTGTTGAGTGCAGAGAATCAACACACTTTTCACAAGTTTGGTATTTCTGTTTGTAAATCCTTCAAATTATTCCAGTAATTTGAGATAATGGAAACTAGGGTGCAGACATTTGAAGGCCTCGGGCATCAATCTGAACACCCGGGAAGCCTCAGAACAATCAGCTTGGAGAAAGTGTAAAAACATATCTCCAAGTGGCACTTGCCCAGCAGTCTGAGGCAAAGAGGCCAAGGAAGAAGATCCAATGATAATCTTAGGGACTAGTGCCTGACTAGACTTGTCCTCCCTGTCACTCCAATATCTGCCTCTTCAGTCCCCCCCCCAACACTATAACAGAACCAGAGCCACCACGCCACAGTCTCCAGAGACTGATAGATGCCTACTGAGAGCCTGTATTTCTGATTTTCATGACCTACAAGTCATAAACATCAAAATTAAGATGAAAAAGGGAAAGCCTGCTTTTATTTAATCCAATTTTTTTTTTACATGTAATAGTACATTGTACACATAAATGAGTATATAAACATCTACAAAATAAAATATATAAAAAATGATTAAATGTAATCTTCAGATTTCAATTCAAGTCAGTTTTATTTATATAGCGCCAAATCACAACAACAGTCGCCTCGGGGAGCTTAATATTTTAAGGTAGAGACCATCATACAATAATTTCAGAGAAAACCCAACAGTCAAAATCGACCCCCTATGAGCAAACACTCGGCAACAGTGGGAAGGAAAAACTCCCTTTTAACAGGAAGAAACCTCCAGCAGATCCAGGCTCAGGGAGGGGCAGTCATCTGCTGTGACCAGTTGGGGGTGAGGGGAGGGAGACAGGACAAGAGACAAGAGATTAATAATAACTAATGATTAAATGCAGAGTTAGAATAACATTTAGAAGGCCTGGGTTCAATTCCACCTTGGTCCGGGCCTCTCTCTCACTGTGTGGAGTCTGCGTGGGCTTCCTCCGGGTACTCTGGTTTCCTCCCACAGTCCAAAGACATGCGGTTACTGGGGTTAGGTTAATTGGCCATTCTAAATTGCCCATAGGTGTGAATGTGAGTGAGCTCATCTCTCTCTCTGTGTTAGCCCTGCGACAGGCTGGCGACCTGTACAGGGTGTACCCTGCCTCTCGCCCTATGGCAGCTGGGATGGGTTCCAGCCCCCCCGCGACCCTGAACAGGATAAGCGGAAGTGAATGGAGAGAGGGTGTCTGTCTCCTGAAGCTGGTTGCTGGTTTCACAGAAGAGGGGCCTGAAAGCTGAAGGCTCTGCCTCCCATTCTACTCTTAAGTGTCCTAGGAACCACAAGTGAGCCAGCAGTCTGAGAGCAAAGTGCTCTATTGGGGTGATACGGTACTATAAGGATTCAGGTTCTTCTTTCTTTAAATGACCTATTTATTAATGCAAAGTGATTATCAGTTATTTCCGGGTCCAGTTTTGTAGAGGCTGCCATTTGCAGTCCTCAGCAGACTTTTTTCCCATCACACACAACAACAAGTATCTACAGGGGAGAGTACATACCCACAATATGGCTCTAATAAATCAGCTAACACGGCATTTATCAGCAGCCTGTGTGTGTGTGTTGTCTGGATGTTTGAGAGCTATGGAGGCGCTTCCTCCTCAGCCTTTCTGAGTTTCTCTGATGGAAGGGGAGCAGCAGGTTTCTTGTTTGGAGTTTTCGACAGTGCATCCATCAGCCCAGCACTCCACCATCTGCTGCTAACACTGCAGCGCTCGGCCCAGCTAAGTGCCATCTGCAGTCAGCTTCACTTACATTGCTCGGAGAAGTTTTACTTTGGACTCACAAGTGCTGAGTGGAAGGGGGCTATTTCATTAAACACTGCTGATCTCATTTGTCCGTTTAAAGAAAGAGCAGCAGCAGCAGGGCGCAATACGAAAGGCAAAAACCTTATACGGCATTCTCCTTCTGTGCCATCAATCATGCAACATGCTCGAGCTGAATAGCAAGATTTTTGTTCCATGCAATGTTATAAGCCTCAGTTACTGTCACAACATCTCATTTCCATACACTGTCGCAAGCTGTAATTATACTGTCTGTCCAGATGAGGGAGACAAACTCATAAACTGCACATAGATCATCCAGGAAGGATCACGTACCCAAGATAAGCATCCCGCTGTTCCAGTCCTGTAGTGATTCCCAGTTTTTAATTTAAAACTAAAATCCAGAACAAGATGGCATCAAACCGTGCAAAGGGTGTTTACATTATATATATTACAGTATAGCTTATAATTTAATACACAAAAATTAAGCATAAATTGATATCTTTTGGAGTGTACTGTATGATGAGGTTGTGGTTATGGTTATGCATGATAAAGCTGTTGCTGTAGGGATAGTGGCAACTTACCCCATAAAACCTCAGACCTCAGTGTAGCTGTCAGTGAAAAATGTAATAAAACACACGAGCACAGAGTTATTGTTATGTCTACTGTTATTAATCTGTGGTCCAGCAGGAGCTGGCAACGGTGCGGCATTGGTGCTCGGTGCTGGTGGGACTCGTCTGCTTTAATTCCAGTTGGCACATCTTGCGAGTTGCCTCAAAATCATTACATGTAACAGCAAGCCACTCCTGGTCCTTTACAGCCTGGGGTCATAAATCTTTCAACTTGGATGTCCCTCTCTCGCTAGCTTCTTCTTCTCTCCACCGTTTGGGGTTTGTGACGGCGTCTGTATCACACGTACTGAGATGGCTGCTATCTGCATATCACAAGTGCATTGATAATGGTCGATATTTATCTGTTGTGTCACCAGCTCTGCGTTGGCCAGAGTGATAAAACTGAGTGATGAGCTGACACGCTTTAAAACTGCTTCCTGATCTATAAGGATGTTTGCTTTGATTCCCTGAAACGAAGACCAAAAAACAACAGCATCAGCACTGAGCATCACCCAAATGGGTCATTTAAGTCGGCCTAAATTTAACAAACCGTCCAATTAATGTGTAAATAATGCTAACTAGATGTAGCGATGCGTATATCTGATAAAGTGTCTCACCTCTCACAAATAGAAATAAGTCTTTTGAAGCCTTTTTGAGGATCTGGGGGAATCTGTTGTTTCCACGCTCATCATGCACCGCAAAGAAAAACCGGCCTCAGCGACATCTCCACTCTAATATGATTGTGGTTTAATACCCATTACAACGGCGGGGAGGAGCTGTCATTAGCAATTCAGCAGGACTGTAACTCACCTTCCCTTCTTCTAATGATGGGGATCCTGAAAAGAGGTGGCTATAAATGGAAACAAAAGTGCTGGGCTCAACAGAACAGGAGCACTAGCCACAATTTGCGGGATTAGGTGAGCACAGGGTTGATGGCCCGCGGCCTTGTGGGTAATGCAAGGTCGGCTGAGGAATTGGGTGACGTGAGAGCCAGAAGTTAGAAGACCCACTTTGTTGGATGGCAGCTGGGATAGGCTCCAGCCCCCAGTGACCCTGAAAAGGATAAATGCAAGAAAATAGACGGATGGGTAGAAATTGTTAGTTGTGTCACTATCTTGTCAAAGACCTCCGTCTGTATCACCTCTTTTCTTCCCTTTTTCCTTTGATTTTTCCATCCGTCTTGTTGTTCATTTGTTGCCTCGGGTGAGAGGCAGGGCACGCCCTGGACAGGTCGTCAGCCCGCTGCAGGGCAAACACAGACAAACATCCACGCTGTTATCCAGCATGCTGTCAGTTTTCTTTGTATTATATTTTCAGACAAATAGCAGAATCGGGACCTGGCACGGCACCTTCCCACTCCACTAGCATACGACCCGCCTCCATCACCTGCTCAGACGCTTTCATACAAACCAAACGGGTCGAAGCCAGGAGAAGGCTTTTGTGACAGTTTCTACTCTCGGTGGTGGGGTGCAAACACAGATGGGCAGTCGTGGCTTGGCTCCATACAACAAAGCGATCCGTTTCTCCTCCTCACTCTCAGTCGGGACCTTTAATTCCCACCATCCAGCAACTGCACAGACTGACTGTGGAAATGCATCAGCCTCTGACAGAAGGTTTTTAAATTGCCCTTTTAGGGAAATGAGCGTGTATATGGTGTTAATAAATTCAATCATAATGTCTTGAGCAGCTGTAATAACAATAATACATGGCTGTAACAGAATCCAATAGCGCACACAGATCATTTGGGAACCTTCGGCCTGTCAGACAGCTGTTTGTCTCATCGTACGACCAACAAACTCCGATCTTTAAGATTTTCAGAAAGCCTCATCACTGAGAGAGTTAGGATAAGGCTCAGGACTCTCTCTCTCGATAGCGGGCATGTCTCTCTTGTTCTTCATTAGAAAACTAAAAAGAGGCGTGCATTCCCTTTAATTTGCCCCCTGCTGTGATCTTTTTTGATCCTTTTCCACAATTAACCCAATCTGTTACGGCCAAAAAGAATTATAAACTCCGAGAATGAGGGACACTTCTGAACTGCAAATTTTAGAAGACGAGCTTAGAAGTGACGTTAGTCGCAAGAGAAAGGCACGGGAATTATTATCAGGGAGTTTTTAATGACCGGAGAATAACAAAATTGAGGAAAATCAGCACCGGGGGGGGGGGAGAGGGGAACATTTAATCCAGAAGCAATAATTCAGATTATGAAACAATGCGGAAACAATTAGAACAACACGAGTCGGATTAAAATTCCTTTCCTTCTTTTTCTAATGCGGTGAACACTGAAGTCCCAGACTAAAGCGCCTCCGTTTAAGCCTTCGGAGCATTTTTCACTCTAAACAATATCAAACTGATGATGAATGGCTCTCTTCTCTCTCTCTCCGTTTGCGCAGTGCCAAGGTGCTCAGGATTTAGAACCACTACTGGTGTCCATCTGCACACCGGATTTAAAATGTGGCTTCGCTGTGACCCGTCTGTTGTCCGAGGCCTCTGGAGACAGAGGGAGAAGAGAGCGCGGTGCCAGGAAACACTCGCTCGCCCTGACCGGCTCTGCTCTCTGCAAACACGCACACTTAGGCTGCCGTTCTTGTGGGTGAGCTCTTTATCGGGAGGTGTGAATGATTCGCGGAGCTCGTGGAGGAGAACGGGAATAAAAACAAATTCTGATCGATGAGACGACGCGTTTAACGCCATCTTAGCTGAGCTGAGGGTGTTTGTATTACAGTATCTAGGCTGCTCGTGTTTGTCTTTGTATTACGATCTAATTTCAGATTACACTTTGTGGAATCAGAAAGTGTATTTGCAGACCTGCAGATTAGTGTTATCAGCAGGAACAGTGTGACCTGTGAAAAATGAGGATGTACATGAGAGACTCTGTGTTGTGGACAATCCTGCCTGTTGGTTTAAGGCAGCTTACTGGGCGTCTGTTGCAGCCAAATCCATTTTTATTCACCCTGTGGATTATACGACTGCTTGGCAAGGCTGCCCTCGTGCTACTAAAGCCAACGGGGACTCACGCAGGTGGACGCCCTGAATGTAGAGCAGGGAAAGTAGTGGGAAACTGTTGATGCCTTGCAAATAAAACTGTTTTATCACAATCGCTTTGCTTGCTTTCTTTCTTTTTTTTAAAGATGTCAAAGGGCCAAAGCTTTGGGTGCAAAACCCAAATAGGCAGTGTTTAAGTGGCGAGAGCCGCCTGCGGGGGGCGCTGGCACACTGGCGATGAGAGCGGCTGTCTGGAGGGGTGCTGAGGACACGCTTCTCAACCTCCGCGTGTGTGTGTGAAGTCTCGGGGCTGGTGCTAACAACTGATGCTCACCTGCAGAGGAAGTCCTCAAAACAGAGCCGAGAGTCTGCGACAGCACACGGAGAATAAAAGGGCGTCGGTGGATGGTGCACAGCCTGAATCCCGACCGTCAAAGGCTTCGTAGATTTTATGTGCAGTCATGACATCACACCGGAGACTAATGCACCTTAAAGCCCTCTCCATACCTTAAAGTAAAAGTCAATTCAAAGAATAAATAGTAGTGTAGCTTTTCTATTCGTTATTTTATATATTTTACGTTTTAAATAATGTCTCCACTTAAGGTTGATTTCATTCAATTAAAGGAAATCTGAAGAAGTCAATGCACATTAGGGGAATGTGCAGATACGCAAAGATAATTAAGACATTACTAGATGGTGTTTGACTGCCATTATCAGAAGGCTTTGATATATATTGCAGATTAATTTTTAAAAAATGAACATAACAGTGTTGAAGAGTTCATGATCATGTTCAAATTGTGGCTTCTTTGGTTGTGTACATGGTGACAGTGTCGTCTCACATGCCTTTTAGAAGTAGCATTTAAAGCAGCTCAGGTGTCAGACTGGTCTAAATGCAAGTTTTAGGATGGCTTACTCTGAATCCCCACCCACCTGAATCAGGCAAAGCTACTCTGGCAGAGGCAAGAGGTTAAATATGGAATATGAGCAGGAAAGGTCCACACTAGAGGTATCTGACACATCTCTATGTTTGGGATGAGCAGTCATAGGAGATGCAGCGTAACCAGCCCGCTAAAGCCAGCTAGCCTCAGCATTGCAGGCTGCAGTCGCACATGCTCAGGGAACACCCCGATCTTTGTGGCTATATCAACAAACTGCACTTGAACTCTTACTGATTTTCACATTTATTTATTTTTTTTAACGTCTGCCCTGAAATACAGATGCCTGAGACCACTCTGTGACAGCTCAGCTAACATGCTGCATTACACAGTGGTTTGTAATTGTGTGAGTTAGGGAATAACTCTGGTTTGGGTTTGCCATCAAGGAAAAGGTTTTATTATCACAGTGGAAGGTCTGCACACTCAGTGCCAAGCTAAGTTCAGCTGCCAGTAATCAATGTGTGCGAGTATGGACTTGTTTATCAGACACGCACCATGAAAATGCAGAAGCAAGTCATTTTCTGTATATTGGATAATTTTTGTTTTCCCATTCTTACAGATGCCACGTGATGGAGAAAATGGACCAGGTATCCGGTCTCAGCTTGGCATGAGTTTCCAGAGAGCACAGATGCTTAATGGCTCGACAGGTTGCATCCAGGCTCTCGGGCCCTGAGTGAAACGCCGCTGGCTGCTGGACGGAAGCACCAAACAGCCTCGGGACACCCGCGGATATTCAGAGCGGCTCATCGCGCCAGCTGAGGCCGCGGGATTCAGATGCCTTTGGCTGCTAAAAAGAGGACCTGAGATCAGAATGACTGCACACAGCACAGACTCAAGTTGCCAAGATCAAATGAGTCGGAGGCGGTGAATTACAGAAAATGTGTTCATTTGTAAACGGGACTTCCCGTTTCTGGCACCGGTCTAAATGTTTGTTTTTTGTTTTTCCTAAACACGAGGACAGGAAGACATGTAATGTGTATACAAAGTAGTGCAGCTCCCTAATTTTCCCCTGTTTTAACAGTGCACGAGCAAATCAAGCATACTTCAGAATTCATCTAGACAGGAAAGGAAAAGTTGGTCAGATAAAATCTTAAATTTGCTTTTAATTCTGATGGATAAAATAAAAACTTTAAAATCTTCTGTATTTCAAACCCAACCACTTTATGCAGCAGTGCTTTTCTTATTGCTGCTACAAGACTCCGCAGATTCATGGGAATGCTCAACTATGCATACATGCATTGATTCAAGCATCAGTGGGAACTGATTTCTTTCTATGGCCATGTTAGATTCATGGATAATGCCAAAGAAAAGCCAATGTTCTGACATCTACAGAGGGTTTTACTGCAGAGTAAAGCTAAGCACTCACTGCATCTGCACAAATAATCATATCCAGCCATCCATGCATCCATCTTCTTAACTGCTTGTCCAGCTAGGATCACAGGAGGACTAGAGCCTACCCCGGGCAATATAGACACAAATAATGCCTCTACAAAAGAAGGAGCATGAGGTCAATAATATTACATAATGTAAAGGCTGTTTATGCAATAGTTATATATAACTTTGACATCAAAGCCCTAAAGCTTAGCCTGGTTTTAAGTCATTGCCACCTGAAAAGACTATTGATCTTTGGAAATGTACAATTTATTGACAGCATTAATATTTGCTTGTTGGGGATATGTCACCAGAAGCATTGAGAGCTTCAGGTGCCACAGAGAAACCAGATTTCGGGCTGTAAGTCGAGATGGCATTGGTCAATACTTGGAGACAACTGGGATAAATTTGTGCTCCCTCTGGGGATCCGCAACAGCTGAGTTTTCCTGGCTGTTTCCCCGTCTCAGACACAGGGACTAATCTGAAAATAGCTCCAAGCAATGCCGGAAAGAAAAGTGAAGACCGTGTAAGTGAATGCCACTGTGACGCCCGAGATGACGTTTGGTTTGCCGTTTGTGAGGATATTATTGTGGGTCAGCTCTGATTTGCTGCCATATTGTCCGATGAAGCAGGAAGGCCAGGCCACAGAGAAAGAGCATATGTCTGCCTTTCCCTCTGCTGCTGCCTGACATGTGTTACTTCCTCCTCGCTCGGCCCACCTGCTCGGCCAAAGCCTTACAGTATAATATGAATGCCAGCCCACAGCAACGGTGGGTAGAACGTGTCAGCCTGCACAGATCAGACTCATCAAAGCCGGAGAATCCTGATCAGATAATAGAGTTCATTAAAATGCCTGAGGTGCCTTAACCTGCATGCTTCTGACTAACCAGCAGGGGACACCTACTCTGGCTGCAGGGAAACAGCCCTCAGCCCTCTTGGTCTGTGACCTCAGTTTCCTTTTGGTAAATCATGGTCAGAAAGCATTATCGGGGTATTCCCATTGGCTAAAAACTTGTCAATCACACATTCTATAGCCAATGAGTGTGCAGTTTTACAGTCAGACACCAAGATGGCAATGCCAAAGTCTTAATAAGGGGACTTCACTAACCAGTGGGCGGTATCACTGTGGCTACTATGGCTCTGGAAAATGTATTGGATTGGACTTTCTAATTGGACAGGTGCTCGATACTGGATGACATCAACAACAGTCAGAAATTTACTTTGAGTTGGATGATCAGCCATCCACATGAGTACCAGTTAAAGTGTCCAAACTCTTGGCTTGTGTTGCAACAGGACGTCGTCTCTGCTTAATATTGCAGATTGAAGAAAGCCTGAGGCTTGTTTTCTGCTTGTATTAAATCAGCTGAGAAAGGAGGAGACTTCGTTCGAGTGAACATCTTACATTATGTTCCACAACAACTACAAACCTCAGTCAACACAACAAATAATTGTCTGTTGCTTTACAGTCCCATCTGTTTGCCTTATTGATCACATATCAGCTGAGGAAAGCCGGCTCTGTAAGCTCTTGATCACAAGCAGGGGATGTTCGTTATTGATCGGGGTCATGAGGCCCGGCCTCCACCATCGGACGCAGAGAAACAAATATGGCCTCGCTGACACATCTCTCAGCGCCGCCCTGACAGGCTCATAAAATCCAGCTGATGTTCTTCTGCTTGAGAAAAAGGATTCATTTTTCAAGGGATTCTTCCACAGGGGAAGAAATTAAGATTAATGACTTGTGTGTGCCGCTGCAGTTTGCGATTGCCTTTGTGATGGAGATTGTTTACAGCTTGGCAATGTAATATATGCAAATGTGACCTGGAACTGCATAAATGGGTGCCATCAAAACGAGTCTGAGCTTAGTCGAAGTCAGCTGAGAAGTGAAAAAGTGGAGCGCGGGTTGAAATATTAAAATATTAAAATGAAGGGCAACGTCCAATGCAATGCACAGGTAAGGGTGCAAACCAGCGGGTGCACTTCTCTGTTCTGAACTCCAGGGGGGGCTCATGTCCTGATCAAATCAGTAAAATGGAACTAAAATAGCTTCAGGCAGCGTGTTTGTGGTGAGTTTAAGGAGAGGAGTATGAGTCACCTGCAGACAGCCTGCACTGGTCCGTTAAAGTCGAGTTTGTCTCAGTGCTGTTTCATATCCCGAATACCAGCGTGACCTTTCTTACTTTGCACATCCTGCAGACTCAATACAACAGCACTGACCCTCTGAGGAGACGCCGAAATAAGCAGTGAAGACAATATTTGCTGGAAGAAAGCCAAGGTGAACCAAGGTCAAAGCTGCGGTTGTATTTTAGCATCAGCTATGGAATAAGATCAACTGTGCAGTGATCGTTTTACAATAGCATTTATTCCTTTATACATGCTGGGCACCAGCAGACTGCTCATGGGGACATTTCTTGGTGGCCTGAGGGTCATTTCAGCCTGCCGTGAGCAGCGGCATTACACCAAGCATCAATGGGATGACAGCAGTCTCCAAATGCATGCATCAGGCGCAACTCCCTCACTCACCACTGTGTCCACAGCCTGCTGATGCTCTCACACAGATTCTCACATGCAGCCACCCCCTCTGTGCATCTCTCTCTCTCAGCACTGGACACAGTGTCCACCTGCTTCTCTGCAAAAGGCAGGGAATAAAAATAAAATCATCCACAGACAATAAATCTCAGCTAAATGCTGAAATGTGAGGTTCAGTCAGTCAGTCAGAGTTCCAGCTGGGATCAGCTCCTGCAGCCCTAAATGTATCTGATTTTACCTACTATAGACACAGCAGTCCCCCTAAAGATATAATTCCAAACACAACATTTTGGAATCCTCTAAAATTTCTTTTCTCCAAGAAAGGAAGAAGCATGACTGTCAGCTGGTAATGTTACACTAGTGTTGACAGAAGTTCCCTGATTTCCATCTTGAAGTAAATAACCAAGCAGAGAAGATTAACAGTGAAACCAGTTGCAGTCTTTACCCTATAAAAAATCCACTCTCTCCCACTTAAAAGTAACATAAATATTGCAAAATGTCCTCATTTAATCCATGAATATGTTACAAAAATCTACAAAAGATGTTTCATATTTGGTTGTATTCAAGCGTGTCTGTGATCCATTTTGGCGTTCTATTTAATCAGTTAATCAGTGTGCGCTGGCCCGTCCTGTCCCGTCCCGTGGCCAAGTTAACATTGTGGTGTTCCTCGATGTTCAACTTCACCGACTCTGTCTGCAGCTGGTGACGGTGAGACTTGAAGCACATGAAGAGCTGAGCTCACGACAGTCCACAAGGACGAATGGCGGCAGACTTACAGAAGAGGTGGCTCATTTTACTGATGAGTGCTTTTTTTGGTCACAAAGACGTGTGCACAGCAACAAAATATCTGCAGAGGAGAACCTTTTAAATGGCGTTATTTCATATTTTCTATTAAACAGCAAAGAGATGCAGACACTCTCTTACATGTGCAATTACTTCTCATTTATCTGTTGATATAAACCAGCTGTTTCTGGCATTCCTCAGTTCAGCACATTTTTTAAATCGATTTCTAACAATAATGAGATGGGGATATCCTCCTGCAATTAAGGAAAATATAAAATAAATTTAGGTGTCAGGATAATATTACAGCCACATTTCATAACAGCAAAGCCTTCAGCAGACATCTCATTGCCTTCTGCAAAACTATTCTGCCCTAATGTGGACACTTAGTCACCCCTGAGTTGTGATACATATTCCAGTTAGTGCTGCACATCTTTGAAGGGTAAAGAACAAATATGGCACATTTCACGGCTCAGCTCCTCGTGGTTTTTGGGGTCTCCAGACCAGAGAGGTAAAACCTCACAGACCCGCTTCATCTATGCGGGAGGATAAAAAAGGATCCCCAGTGAATTTGTCATCATCACAGTTGTGGAGCCTGCCCACAGTTTGAGAAGCACTGAATGTTACCGTTGGTGCACCTTGATTCTGGGATTTTGGGATGAAGACTGTTTCCCGTTTAACCGTGTTCCCGTCTTCACAGGAAAACTTTTCTGTGTGGAAAATCTTGACAGGGCGGCACAAAGCCATGGCCTCATCACAAACAGGATGAACTTAACGTTGTGTAAGCTGTGGCAGCAGCAGATTGCGGCCCATGCTTCTGTAATGCTGGGGTGTCCACGGACACTTGGCTTTGTTATACATACCAAGTAGGACAAATGTGTTAGTGCTCCCTGGTGGATAAACACCATTATGGCAAAGCTGTTTCTAAATTAGCTCAAACAAATGGAAATTTCTGTACTACATACTGATGTGTTTGTGTGTTTATAGCCCATCTCAGAAAAAGTAACATGAGCCAGGTTCTGATTTGTACTTGAATACTGTATAAAACGTATGCTGCTGGCATTCACACGCACCCTGTGTGCACAGACAGAAAGCTTATACTTAAAGGGATGAGCAAATTTACGATGGGAAGGAAACGGCGAGCGGCGGCTCCGCCTGTCCCGGAGAATATTTCAAGGACAAACCTGTTGATGTGCGCTGCAGCCGGGCAGACAAGACAGGGAGCGAGCTGGGGAAGCGAAAAATAAAAATGAATGAGTTGACAAATGAATGGGTCCCAGGGAAGCGTGAGGAAAGATGATGCATTATACTGTGATGGTTGAAAAAGGGGGATGTTGAGAGTTGTAGGGCAGCCGGTACTCAAAGAGCAGAGGGAGGGAAATAAACGGGAGGGGTGGGTGGAGGGAAGGAAAGAGAGAGACGGGAGGGAGAGCGAGAGGATAAATCCTTACTACATAATGATTAGAGCTCACAAGCCCTTCCTGTGACATGGAGTGTAGGAGTCAGGATTACAGCCGGCCAGAGAAGCCAGAGTGAAAGCTCTGCTGATGGGCAAAGGAGGGGCACAGGTAGGAACAGGGGAAAAACAGACCAACAGGACAACAAGTGCCGTTAACTGAAGGTAGAACAAACAAGGTGTGTTTCGAGAAAGGTCAGGAGGAAGATCCAAGTATTTCCAAAACTCCAGTGGCCGACTCACATCTGTTCCCCTGCTCCGGCCATCTGTCGCCGGCCACTGACGGCCTCGTGCCGGGCAGCTGGATCATTTCTCAGAGTCTTATTTTGATGGAGTGGCCGCAAAGGTGCCGCTCTCAGCAGAGGACGACGAAGGAGGGAGGCTGGGAAACGAGGATAAGGGTCACCCCGCGGCATCCGTGATAGATGGGGACACACGAGGCGGACAGGTGTCTCAGCCAAAGATGGAGTAGATCTGCGTGACCAACAAGGACGAGAGTGACGAGCTGAACGTTGAGGATTTCTTTTCGCACAAGTTTCTGGCAGCTTTTTGTTTTTTCCTGACTCTCCTGAGTCTCACTCCCCAGCCAAGAGAGGAATTATCTTTCTCCCAGAGGTGTGCAGCTGCTGAAGACTTTAAAAAGGCTACTGCTTCTCACACAAATATGCACACTTCTCCTAAATTACTCTTCAGTTTCTCCTCCTGGGACAGATTACCTGAAAACACTCTTCTGAGGTAGCACTCTCAACAAGTTGAACCTGGAAAACTAAACTCAAAGAACATCCGTGGACATCCGCAATTTGTTAAATTGTTTTGTTTCTCCTTTTCCTCCTCTGGCACCTGTTCACCTTGATCTCCCCCGATCACTCCATCTATCCTTATCCTCCTCCTGCTCCTCCGTCTTCCCTCCCCTCTCCTTTTTCTTTTTTTTTTTAAACCACCGAGCGATAATGTGACCTTCTGCCAAAGTGCTGGAAACCATGCCACCGTCGCAGCGGGCTCCTCTGTTGCTGCTACTGAAATAGACTCAAACAAGTGCAGGGAGAGGAAGAGCAAAGGGGGAGGGAGATACAAAGGAGGGAGGAGGAAGAGAAGGAGAGGGCCAAAGGGGAGAGAAAGGAGGAAGAGAAAGGAGAGGAGGGGGGGAAGAAAAAGAAAAACGGGAACAGGACAGCTGAAGCTGCACACACGGGATGAGTGGTGACGAGCCAGGGCTGGATGTGGATTGCCAACACAGGTAAGATCACCTTCACCGACCACTTCATGCTGCACTCTGATCACATAATTTAACTGAGCCATTTGGTCAGCTTAGAGTTTGGAAATGGAAATGCTTGCTGCTTCTTTGGAGCAGTTTTGTAGTTTCGTTGAGTAGTGATGACCCCCCCCCCCTTCTGTTTTCGATCAATAGAAGAATTATCAGGGGATCGGATCAAAAGCATTACCGGACAGCATCCTCGTCGGGGGGATCAGACGCCACGCTGTGCATGGCTTTTGTCGCCTGTTGTAGGTAGCAGTAACTGTTGCTTTAACTCACCACGCTGCCGGGGGGGGGGGTAAGCAGAGTGGATCGATGCGTCATTGTAAACAGTTAGAGCAGCTGAGAGGGCCTTTTGATACACGCCCGCCAGACTTGAGATACTGCTGCTGCAGGGGAAATTGAACTGCCACTGAAGAGTGACTTTACAGGACGGGAGAAAATGTGAGGCTGCTGCAATTACCAAAGGATTCGTTCTGGCATTTTGGCTCCAGGAAGGCGCGACAGTTTCGTTTTGAGGCATAAGAATCCAATCTTATGACTCACTGACGTGAAGGAGGAAGAAAAATAAAATACACAAAATAAAAGATTAACTCAGAAATTCTTAAACTGACACCTCGGTAGAAGGTGAAGTAAAACAAGAAAAATTATCTCTCACGTCATCGATACCTGAGTGATTCTTCTGTCGTCTGCCCCAAACACTCGTGAGACTGAAGTCGCTTTTGTATGTATGGATAGAAACTGAAGGGCTTTAATGATGAAGAGGTCACATGTCACAGAAAGGCAAGGGGTTCTTGTGTGTGACGGGTTTAAATGAGAGGTGACAGTGAGGCGAGGAATCCGCTGGGATATTCTGCAGAGCGCGTACGACTTCTTTGAGAGCCGAGGCTCCTTCACACCTCTACAGACGCCACAGTAGTTACCAGCAGAACGCAACGACACCGAAATGTTCCAACATCTTCAATCAAGGACGTGACACAAATCCTTCTTTCACAGCATGCGTGACTTCATTGGGAATTACAAAAGGAACATTATGAATTCGATACTTGTAACCAGAGAATGAGGCCATATAAACTCATCGGGAAAGTGTTTAATGACTTCTATACAATCCCAGCCAGAGGAGTCGCCCTCTGCTGGCCATCACAAGGAATGCATTTTTAAGGAACTTCCACACTGGCTTCTCTTTTGCAGACCTGGAAGTTATGTCAATCATTAAAATACACAGGTGCCCTATGTTTTCCAGATCAGGGCAAAGCAAGGGGGTCATGAGATGATTGACAAGGTACACTTAAAGAAAAATATACTAATTTATGAATTCTGTCTTCTACAATTAAAAAATTAACCAGCTTAATAGGACTTCCACAGGAAGTGGGCATAACTTCCCCTTTGGGAAATGGGTCACCAGTGGTACCCAGTCATTTTGGTTTGTAGTCCATTTGAAGGAAAAAGAGTCTCTGCTTTATGTCCCTTATGTTCCCTTGTAGCCTTTTATTTACTTAAAGAGATTTCGTCCATACTGTCTATAGAAGTATGGGAGAAATTCTTCTCCTCTTCAATTTATTTTGAATCAGCTATCAAACTTCAGAACCGTGTGATTTGTAAATACCTTTAAGTGAGGATGAAACTTCTTCAGTTCTTTTTCATAACTGGTTATTCTTTGTAAAACCTCAGTTCCACAGGTGGAGGTAAAAGTCTGTTTTCTTGCGGTGTCTGAGAACAGAGTACGGGAGTGTGGCGTGAGAGTGTGTGAACAGTGCAGCAGCAGTTAGGCAGGTGAAAAATGGCTGTTCATTATGTCACACCAACCATATCCCAGTTTCAGTAATTGAGTGCGTGTATGCAACTTCAATACAGACAACCCGCACGTACATGCGCGCAAGAAACCAATTGGAGGATCCTCGGCCCATTGCACAACATGATGCAATCTCACCCACCCATTTTAACACACACGCGCACGCACACACACGTCTGCCCTTCTATACATGCGAGGACCTTGACTAACTCAATAAATGGTTACAAGGATTTCTACTATAATAGTCCCTCTGGCAGCTGAACCAAAAAACATGTTAAGTAGAAAATATGTCCGACTTATTAAACAATATCAGTTAGAGGTTGTTGGAGAGGATTACTGATGATGTGAGCAGACACTGAACAAACCCTACAACAGCACTGAGCAGCTGTGATGACTTCAAACACCGCAGGAAAGGTTCTTGTAGGAGGAGCCATTGCTCATAGTTGTATTAAGGACCATTGCAAAGCTGTGCAGTTAAAGTTCTGATTTTCTGCAGTACATCTACCATATGTTACATGGATGGGTGCTCATATTAGCTTCCAAATAATGAGATCAGTGTATGTACAAGCAGTCCCTGTGAGCCAAAAGCTCAGGCTTCAGAGAGCTCTAAATGCTCAGTTTTTTTTTTTTTACACTTCTGGCTCTGAATGATGTCACAGAGAGGGGGTTTCCTTCTGTGGTCACCTCAGATACAATGGCTTACTGTGAGCACAGTAGCATGCACCAGAAACAAGTTCCTGAGGGGCAACCAGGTGAGATGGTGACACCTGGCTTTTAAAAAGGGGAGGGGCTAAAACAGCCTGTTTCAGACAGAGAATGAACTGAGGAGCAGCACCAAGGCCTGGTATAAGACAAATAATAATAATAATTTAAACTGTGAATCAGCACTTTTCCCTAGAAACTTGGTTTCGTTTGGTGTCGTTTTAGCAGCTGTCAGCAATCACTCACAACCAGCTGGGAAATACACATTTTTCCTTCATGACCGGTGACTGCCAGAAGGTTTCTGACTAACAAGCAGGGGGAGGCCGGGACCGTCCTGCTTACGTTTGGGAAGGAGATGATTATCAGAACGATCAGCTGACAAAAGATCAATGAGGAAAATGAATCTTTTCCAGTATGGCGGTCCTGTAGCTGGGCCAGTCTGTGCATGTAATAAAAACGCAACTAGGAGCGGTCGGGCACATTTAGTGAAAATGCTGCCTGGTGCTATGAATATGGTAACTGAAATGGATGCAGCTCTGTTGCACTTTAAAGTTTAAAGAAGTCAAAAACAGTGCGACTGATCATCGGGGATGAACGCTGTCAACGGTTGCAGCAGCACCTACAGGAACACCAGCGTAACAAAACATTCCTGCAGCCTTGAGACACTGAGATCTTCAAGTACAGAGCTAAATTAGCTTAGCATGCATGCAGCCTACGGGTAGACTAACAGCCTCAGGGTTGATATCTCACAGACACAGAGGCTGGTCGGTCAGCTGTCCAGCCCTCCCCGTGCACACTTAGAGCCGATCTGCTTAATCAAATGTTAAAGACACCAAACCTTACCCCATCTTCATCATCTCTGCAAACAAGAGGGAGGGGAGGAAGACAGGAAGCGGACAATGATGATTGAGAGAGCTGACCAAAACAGACAGAACAGAGAAATCAGCACGCCTGCACAGAGACTAGGTTGAAATGAATACGACTCTGATTGACGGCCAGTTACAAGCATCCAGGATAGTAAAACATTTACTGCGGGGGAGGGAAGGAGATTGGAGGATATCAGATCAATCTACCCAAGGTCATCAGGGACGAGGAGTAAATTTCACTGGGAATCAGGCATCACCACAAAATCCTTCTGCCGCCAATTTCTAAAGGCCACACGGGTCACTGTTAAGTGTTCAAACGCGGATCCGCTCTCAGAGTGCTCTTACACCATGCACGCCTGCCTGGTGGAATCTTAAACTCAGGGCACAGTAAGGCTGGCAGACTATCTTGCTCTCTTCTCAAGTTTACGGCTGCGCTCACGGGCACAGCAGAGACTCCGGGCCCATTTATATTCATGGCGCAGCGCCGCTTGCACCTCGTCTAACGTCCTGTCCCTGTTGAGAAGGAAAACTGACACGCCGTGGGCTGGAAGGAGGGGGGGGGCTTTCTTTGCCTCCCGTTTCCCTGTCATTCTCCTGCCTCTTGTGGATACTGACATCAACCTGTTTGTGCGTGTGCAGTGTGTATTACAAGAAATTGATTAGGTTAATCGCCTACTATTCACAGCTGTGTGTGTGTGTGTGTCCTGCTTAATTTTTCACAATTATACCAGAGTTGGTGGCACGGTGGGGAGCGTCTCGATGAACCTTAGGAGCGGGGTCCAGGAAGTGAGGGAGGCCAGCGCGACGGGTCCCTGCGTCCACACAGGAAGAGCGGTGTGACTTTGCGTCTTGAATTTAAAGGAATCAGGCTGAGCCGTTTCCACTGCCGGCTAACAAAAAGTGACACGGAGCGTCCTGGTGGCTCCGTCGGCGGAGGCAGCTCACGACGATGACGTAGTTGGGGTTATTTTGGTTATCTTTGTCACATGTCTCCTCCTTTTCTGTCCTTCCTGTCACTCCCATTGTCACCTAACAAATGCAGCCAAACTGCTCGACAGAGCAAGAAAGAAGTCCTTAAAAAAGTTGCATACACAAGCTTTCCAAAAGATTGTTTCTACCTTTCTGGAGGCTGTTTATTGCAGCAAAAAAAAAAAAATCAATACGTCATCTCCGGAGAAAACTATAAAAGTCAGAGTTGTTTATGACGTGCTCTGATTGCTTTCCGTGCAGTGGTTTTACATGTCTGAGCTGCAATTAGAGGCAATGAGGCCGTCCGTCACTCCCTTTTCACAGATTCATCTGCACAGCAAAAGAAAACCTCCATTTGTTTATTGTTTCCTTATACGGTAAATTCCTCCCAGACATTCCTTTAATCACAGATCAATTAATAACACTTAGTGTTCACTTAGTGTCCTGCAGAGCATTTTTGTCCAGCTGCAGCTCACTCTGTCCGTTTGTTCCCAGAACCGTGCAGCAGACACACGATCTCAGTGGATACTTGGTAAACATGACAGATATTTTTCTTGGGAGTCTAAACCGGAGCAGAAAGTCAATGCTGGATTTTCATTGATCTGCAGGACACAAACACAACTCAAATGGGATGATGATGTTGCTCTGTGTCTGCTGGATGTTGAAGCTACAAACTGCCACAAAAAAACCAGAAATATGTGGAATATGCTTCTCTTTTTTCCCCAAAAAGCAACTAGCGACAAATTTAGCAACTTTTTCCGGTGAGGTCGATGACTTTTGGAGAGTTTTGGAAACTTGAAATCCTCCGCTGTTGCCGTGTTTTGTGTACATGCAGCCTTCATACTGCGTCCGTTCGTGCAGTTTGCCATCGCCTGAACCCCCAAGAGTCCCTGGCTGCAGGCAAAAGGGCCCCACCGTACCACAACTCCACAGCGGATGTTGGTTTGTACCGTAAGTCATGTGACCTTAATAGCGGAAGTGGGTCTTTTTCGTGTGCTCGCAGACGCAACATTGAGCGGGTGCCCGTTGCTGTGATACGTCAGACGCATATGTTTATGGATTTACTGAGATGGCTAGAGCCCTGCTGACTGAAGTATGGAAGTTTGTTCATTCAGTCTGTTTTGTTATTTGCAGAGTTCTGGATGTACAGGAGTACACACAGGAGGAAGCACTTTGGTGAAGTCTACTCCACTGCAGGCTGACTTTTTAAAGAATAAGTCAGCCTTTTGCTATTTTGGCTCTGTATCTTTTCTGTTTACGTTTGAATAGCACAGCTGTGAGTCTTTTGTTATAGAGGAAAAAAGCATTATTATTTAAATATGCCAGTGGTTTATTTTTGAGCAATTTCTAATGTATATCTACAGCTTAAGTTTTAATAAAAGCGCCCGTGTGACATTTGGGACATGTAGCTTTGACTCAGAAGGGCCTTTTTGTTTATCGAGCTATATCTCGATATTTTTTAGCTGAATGGTGATATTCGATATCGAATATCGCCATTCAGCTAAAAAATATCAAGATATTACTTTTGGTCCATATCGCCCAGCCCAAATTATCCTCACGTGTGATCCGCGTTTGGAGAAGGAAAAACAGGAAGATCTGCTAGCAGGAAGTGCTTGTGAGCAAACAAACAAACAAAACGTACATATTCTGAGCATGCAAATGATAAGCAAGAGATGAGAATGATATGCTACATGCAGTTCAATGGATGACAGACTCATAAAGGTTAAAAAGTTAAGTGTGGACCATTTTTGACTCTTGGCCCTCAGCGGTCGCCATCTTTCTAATAGTAACCAGTTAAGTATTTAGTTACATGTACACGAGCCGTGGATTTAATTGAGAAGGGTGATGTTTTTAAAACTTGAATATACTATAGGCCTATATATTAGAAAAAAAGCCTTAAAAACTTGAGTCACCCTTAAATTACATTCTACTCAAAGAATCCCCAAATATAATATTTCAAATACAATATTTCAATTCTATCTTTAGTACAAACTAAACTGGTTTAAAATGGGTGTTTCAGAACCTCTGCACACAAAAATTAATGCTGTCTTATCGGCATTATATCTCTGCAGGTATGTGACTTGGGAAAACTGATTTATGTTGTGTTTATCTTGCACATTCCCACTTTACACAATGACAGTAAACACTGCAAGTTATAGCACAGCTAGAGAACCGCAAACAAACACACAAAGGACAGATTAAAACCAAAGTGATATGCTCATATGTGGATTAGAGCATGTGTACGTGTGTGTGTGTGTGTGTGTGTGTGTATGTCAGAGGTCAGCTGTATTTGTGTGCAGCCACTATATCAACTGGGAGAGCAGGTTGGTGACAGCTGGACTGGTGGCAGGGGTGGAGGGGGGGGGTGGTCTGGTTCTGCACGGGTAACCACGGTTTCAGCTTAACCAGGGTCTTACACTGATCCCTGCTTTACATACGGCTGCACACAAGGCTGAGCGCAGGGGCCGCCAAAGCCTGACGGAGGACTCTTCCGCCACCCTCCGTGTCATCTGGCGCTACGGTTTTACAGCCAGGTCAGCCTGCGGGGTCAAAGTAGGAATATTAATATCAGCGCGCGATGTCAAGCCCCTTAAGCTTCAGGTAAACATCCGCCCATGTGTTAAAGACAAAATGGATTACATTTGCATTGCCATTGTAATCCTCAGCCTCGGAAAGATTATTACCCTCAAAACGCTTTACAATCTGTTCGATTTTCGCGACACGGTGTGCTGACAGAGAGAACGCTGCATGATGAAGTGTCCCGCTCACCACAAACGTGCCAAAGCAAAGAGGGGAGATGTGTATCAAACATCTGTCCAATGACAAGCAAGCACGTGAGCTGTGTCCTTGGAGTAAATGATGATCTTGTCTTGATTGTGTTGAGCCACTTACTGCAAGATCAAGCCATTCAGTCTTTTTTATTGTTTTATCACAAAAGACTGAAGCCGAGTCACATGATCAAGGTTATGCTGCACATGCTGCAGAGGGAGCGTCGCTTCATCACTAGATGAGATTTCAAAGATGGAACTGTAATAAAAGCCGGCTACATGGCTTTCCATCTGCTGTGGCATTTAAAACCTGCTGATCGGGGCCTCTGTGATACAGTCAGAAAATCCAAGCGTTGAGTTCCGCTCCACCTCCCTCCTGAATATTTAAATCCGTTAATGCAAACAGATACCGGCAAAAGCCTGACTGCTCCCCTCTCCGACCCTAGAACCTTTATTCAGAGACAACGGTAAAGATCTCACCAGATTTATTGGGATTTTACCTCAACCAGTTTTCGTCTCCACGGCAGATCAATCACGTGTACTGCACAGTTCGTGTAACGGCGTGCACGTCTTAAATATGTCTGCAGTGCCGACGGCAGCAGTGAAGGCGAAGGGTCTGTGACAGAAACTAATATCACTGAGTGAGTCTGTTTGATGTGCCTCTGTCTCCAGAGGTCACGAGAAACAGATAAATTACTATTGGTTTGGACTTCAAAGCCTCCACTGTGGTTTCACTTTGGGTGCACTTCACCAGGAAACTACCAGACATCGCCTCGGCCTTTTTCATGCGACTGGCTGCCTTTTTATCGCATGCCCACGATACAGAGCGCTGTTCCATAAAGAACAGAGCCGTAAATCAACAGGCAGATTCAGAGGCAGCTGAAAGGAGGACTCTTCCCAGCTGCTGCAGGAAACAAAAAAAAAAATCCTGACCTTTGGGAAATGAAGCCATATTTTGCACAAATGAGCCCAAAAACAGGAATAGATGTTTGATAGGGATTAGCTGATGCCACAACTCTACATCTTTACTTTATTCCACATCATTTTATTTTAATTTATTGACTGCAGTGTCACGAGTCCTTGCATAAGGAATTTGGCAACACTTATTTACTTAGACACTCAGTTTAATTTTCACAGGTACACAATAACTGCAGGTACAGGATGACAAGTCAAATCAATGAGTTTCATGAGTTCGATGATACCGTAAACCAAGATGATGTTTAAAAAATAGCCTCATTTTACTGTGAGAAGACAGCTGAGACCTTCGTGAACCTTCGCTGTGAGCGTGCATCATGATGGCGCTAATCTCTATCGCAGCATTTTTTAAGCAGTTTCGGTGCACGTGAAAGTATTGTTGTTATCATAATTAGTATTAGTGCACAGATTATCAGTGGCTCCTTCTTCTCTCAGTGGGAGTAGTTGTGCTTTCAGGTTAGACATCATAACCCTTATTGCTTTATGTGATTGCCCAGTGATTGCATTAAATTGTGCAAAAGTTTGCTAATAATTGCCATTTAATTTAGAAATGCAGATAAAGTGCCAACACATTGCAATCAATCTGAGTCAACTGCCGACAGGTTGATGAGTGCCTTTGTCATTTGCATTTAAACAGATTTGCAATTATCAGCAATTTATCAGTATAATTACTGATTGCATGTTAATTGCTAACTTGACCTCATTCAATCACAAACTGATAGCAGACTGACTCTAACAGCCTTTTTAATCACCAAAGACGCTCTGAAGACGGCAACTGATTGCCAGTTGTCACAGACCTGGTCCCTGTGTTTGAAGCAACCATTTCAGTGTCAACAAGCTCCCAAGCTCATTGCACACGGTCACAATAATTTTGCCCACCGTTGTCCCCGATGTGACTCTAGCAATAACAGCTTTTAAGCAATGTTAATGTTCTCAAAGCAAGGCAAGTCTCATTTCTTAAAATCAAAAGGAAGCAGGGCGGTGTGGTGTTAGCACTGCTGCCCCACAGCAAGAAGGTCCTGGATGTTTCTGTGTGGAGTTTGCATGTTCTCGCTCTGTCTGCCTGGGATCTCGCCATGGACTCTGACCTCTTCCCACAGTCCAAAGACAGACATGCACGTTGGCTTAATTGGTGAATGTGAGCGTGAACATCTGTTCCTGTGTTAGCCCTTCATCAGACTGGCGACCTGTCCAGGGTGTACCCTGCCTCTCACCCTATGACGGCTTGGATAAGCTTTCAACATGCACCACAGTTCAGGATTCTCCTCCTTATTTAATGTATCCAAATGTTGCCACTTAACATAAATGTGCCCAACAGAACATCCTACAGGAATACCTACCACGCTTTAATAAAAAATACTCACAACATGATGAAGACTGGCTGTTTGATCTCTGTGTTCAGGCCATTTTATCAGTTGTCTAACACTTGTCATTGCTGATGTGGCATTTGCAGTCAGAGTCCCTGCAGTGATGTGCACCTGCCTCAGGAAATATGGTAATTCAAACATCCACTGTTCCTCTGCTAACACTTTTTGTCTTTAATTTATTCTCAGTAGCCTCCATTCCTTTATCTACATATTTCTTTCCACTGTTCCATAAAGGACAAGCAGCCACTTGAATATATGCTTCAGTGCAGCTTAAGTGAATGAAGGAAACTGTGTGACTTTACATCTTAATCTTTGCGGCACTTCAGCGGTTTTAAAATAGAAGCTATTGAACAAATTAATAACAAACACATTCATTGATTTCAGCACTAATCTGTAACTTCCCATAGCTTCTACTTACAGAACATCCGTTGCACAGAGGTGTCAAACTTAATGAGAGCTTTACAATTGATCTTCTGAACAAACAAGCCTCAAAAGAACCAAACGAGATGAGGAAGAGTAGAAAGGATGAGCACTGAAAGCAGAAGATAAAAACAAGAGCATCCCCAGAAAGACGCTTCATTAACAGATTAGAGGAGTCAGGCATTGCAAGGCTGACAAACCAAACAAGATGTTTCCTGCTTGTGACTAAAATGAACAAAAGTTACAGATGTGGGTAGTTTTTTAGCACATTATTGTTTAGTTTGATATTTCCAAGGTTAAGTAGTTGTTTCAGCTCAGACTTCAGCAGTTCTTTTAATGAGCAGCTGCAACTTTGTCATTTTTTTATTTGATGATAAAGGTTCAAACATAAAGGTTTCACTAAAATCGTAACGCACACATGACTCTAATGGACTGTGGGCCTGTACTATGAAGCAAAGATCCAAGATACCTTCTCCTTAGGCCTTAGTCACAAGGCCTAGAGGCCAGTCAGCAACTCCAAGGCAACCTCTGATCACAAGGGAAAAATCTGTATTCCCTGAGTAGGTGGCTCAAGGCTGTGGGCAGTCATAAAGACATCACTGCAACAAAGAATTGCTTGCAATTGCTTTGGCTGCCAGCATGCTAGCTACGGTTACCCGTAGTTTGCATATAAGGTGTCGATTTGTCTGGAAATACTCGCTAACTAACCACCGAGCTGTCATAAAACTTGAAAAATGTTTTCATTTTTTGCAACACAAACCAGAGAAGGAGATTGTTCACCTCCAAAGTAAAAGGCAAATTCAGACAGTGCAACTTTTACTTTGAAGGGGAATGGTCTTTCTCCCCAGTTTGGTTTGCACTCTTCACAGTTTTGCCACCATTTAGCAATTAGTTGCCAAGTGTTTGCAGACAAGGAGCCATCTTCCATACTGCCGTATACTTTGTTGCCACCAATCTCACCGAGTGACAGCACACACACACACACACACACACACACACACACACACACACCCCACACACACACACAACTGCTCACCAAGTGCTTGGGGAATACACATTTTTTCCTAGTGGCCGGTGGTTATCAGTTGGCCACTACTGGTCCTTAGGCCTGTGTGACTCGGACTTCAGCAATTAATTTTACATCGTGTGCCAGCAACAAGTTGGGATCAAATCAAAGTGTCTAATATGTGTTATCTGGTGTACTCCAGCAGAGGAACTGGTGCTGCTTTGTTAATTAACTCAAGTGCCAGATAATGTGGAGCTGTGCCAAACTCAGTTCCATGAAAACAGAGACTGCTTATTGTCTTAATGTGTTTAAATACTACTCTGACAGAGCTACCAGAGTATTTACTGCCAAGCTGTGGCTTTGTAGTGGTCTATAGCAAATGTTATAAGCCGTTTAATGGAGTAGCTTAGAGCAGCCAACGGTCACAGAAAAAAATTACAAACTGAGGACAAGATTTCGCATAGATCCAGTCTGCCTTTGGTCATCTGCATTCTGAGCAAATGTCCAAAGATCAGACAGGGATGGGAAGGATGCATAATTTATGATCAGGTTTAAGCTCACTGCTAGTCATAGTCTGAGTCAAATGTTCAGTCAGGACCTGCAGTCCTGCAAGACTTAGCAAATGTATCCGAGATCTGGCTCCAGATATTTTGTTTAGCGGAGATCAGTCACAAGATACAAAGGATGGCTCACATTTAGACACATGGAGCCTTTGCTTGCACTAACGCCTGCATAGGAAGGGACTACAAAAAATCATTTTCATTTTGGCTTAGACCAAAAACTGTGTACACATGCCAACTATGTCACATTGTGGATATTTTTAGATGCCGTTTTTTTTTGTTTTTTTTTTTGCCTCTCACCTCATCTCGCTCCCACTGTACTTATGAGGATGATGAATCTACAGATTAGTTAAATGGGCGCGGATTTAAAGAGATTAGCGTGGCTGTATTTTTTAATCAGAGATTAGTCCAACATATTCATACAGGTGTAATCATCTGGTGGTAAATGAATCCTCATTCTTTGTAATAGAGAAGGTCAAACTTTGGCTTTTGTTTTCTGGGTAGTGTAATTATTAAATTCTATTAAACAAACATCTCTCAAGCTCAGAAAGCACAGATCCTGATTGCAGGATACTCACAGTGGGTCAGTGAAGAAGACCAAAGCAACATACTTGTAAACCTCCTGAAGTTTAATTGAAACTATTTGTTGTACTGTATTGAAATGTGTTCCTACAGTCTGAAAAGATCAGCAAGACAGAGTATATCTAATGAACTGGGAAAGATTGCATGACTGTACGGTAACACTGAAATGTAAAGAGTTTGGTGATTTTAAATTGTCTAAAGCATAAAATACCTACAGAAGCTCTTGACAGAGTTGACACTGACAAGTATTAACAGGAATGACAAAAGATTAATTGGTTAATATCTGGATTTTAAATACGCCATACCCAACTCTCACAGAGAGCACATCCTGGACAGGTCGCCAGTATATTGCAGGGCTTCTTAAGGCCTCAGTCACACAGGCTGAGAGACCAAACAAATGTATATTTCCCAATCGGTCAGTGAGTGGTTGCTGGTTGTGAACAGTTTCACCCAGCAGCAGTGCTAAAAGCCTCCTTGTAACTGCTTTGGTTGCTAGCAGATTGCTGCGTTTGCCCATAGTTTGCATGGATGATGCCGACTTGTTGGTAAACACTTGCTAACTAACCAGGTAGTTAAACTTGAAAAAGTGCAACGCAAACCAGAAACAGGAAGCATTCACTTTTGGAGTAAAAGTCTTGTACTCAGCGCTAAAACCAGCAGGTTTCAAAAGACTTTTTACTTTGGAGGTAAAAGATGTTGGAGGTTGCTGACCTCTTTGTGACCAAGTCCACCTAGTAACAACAACCAAACTCCTGCAACCACTGCAATAACTGTTCAGGGAATACTTTTTTTTTTTTACCTGGAAACTTGCGGCTACCAGAGCATCACTGGTCTGTAGGCCTGCCTCACTGAGGCTGTAGCAGTCAATTTCACAGCGAATGCCAGCAACTCGCCAACTGGCCGGGGAACACTATAGCAACCGGTGGTTAACAGATACAGTAGTAATGAACCCGTCTTAAGGCCTGTGTGACATTTCACACGTAACATGCAAATACGAAGGTAAGAAAGTGCAATTAATATTTCCTTTCTTTTAGTAAAAAAAAATTCTGCCTTTAGGGTGCTGTCGGTCAAACTCTGCTCAAAGATATTTTTTATTAAAAAAACAGCGTGTGGAGGTCTAAACAGGCTGTATTTTAGGCACTTTCTTGGGAGGACAGCCATAAGAGGAAGGATAGCATTAATTTTGGTCATCCAGTGCAACAATAGGGCAATATGGCAAATATGAAGGCACCTCTATTGTGATGTTAAGCAGTGAAATGTAGGTGGTAGGTAGGCTGCTTTATAGAAAAGTCCTAGATTTGAAAGTGTCTCTTTGATTCTACAGTTATAGCAGCATTCGATCAAGACGAGCTGCTGTGGACTTTTATCAGCAAGTGAAATACAGACGCAGCACACTGCAAATCCATGGATGAATGTATTGATCAAGTAGCAGGAGATGGGACAGGTGCACATTGTTAAACAGCTGCAGCAGAGGCGCCGTGCCCAGAATATAAAGGGAGTCATTAAACACTGCGCCACACTTCTCAGCCAGATGTATTTACTGCTGCAGCTTCACGTTAATGAGCTGGATCAGGAATCACTTGGAGGACCTTTGCAGCATCTCATCGATAAATGGCAGGTTGTTTGTTCGTTTGTTTTTTTTAAATATGGTTTCATAACTTACACGGTCAATATCAGAAAATATAGAGTGGACAACTTTGGAAAAAATGGATGCAGTTTACAGGATACAAAATGTACTGTTAATGGGCACCTATTATGCTAATCCTTATTTTCTGTCATGTGCTCTGTCACAATGGTGGATGCTCATATTAAACAAGGCCAGAGTTTCAAATAATGAGGTCAGTGTATGCACAAATAATCCTTCTGAGCCAAAAGCTCAGGCTCCACACGCCTCTAAACACTCAGCTTCAGACAGCTTCTTTTTTTAACTCGTGTCTTTGTATGATGTCACAGAGGGAGGAGATCTCCTTATGTGGTCATGACAGGGAAACAGCGTTGACTGTGAGAAGCCCCGCTCACCAGCTGTTCAAGCTCTTTGTTTGCAAGGAGCAGCCAATCAGAAAAAAGTTGGCTCAAGGGGGGGGGCTCCTGGAGCCTCTTTCTGAGGCTTCAAAGCCCTAGCATGAGAAAAATAAGGACTGAATCATGGACAATTACTAACAGGGCTGGAAATGAGCAAAACAGGTTCACTTTAATATGACAAAGAAAATAAATCATATTTAAGAAAAATGTGAGAATAAGTTACTTTTGGTTGAGACAGTGCTGAAAAAGGTTTCGTGTTTATATGATGTATTTGAGGGAGAAATAAATTAAATGAAGAAATATCACTGTATGAGCCTCCAATATGCATAACTTTCTATACCAGATGTGCTCACGTTCTCATCACTGTATGCCTCACTGTGTGCAGGAAATCCCATTTGCCTTATCAACAATATTCAATTTCTGGGAGCAGATAGCATGTGTAAGGGCTGAACATGCAGATGTGAATATTTGCATTATTTACCTGTTCAACTTATCAAAATGTCCAGATGTCAGCAGTGCAGATGTACAACAGACTAAAAAAAATAATAATGTCCCTGTATGATAAAGCCCCAGCAGCTATTTTTAAATCAGTCTGCTTTTCTGGAATGGCAGCTCGTTCAGTAAAGACGCCGCTCCCACCATATGTCACCCACTAGAGGGGGATAAGCACATCTTAAATGTTTGCTAGTCAAAGTCTAACTAACTGCTCCTGCTGCTGTGTAACTTTGAAATTTTAGCCTCTCATTCACTATTTCTTAAATCTAATCTCTCATTAGATTGCAGATTATTTTCAGCGGTTGCCTGTTTACACGGTTCAGCCATCAAAAGAACAGGAAACAGGAAAGCAGCTGATACGGCTGCTCTGAAGCAACTTATTTTGTCACATTGCTTTTCCATAATCCCTCTGACAAGAACGGACTTTGGCGACAGCCTTCCAAGAGAGGCAATAAGGAATAAATAGGACAGAGAAGTGTGCGTGCGCTTGTTTAATCCTGTAACCTCCCGAAACATAATCTCTACATATAACCTTAATAATTTGTGTTCTTGGTGAATAAAGTTTGTGATTAACAGGAAAAAATAATAATAAAAAGGGTTCAGGCTCAGGGGTTGGCTCTGAATCTTTGGACATTTTGTAAAGAATGATTGATTTGATTATCTAAAATTTACATTTAAATTAAATGTTGTGCAAAGACAACATGAAGATTCCGCTGAAACTGAAAAAATTTTGCTAAAATTAGGACAGGGACAAGTCGTCACACATCTGTAACTTCCTAACAACACATTAGTTTGTGGAAACTGTTTAAGAAGCAAACTGTTTCCTCATTATACATAGTTTTTCCTTCCCACCGTCGCCAAGTGCTTGCTCATAGGGGGTCGTTTTGACTGTTGGGTTTTCTCTGTGTTATTGTAGGGTCTTTACCCACAATACAAAGTGCCTTGAGGCGACTGTTTGTTGTGATTTGGCAATATATAAATAAAATTGAATTGAATTGAATTGAATTATAGCTACAAACAGGATTTTGTGGGGGTTTTTGTATAAGAAGCTGTATTATCCCTCTCATCTTTAGCCCTGAGGATGTGGTGTCTATGATTTCAATGCACAATACAGACAAAAGTACTGGGCTACTTACATATGTCTAGAAACCTATGCCATGGAGTTCCCAGCACACAGTTTAATGACAGAGCAGGTTTGGGACTCTGGGCTTGATTTTATACACCTGTGGCAGTGGGACTGAAAACACCTGAATTCAGATGTTATGTTATGGCCTATCATGTATTATCATACCCAAGATGATAAAATCCCCTGTCTCTGTCATTGTAAACCCCTCCCAATCTGTACTTCTTTTAGATCTGGTCTCACATTAATTTTTTTCATTCAAAAAAACAAAAAAAACCAATAAATTTCTCAGTTTCACTATTTGATATAGCATCTTTTTCATATAAATAGAGGCTTTAATTGATTTACCAGTCATTCCAGTTACACATTTAAAATAGCATTGTGTACACATGGTCAGGTATCAGGAACTGTCAAATCAATATTATATAAGCTAATAATAAATGAACTCCATGTTGACAAAGGAAACTGCTTTGTTTCCACATGTTTACAAACTGCTGAAATATTTAAATGTTATTAGAGAACAATGGAGTTCTTTCGTAAGAAGCTTGCATCAGATGGGCCAAACCAGCATACAGACGTAATAAAGTTCCACTCAGTGGGTCACCAAGTACAGTATGACTCATTCTGAATCTAGTTTGCAGCAGCGTCGTGACGCAAACGGCAACCTGTATGTGCTTTGTGTCTGCTGTAACCTGGCTTCAGAGCCAAAACAGGCTCTGCGTTGTAATAATTCAGGTCCACAGTCATGTATCCAGCTTATTTAATCTAAAATCTCTGCAACCAGTGGATGTCCACAGTGACTTTTGAGCCACATCTGAGTGAAACCTGCAGCCGTTGTACACACAAGAGTGGTTTTGGGGGATTTAGCCAGAGGACAGATGAAAATCCTCTTTCCTTTATGTATCAGTGCAGTTTAGGGATTCGGCTGACATTTAGAGCTTTGGGGGTCGGCACCTAGCAAACGCACAATCACAGGCTGTAATTCAGCTGCATCACGAAGCTTTGAAGACTGTTTTCTCTACATCCGAACATGAAATAGAAACTGAAATATGCTCTTCTTAGCCTACATGAAGCTCAGTGATTATTCTCTTGCCTCATATATAAAAAAAAAACCTCGTCACAAAGTTTTTAATGACTCCTTCCATTTTTAGCACCGGAGTATTCAGTCTTCATGCAAGCTCCTCAGCTGTTTTATGGTTTTCAATAAACATAAAGGACATCTTCAAGTTGAGCCAAAACATTAAGCTCCAACTGCTCCACTGCTAGCAGCTGAAACACAGCTACCGTCACTAGAACAGGATGCAGGACATACACTCTCACAGTGGGAACTGATCAATTTCTAAAATGATTTAAATGCAGCACCTCGGCCGAGCATCACGTGCAGGACATGACGTGTGATGTCTTCTGTCTGGGTTTCTGCATGCATCATGACTAAAAGACAATTCCTGCATAAGTATTCTAGAGATGAACCAGCCAAGCCTTTCTGCACTGGATGCAGCTCAGTCCCACACAGGATGTAGAACACAGAGAAAGCTGCGCCGCAGAGCTACACTGTGCTCCGTGCACTAGCCAAATCTCTTGATAAGTTTATACACTACAATCAAGCCACAGGCCATGACGCCTGGTAGGGATTACCAAGGGATTACAATATATTCACCCCACTGGGATCCCATCACATGGTGGATCAGATCTCTGTGACAGGGGCCCAGCATGCAGCACTCCCTGAGGGCCACAAACACTACTGTGACAGATTTGACAAAGAGCCTAACTCTGTCCGACAGCTCAACACAAACCGCTGTCTGGCTACAATGTGAATGTTAAACTAACATTACAGGCTTTGACATCACGGAGTCCCACCATTACATTTCTCCTCCATTACCTTCCAGAGGGCAGAAAGCACAACAATTGGAAGTAATTAAGATAGTATGGCCAAGAGTCACAGCTTACAATGGAGTCCATTAGAGAGGCAAGGTTGCACAAGGAACGAAAATTTCATCCCAAAGAATTAATTCCTTTGTGAAGAATTTTTCCTTTTGAAATATTTAAATGTATGCTCATAAACATATCATTATATTAACACTATGGATACCACACAATCAGTGTAGTCAAAGCTATGCATGCAGATCTTACGCAGATTAAATTGAATGCCTTGGGCTGCTAAAAATAAATAAATAAAAAAAAATTAAGTAATAGCTTCAAAAGTAATGTCACGAGAGAGAAATTATAAATCCCCTTGTTCTCCATTTGTTGCATTAAACACTGGACACCATCTGTTGGGTTGTACTGCAGAATTCAACAGCAGCAGGGTGGCAGCTGCCACCCTAAGATGCAACAGCCTGGCCACAGCCTCATGCTGCACGCTGACAAACTAAAAATACTACTCCGGGCTCTGCTAATGGGCTCTTACACTGTTTTATTATAGCAAGCGGGCTGGCATGCCGAGCTGAGATAAAGCCGAAAGGTCATTTATATTTCGCAAAATGCAAAAATGAACATTTCACAATCAAAAGATTTTCATGTCTAACATGTCAATCCTCTCTATCCACCCCTCCCTTCACCCTGACCCCCGCCTCCAGGCAGTAGGTGACTGAGATGGGCGTTCGTCTAGGCTGCTTGAGCGACTCCCCGTGGTGGCCGCCGCCGCCGCTGCTGCTGCTGTTCTGTGCTATCCCCTGCTGTTTGGGCCGGCCGTTTGGGATTCCCACGCCCTCCGTGAACGTGGCGGTGGTGTTCAGCGGCACGGCCTACCAGACAGAGATTAAGGGGCGTCTGAGCCGGGAAAACTTCATGGACCTTCCCTTGGAGGTGAACCCCATCACTGTGCTGGTCAACAACACTAACCCTCGGGCGCTGCTAACCCGCATCTGTGACACTCTCTCCACCAACCGTGTCCATGGCGTTGTGTTCGAGGACAATGTTGGCTCAGAGGCTGTGGCACAGATCTTGGACTTTATTTCCACCCAGACAGCCGTGCCAATCGTGGGCATCAGTGGAGGCTCTGCTGTCGTCCTGCCACACAAGGTCAGCTGATACTACTTGTCATCAATTACTTGTTGAACATAACAAGCACTGTGTCATCCGGGCAAAGTCCCCCTGTATCAAAACTGTGTTTAAGTAAAACACCTAAAAGACTCTAGTTACATTTCAGCACTATTGATCTGGCATTTGTGAGAACAAAATCTGATTTTTCCTAGGTGGAAATTTCATATTTCAAATGATTTCATAGGTGGACTATGAAATCATTTGTTAGGGTTAATCTCATTCTTGGGGAAAGAAAGTTTCCATTTTGCCTATTTGTTTGTCAGGTATTAAACACACCATACTTTAATTGAAGTCAGATTACTGCTTCACTCTGCATTTAGACATTTGGTTAATCACATCAGTCTGCAGAGTAGCTTGCGGTAATTACAGTCCTCGTAGCAAAAAGAAAAATCATTTCAATCCCAAATCTGCTCAAGGTGCTGATTTACTATCTTGAGAGCAGTTAAATAATGACAAAGAAACCATTAGGAAAAAACAGCCATGATGAAAACTGGGTAGAAGGATGTATAATGTGTCATTTTCCAATGACTTTAAGAAAAAAAAAATCAATGATATCAGTTATGACCAAATTACATATTTGCATATTAAATGCATGAACAAAGAAATGGTATTATGGCAAAGATAAAATTTTAAGTATTTTACTTTTTTTTTTGTTTTTTAAATCCTCAGATTTTAATAAAGGGTAAAAGGGAATGATCTACACACATGGCAGCATTTTTACCTGAGCTGCGTCAAACAGAGTGTTTTACAATGTGGTTCCCACACTCACACACAGAGTTGCTGTGCAAGGTGCTCATCTGCCATTGGGCTCAGTGTCCAAGTTTCAAACCACCAACCCTGGAATTAGTCGACTGCCTGAGCCATGCTGCATGAATGCTCCAACAGTAAATCCAAGTAAATGATGGGCTCTATAAACATGTGGGGATCACACAGCAACTGACAATATGATAATATCCCGATACTATGCTCGTGATAACAGTGGTATCACAACATACAGCGATTCTCTGATAAGAATCATCTACAATGCACCAAAATATCTGTGTGACGTAAGGAGAAAAAAAAAAGACTTTTGAACTTTTCCCTGCGTTGTGTCAGTGAGAGTGCATCATTATTCCCTTTTTTATCATGTAGTAGATTAGAAATAAATTATTAGCTCTCTGATTAGCTTTCCATATCTGAGCCGAGTGTTTTCTTCACTGCAAGATGGTTCATTTTCGCTCACTTTACCCTCATTTGTTTGACAGCTGCCACCACGAGAAGTCACGAGCAACTGGCTCAAAGTCAAAGTGGTGGAGGAAACAGTTCAGAACAGCTGCAGGTTTAAATAAATGTACCAACATCTGGCACTGGTGCATCGATAATCGCGTTACAACTGGAAATAGCACAATATACTGTGATATCAATATTTAGTACAACTTCCAATTATAGAATATGTATTTCGTTAATAAGAAAAAGTCTAAGGTGAAAGCTTTTGAACATCAAATTTCATATAAAGTTTCTGTGAGCAGCAAAAAGCAATGTGAGCTGTTGAGAAGACCAGAAATATGGTTGTGTTAGTACCATATGCTGCCACGCTGAGGTCAAGTAAACAACAAAGAGAGATGTTTGTGACTCATACGAGCAATTAAACAGCATCTGAGCTAAAACTGGAAGGTTTAGCTGCCATGATCTATCTATAGGAGCGCCACAAAAGGCTATAATCCTTATAAAATGGCTTTTTCTCTGGTGACATTTCAGTGCTTTCTGCAAGAAACACTTTTGCAGAGCTGGGATAACATTACATGTTGACAATTGCGGTCTGCGGCCTTGAAAAATGATTCTTTTCTTTTGATGACTTAGTACGAGGTACATGCTGCACATTAATAATAATGTTTTACTGAATGCACCATGAGAAACCTGCACAATTGTAGACAAGCAGACATCTGAATTATGCTATTAAAATTATTATTATTATTATTTTTATTAGTAAATAATATGAAACTATAACACCACCAAAAAAAGCAAAATGTCAGCAAAATGTAAAAGGCAACATGGATGAAAATATAGGAAAAAACTGAAATGAACAAGAGTAGATCCCTGAGGGATACCACCAGTTATCCATTTTAGTGTTTTCCACACAGACTTTACTCAGCTGAGCCATCGAGGCATACTAAAACCCACCCAAGTTTTTGTCACACCTAACTATTATTTTTTAACCTACGAACAAACCCCTCACTCTTATTTTGATAGTTTAGTCACTGTTACCCAGCTAGCCCCACACCTGCCCGTCGTCCACACCACCGTGTTGACCAGGTTGCCCTTGTGGCCTTCCTCAATGCCATTTAGCTGCTTTCCAGATATTCTCTTTGTACATCAGTCAATTTAAGTCGACTACCACTCCAACATTATGGTCAGCGGGGGGGGGGGGTTCAAGCATTAGGACTAACTGTTATTCTTAAGCAATTTATATATAATATTATAATATTCCCATTCCATTAGTCTAATGAGAAAGCTGTCTTTTAGGCCTTCTTCTTTCATTGTAATCTTTAGGGTTATACTGCAAGCCTGCCAGGTGTAAACTGATCCCCGACCAGGCCTCAGCACGGGGGGGGATTTTTAAGATCCCCTTTTAGCCATGAGCGACAGCAATAAGGTCAGCTAACGCTACTCTTACAGTTAGCTGTTTTTACTCATGAAAAGAGCCTGACAGGAACTGCATGATTAAACTGTTTAGAGTCAGAAAAAAGTAACACTGTGTTTCAGATATTTTTGAAGGCCACCTGACAAGAAAACATTTAAGACCCATTGAAGCTTAATTTGATATTTTTAAAGGATCCACAGATATTTTACTTGGAAATACTTTCAAGTGTTTTTGGGAAACATGGTAGGACAGAGATAAGCCTGTGAATATGAAATAACTCCCTAATGTTAGGGAGTATGAGTGTTTCCAGGTAAATCTTGAGGCTTTTTCTAAACAAGGAAATATTCCAGTAATTTCCATCATTCACATAACTTTGTAGACAGCTCCCCTGTCAGCAGCATCCATTTCAGATAGCATGCAGGGTGATCTGGCCCTCAGCACGGCTCCGAGGGTAATCAAAGAGATGTCACACAACAGTTAATGCCTCCTGCTGCTCATTTACACGTTAACCATTCTAACTCGAGGACAGAAACAGCAAATCAATCACAGTAAATTACAGAATAAACACGTGTAATAAGAAATAAGCTCAATGACAGAGACTGGCAAGCGTTAAAATGAATGACTGCTTTTCATCAGTAATTAGTTGAGACCATTAATTTATGATATTTAATGAAGACATTATACTTGCCTTTCAGAAGAGTAAGTGCATGCATTATTAATATGGATGGTCCCAGCTGGAAACCAACCATAATCTTCTCCTACCCACTGAGGTACCAGGCCTCTGATTGACATGTACACATCCCTGGCATTTCACATTTGCAGGCAAATAGTTTCCTATGGCCTTGGGTTCACTTGGGTCCATACCACAAATGCATACGTTTTTGATTATTAGAGACCATTTCAAAAGGATAAAAAGCACGGAGCATGCTTAGCCTTTCTCAGATTTCAGTTTCTGGCACACCTTCACCTACTTCAGAGGTCCAAAGAGAAGAACACAAAGTCTGTAGCCTTCAACCTGACACTAACAAAGGAAAAGTGTTGCTGGAGTTTTAATGTATTCAAATTTCAGGTCAGTCAGCTGGTTTGTGTTGTACTGCATGAAAATCAAAAGTTTGTTGAGAGATGGTATTCTTCTCTGATTTAGTTTGGATGGTGTGAAGATCTCAGATACGTTCCTTCTTCCTTCTTGAAGCAAGCCGTTCCGCTTGACAGCCATCTTTGAGAAGCCCCCAGGTAGTTATTCGTGCAGCGGTGTTGAACTCCGTATCGAAATGAAAGTCAGGAAATTATCCTTAAAGGCTCAAAGTACTGACATGATCGACATCTGCTCATCCCACCAGAGGACTAAGCCACGCTCGTTCACGTCATAGATACGGCTAGCAAGGAGAAACGATCTACATCTTTCCTACAATGACTATAAACTAAGACAATAATGAGGTGATATGCCCACAAACACACAGCTGAAACGGTCATGATGCTCAACAGCACATGTTTTTCTGTGCAATAACCTGATTGGCTAATATATTGATCAACTCTTTGGTGGCAGGGGCAAGGTAAATGGCATTTTTATCATTTCAATTCTCCTATGAATAGTAGGATACTAATAGTATTAGCAATACAAAGAATAACAAACTGTACTGTCTCTCAGCTCAAAGTAAACCCTCGTCTCTGTAAGCTGTATTTAAAACTAATGCAGGCCTCAAAGGTTATATATCTAGGGTAGCTGTGGATCAAGTGATCTCCAGTCCCTGCTGACTGCATCTAAAAATATCATTAGGCAAGATGAGGCACCGTAAAGTGTCTAAGTCCTCTCAAAAGATCAAATTTAATGGCTCTGAACATTAAAAGTCTCCCAAATGAATCCAGAGTTTTTTTGGGGGGGTTTAATGTTAATATACGGCATTATAGAAAATGATATGACTGATAAAACAAACCTGGACATTCAAAAACAACTAAATGAACTTTTGGAAACCCGGATATAAAATACGTCAGCATATAGATTACTGGAAGAAGATGATCTTTAATTGTCTGTCACAACATTATAGATCAAACAAAGAGAGGTAGCACGGAATCTGGATTTTTATGACTAGGAAACTGTGGTGCATCATGATTATTACTGCAACTGGACAACAACAGTACACCTATTTATGCTTTAATGAGTAATATTTTAATATTTATGTGTTTAAAAGTAACAATGTAGACAACATTTACTGTACAGCAGCTGCACAGAGATGATTTTGGTCCAGCCCTGTTTGAGTTTCCCTTTAATCAGGAATGCCATCCACCGATTGATTTATGGGGCGCTGTCAGGGGTAGTCAACAAGGCATGGGAGCTCATTCATTTTTCATATCACTGAAAGCACAACGTTTGAGCCCTATGAAAGTGACAGCATAAAATTAGGTGATAAACTGATTCCTCTCCTCAGGACATTACAGTCCGATGATTGGCAACATCAGCACTCACGTACCATTATCCAGATCATTTTCTATTCTTATCACAAATGGTCATTAAAGAAACTAATGCTAGGAGGAAAACTCAATTAAGAAAATTGCTTTTTGTGCAATTATAGGATTGGAACTTATTCAATCTAGCAGTCATGTCAGTATCAGATGACCAAGAAAAGCTTCAGATCAGTTCCCAGGAGCCTCTTCGGTGTCTAAACACTGGATAAAATCAATATCAAATATAGCCGCAAGCGGCAATAATAGGCCCTCACCGGCCGCCGCCCTGGTGCTGATGACGGACCTTTCTGGCCAGCAATTCCAGTGGTGCCCTTTTACAGTTGTTCCAAATGAAAAATGTTGCAGTTTCTCCGTGTCCTGCATTTTAGAGAATACCCTTAGGAATCAAATGGGGGACGTTGCCATGGCAACATCGTAAAAAAATTCAATACAGATGTCTTGTTGTTCAGGATGATGATCAGAATGTGTCTACCAAATTTCATGTATTTTGAAGAAACTAAAATATTTGCTCGCCATATCACTTTTAGTTTGCACCAGTAGGGGGCGCTTTACACCTATTGACATGTATCCATAAACATGGATTCAGGCTCATTCAGTGCATGACTGATTCAAGTCTCAGGCAAATCGGACAAAGATTGCACAAACTATTGTACAAAAGGACTGTTTTGTTTTTTTTGACAATGTTGTGGTCTCTCCAAGGGCATAAAATGAGGAAATTCTGGTATTTCCATGGCAACTGCATTCAAAAGATGACATGGGTGCAACTGACTTTTTCGATCAATTTGACATAGAGAATCTTTGTACCATATTTCATGTATTTTTAGGAAACTAAATCAGAACTTTTGTATTGGAGAAATGTCACTTTTTCCCCATTAGAATAAAATGGGGCCTTTCAGGCTTCGCCATGGCAACATGTTAGAAAATTCAATATGAGCATCACTGAGTTTTTTATCAGGATGTCAACAATCTAGAAAACAATTTTCATGCATTTCAGAGAAAGTAAATAACTGGATCTCCATACAAATACTTTTTTGCTTCTGTAGGGGGCACTATAGCACCTACAGCCTTGTATCCCTAGTTGCGGGTTCAGGCTGGCTCAGTACATAAGTGATTACATTTTTAGGCTGATCGAACAAAGATTGTGCGAACAATTGCACAAACAATTTTGCGACACAAAAATGAAGGCCAAATTCATCAAGTTGCTATGGCAACACTGTTGCATACTCTATAAAACCCCAAATAATGTAACAAGATATACAAGATATACATGAACTACCACCAGCCTCCATTACGAAAAAGAAAAAAACCTTTAGCTCACAGAGAACAAGAGCAGCAGGTCTGTTTGTGTTACTTTCACACAATATGCCAGACTGGAAAAACCATTCCAAGATCAAAGTGCCACAATAACACAAACTGACCAACCACTCGAGTCAGCAGTAGACTAACAACTCTAGTGTTTCAGAAGTTAAAGGACTGTGTTTGTCAGTGAGTCTGGTGGAGGGTGATGGCTTCACTTCCTGCCTTCCCAAATTACAGCATACACTTAAACCAATATTGATTCTTTCGGGTATCTGCGATCCGTGTTGCTGCTGACCATGCCCACAGCAGTACGTGGCTTGTTTTTTCTGTGCGTGTTGTTGCTTTGGTCTGCATGGCTCATGCCTGCTGCAGGTACCACACTGACTTACACGGCCCCACTTCAAAGAAACTTCCCATTCAACCCCAACAAAACCTGTACAACAAAGGCGCATCTGACCAACATGCTTCCTGGAGAACTCCAAAGTGATATGCATTGTGGCATGTCCAATAGGGCCCAATATTAGACCCAGAACACATTGGAGAGACTATGTCTCTTTGCTGGCTTCAGAATGTCTCACCTCAAGAGCTGAAGGAGGCAGCAGGGGGGAGGCAGGTCTGAGTATCACTGCTGACTCCAAGTCCAGATAAGCAGCACAGAACTGGATGGGTGGGTGGATGGGTGGTCTGAAGTAATTTGAAACACAAGCACCTTACTCCAAAAGAAATTACACAGTCTCAAGTTGGCTGTTGTAATTTTGCTGAACAGGCATAATGTCAATTCAACTTTTCTTTCATTACGCATTTAGTTCAATATCCTGACCTAATAAACTCCATTCTGCAGTGTGACGGATTACATCCTCTGAGCCAGAGCACTCAAGTGTACAAAATGTATGACAGAGATGACAAAAAAAACCCTGATTGTCTTTGCAAGAACAAGAGCCTGAGGCTTTCCTCAAAACTGGAGCAGTTCTTTTTTCTTTTTTTTCTTTCCGTTCCCCAGTGCCTGTCGTGTCTACTTTTGGAACTCACTTGTGCCCACTTTCAAGTCCTGCGTGTCAAAACACACAGCAGTTGGAGGATAACCTGCCTCGACTGAAGCAGACCAAGTCCTGAACAGTCACAGAAAGCAGCCAGCAGGAAAAAGAACAAGGTGTTAGCAGTGAGTCAGTACATGTGTATATGCAGCGTCATTTAAGGGCGCCAACTATCAGCCATTAGCGGGAGTGGGATCACTGGGTACGTCCAGAGATGTTACTGTGTATCAGTGGTTATCAGCTCAAATCACTCTTTTCATTAGTTTATAAATGATTTCCCAATTCTCCCTAAAATTTGCATTCATGTGTAAGTATATGTTTCTGATTTCATTATTAATAAGATATTTGTTTTTCTACATATGACACTGCAAAATACTTTGATTGCATTCGCTTGCTAATGTTAATTAGCTTGCTAATTGGCAGGCCTGCTTGCTAACGGAGTGATGGTGAACAGTGAGACTGATAATTCTTTTTGCATATAAACCAGAAGAGTTACAGAGTAACGTGTCCCTGAGCGCCGTTTCCTTCCACTAACGGGTTTGCAGAAACCACGTAAAAAGCGTACAACAAAATCATTATACTCCAGGTGTTTTATCGATCTGATCAGCTGCTAACACTATCACGTTTTTGATGCAAGCCACTAACTACGACAAAGGGAAGTGAGATCATTTTGTAGTTTTTTCTTCCAAAGCCGCTCACTGCTCCCGGGATTTTATGTTTAATAGGAAGCCAGAAATTGTCCTTCGAGCTCCCTTTTTCCCCTCTTCTTCTCCCTCGCGTTTCCTTTCTGTAGCCCCGCAAAATCAATCGTGAACAGGACCTTCGCGAGATCGCGCGTGCACATTGTGAATAACACTGGCCGTGCCTGGTGGTAGATTGCAAATTGAGGTGAAACAATACTTATAGTGCAGTGATCGAGCGAGAATCTGGTAAGTCTAAAAATGCCTCTGAACCATTTTTTCATAATGGACTGGCTTTGAGGTTTCCCCTGATACAGAATGAGATTTGCTCAGCCAGAGTTAAGGGTAAACCCATGTGCCAAACACCAGACTTAATGTGGATAAGATGGGAATTATGAAAGAAAAATCATAAAAACAAAAATGCTTCAGATTTCATTTTGTAGACTATTAATTATGTAAAGTTTTCTTCTTCATTTTAGGTAACACAAAATTATTGTCTTAATGCGGAATCTTCTGAGCTCAGAGATGCATTATTTCAGTGTCGCTTCACACCACCTATACAGTCCTGTTCTGTAATAAATGCCACGAGGAGTTGTGTGTCTGTTCCTGGTCATCGTGCAGGATTTAAGTGACGTCAGCAGCACAGGAAGACAGTGCCAGGGCACTTCCTGCTGCGTGGCGGAGGCAGACATATGTCGCAACCAAGAGCCACGGCCAGAAGTCACTCTTCATAGAGGGACAGAGAGAGAGGAGGGGAAGATGGCTGCAGTTGAGTCATGTGATCAGGGGAACCATACACCACTTTGTGTTCCATATCTTTAGTGCCAAATTTCACTCACCGCCTCATTACGTTTACCTCAGTACATCCTTTCCTTATGGCCTTGATCATCATCTTTCAGCTGAACCCTTTAGGGGTCACCACAACGGATCATCTGCCTCCATCTCACCCCATCCCAGCAACCTCTTCTGTCACACCAACCTTCTGCATGTCCTCCTCCACTACATCCATGAATCTTTCTTGTGGTCTTCCTCTTCTCCTCCTGCCTGGCAGTTCCACCTTCAAGATCCTTTGTCCAATACTGTATATCCACCCTCCCTTCTCTCCATGTGTCCAAACCATCTCAGTGTTGCCTCTTTAACTTTGTCTCCAAACTGCTCAACCTGAGCTGTTCCTCTGATGAACTCATTTCTAATCAAGTCCATCCTGCTCACTCACATCTTCAGCTCTGCCACCTGTCTTTCTGTCAGTGCCACCATCTCCAAACCATCCATCATAGCAGGTCTCACTACCAACTTGTAAACCTTTCCTTTCACTACAGCTGTTGTCCTTCTGTCACAAATCACCCCTGCCATTGTGGCCTTGATTCCTGACTCAAATATTTTATTTCCTTTAGATTTTTGGATACAATCCAAAGCTATCAATAGATATCACCTACCTGAGTTGTGTTTCTGAGCAGGTAAAGCTCAGTTATTTTGTATTTACCTTATTAAATTTCATATGCATATGTTCTTGGTCCAGTAACTTCAACCCACCTTGCACCAGATTCATCTTACCAGTAAACATCATTTTATTTTAAAGTACAAACTCTTCCCTCGAGCCAGTTAAAAGACAGCTAATACAGAAGCCCTCTGTTAAAATGTTGGATTGCATCCATCTCGTCATCCGTGGAGACTTTGCTCTTGTGATGGATTTGAGTTTGCCCTTTCTGTGAACGAGTCTCCTTGCTGTGCAGCAACATGAAACACATCCAACACAATGCTGTCCAAACTTTGATTAATCACTGCCAACGCTGTTTCAATAGTTCTCAAGCAGGGAAAAAAAAGAAAGAAAACAGTGTTGAAAACAAAACCTTTGCAAACCACAAAACAAAACGTTAAATCCAAATTATCAATTCACTGACTGGTCTCTAGGCCTGCATGAATTAGTTCAGTGGTGGACCAATGGGGGATGTCCCAGTTGTAACGTGTACCTTTTACATAGAGTCGATGGCTAATACCAGTCCCATGCAAACAGAGTTTTAGCACAAATACAAACAACTTTGTTTCAGAGATAATAAATGCTTCATATACAATCTAAACTCAGAGCAGTTTCAAAACCTTTAAAATCTAAATGACAGGCTGCAAAGAATTTTTCAACAACTGAGAGAGTCATCAGGAAAACTGTTTACATTAATCCAAGGTAGCTGCAACTATGTTGCAGATATTAGTTTTATAGATTTTAAACTTGAATTCAATGTCAGCCTTGAGATGCTAACCTTTACACTCAGTGGCTGTGATGTTCTTTGGGACTGTACACTGTGGAAGTAAAGCTTACGGAGTGAACAGGTGACAGCCTTTTACATGTACAGTATCCAAGCTACTCACAGACCACTGGAAGTCAGAAACAAGTCATTTAGAGACTGTACATGATCATGATTCAAAGAACAAAACAAAACAGACAGAGTTTTGTGTTCTTCCAGGATGGATATAAACCTCTTTGCCTTTACACCCAATATAATTCATCCATTTCAAGTCTTAAATGTGCATTTGGCTCCTAAACGGTGGAGAATTTATTTAACAGTTTGGTGGAAATGACTGGTGACTAGTGGTTCCATTTCATACCATATGCACTGGACAGTACTCTGCATGCTGTGCACACTGACAAGACGGTCGTGACTTCAGGCTTTAAACTGCAGCTGAGCCTCCAGTAATGCCCCAGGCTCATTCTGACTGCACTATCAGTCTGCTCTCTGCTAATTGAGGTGTTAAGACTGTAGTTTGCAGGCAGCTTTAATCTGACAGACCCGTGAGCTACCAAGCATCTACAAAGCATACAGAAACACAAGCCTGTACATAAACACACACACACACACACCTGCACAGACACTCTTTGACATCTCAGCACCTGTCGGGGCCATACGCACAGAGGTGAGGCAATAACGCTGACAGATTTGCTGTGGGACAGTGAAGGGAGGGGAAAATGAGTAGATTTATATGATCTTCTCAAGCTCCTCTGTGACCAACCTGCAAAGATCCCCTGCACCCAGTATAGATGTCTAATCCCTCTTAGTCCACAGCAGGGCCTTACACTGAGCAAAACCAGTTCCCTCAAAGACACAGATGTAATGTAATTTATGCAAATATTAACCTGTGACACAAGAGAACAGGTCATTTTAACAACAAAATATTTACATTCATTACAACTGCGTGTTGGTTAATTTCCCTTTCAGTGAATAAAATGAAAGATGCATCAAGACCTTCATCATTTACAGCTTCTTCACCGTTTGGGGGCGAGTGTGAGGAAGCAAGGGCACCGACAAGTGAAACAAGTCAACAGAAAAGAGAAATATTTTCAGGGCTGCAGGCACAGTACAGTCACAGGCACAAAGTCAGTGGATTTAGCCGTGACGTCGGAAACCGTAAGACCCTCATACATCACAAAACTGCTGAACTTCTCTCAAGGACAACGAGGAAACGGAACAAAGATGCTCACAGGCCCGTTTGCAGTATCAGGATACACCCCTTCCCCCACCTCCTTTTCTTGAGCTTTGAGGTCTTGATTCTCAGGATGAAGTGGGTTTTTCCCCCGAGTGATGGCGGGTCAAGTGGGGGGGCCACCAAACTATCAGCCTGAGGCAAAAAAAAAAAAGGGCTTTTATTACAGCAAGACGACAACTGCGTACAAAGTTACGTTTTAGAAATGACGCAGTAGGATTAAAGAAAAACAACTAAGATTAACCGCGTTAATGAAAACATGCCTGATCATTAAACCTCCAAAAGAAAAAAATGTATTTACAACACAATGTGTGCACTCACTCACAATGTCATGCTGCTCTGAATGATTCACGGTTTAATGACGATGTTTGTTTTGCTGAGTAACGTGTTACAGTATAAATGAATGATTGATTCTTCAGCAGATCCCAATCAGTAATCCCCATCTCAATCCGACTCTTCACTGTCACATCAACTATGACGCCTACCTACCTAATCAATGGATTATATTTCACCTGTAAAGATTGCTTTTTTTTAACATTAATTAAACCATCAATTAATTAATAAGCACTTTATCTTCTTTTTTTATTGTCAGCCGATGCTCGTCTCTGGGTTCCAGTTTCTAATGCATTTAGCAGATGGTAACTTGCAACAATATCTTTAATTTAAATTAATGTGTTCACTTAAATTGTGCTTATGTTTCAGTACAGTTCTACCACTTTAAGAAAGTTGTCCTTTGTGCCAGAAAGACTTCAACACATCTTACCAAGTGTAATTAAGAGGCACTTTGTCTTTTTAGTTCTGTGGTGATTCATTGCTGCCAAATGTTTCAGGCAGCCGTTTTAAAGGGTAGCTCGACACTAAATCACAGCAAAGAAAAATGGCTTCTTGGTTGAATCTTTAGAACCATCTCAGTCAAGATGCAATCAAAAATGTCACAGCTGCTGATTTGTCTTTGCCTGCTGATTGGAGAAACTTCAAACCCTGAGCTAACAACGCTTTACTTCACCAGAAAAGCTTTGATAAAAGCGAAAGGCAAGAGAGTGCTATTAAAAAAGGGGGAGGCTGTGTCTCACACCACAAGATGATACAAGGTATTTTCTCACCTTTCCACTTTTTCCTGATAATACACTTAACAGAAAACCCATCCTTATTCCACCCTCAAGGTCAATGCATTTTCAGAGGAGACAGATGAAATGGAGCAGGTGCTGGCCACAGTGATAGTGCCATCCCTCTGAATTTGCAAGTATGGATGGCATCCCCTGTTTGTACGGCAAAAATAAGACATGTGGGTTTAAGTGATGAATGAGTCTGCAGCTCCTGGTAGAGCAAAATAAAACAGAACCACTTAGCTCTTGTCAAAGCTGCACTACAGACTGGTTGGGCAACTCTCTCCCAGGTGTCTGAGGATGAATTATGTGTGTGTGTAGGCTTATTGGTATGAGGGTCCTCCAGAGATTATGTTCCACATTTTCCAAACTGAATTAAGATATATTCATTTGCGTTTTAATCATGACCAAATTGTGTGCAGTGGGTAGACAAACCATAAAGGTCTTCTCCTCACAGTGAACACCGGATTTTTCTCTTCCTCCAGGGTGAAGGCTCCAACTTCCTCCAGCTGGGATCCTCCATTGAGCAGCAGATCAACGGTATGTTCAAGGTGATGGAGGAGTACAACTGGGACAGCTTTGTGGTCATAACCAGCCTCTACCCAGGTTATGAAGCCTATGTGGATTACATCAAGTCCTTTACTGACACCAGCTACTTCATATGGGATCTGCAGGATGTTTTGACCTTCGACATGTCCATTGACATCACAAATGACATACGAGCACGGAGGCTGCTACAGCAAATAGACGCCCAGGTGCTGCTGGTCTACTGCTCCCACGAAGAGGCCCAGTACCTGTTTGCCATGGCAGGAGAGGTCGGATTAGTGGGGCCAGACTACATCTGGATTATCCCCAGCCTGGCTGTGGGAAACCCAGAGATCCCGCCGCCTGACAGCTTTCCGGTGGGGCTCATTAGCATCATTACTGACCGGTGGAGGATGAGCCTGAGGAAAAGGGTGCGAGATGGGGTGGCTATCGTTGTGAAAGGTGTCCAGAGTTTTCGTAAACAAAGAGGCTTCATTCCCGAGGGTCACAGTGACTGTCACAACCCTGTCAAGACATTCGCTACTAATGACACTCTGTTCAGGTAAGCTAAAGTGGTAAGAGCCAATAACCCTGGCTCTAGTTGATTGGCCTCCACTTTTATTTGCTGTTGATGTGGTTTGCTGTTAATTATCCCCAACGTAAACAAGAGCACCGCTGAGTGGATGCCAATGCTCGGGGTGGGGGTGGGGTGTCAAAGTGCTATTATAGTAAAGTCAGAGAGCAGGTGTGTGAAGTTTGATGGAGCTAGCTTGAACAATTCAATTCAATTCAATTCAATTTTATTTATATAGCGCCAAATCACAACAAACAGTCGCCTCAAGGCGCTTTGTATTGTGGGTAAAGACCCTACAATAACACAGAGAAAACCCAACAGTCAAAACGACCCCCTATGAGCAAGCACTTGGCGACGGTGGGAAGGAAAAACTCCCTTTTAACAGGAAGAAACCTCCAGCAGAACCAGGCTCAGGGAGGGGCAGTCATCTGCTGCGACCGGTTGGGGCTGAGTGGAGAGAGACAGGACAAAAGACATGCTGTGGAAGAGAGCCAGAGATTAATAATAATGATTAAGTACAGAGTGAAGTATAAACAAGTAAATAAAGGTGAATGAGAAGAAACAGTGCATTATGGGACCCCCCTCAGCAGCCTAGGCCTATAGCAGCATAACTAAGGGGTGGTTCAGGGTTGTCTGATCCAGCCCTAACTATAAGCTTGATCATAAAGGAAAGTTTTAAGCCTAATTTTGAAAATAGAGAGGGTGTCTGTCTCCCGAATCCAAGCTGGGAGCTGGTTCCACAGATGAGGGGCCTGAAAGCTGAAGGCTCTGCCTCCCATTCTACTTTTAAGTATCCTAGGAACCACAAGTAAGCCAGCAGTCTGAGAACGAAGTGCTCTATTGGGGTGATACGGTACTATGAGGTCTTTGAGATAAGATGGGGCCTGATTATTCAAGACCTTGTATGTTAGGAGAAGGATTTTAAATTCTATTCTGGATTTAACAGGGAGCCAATGAAGAGAAGCCAATATGGGAGAAATATGCTCTCTCTTTCTAGTCCCTGTCAGTACTCTAGCTGCAGCATTTTGGATCAGCTGAAGGCTTTTCAGGGAGTTTTTAGGACAGCCTGATAATAATGAATTACAGTAGTCCAGCCTAGAAGTAATAAATGCATGGATTAACTTTTCAGCGTCAATCTGAGAAAGGATGTTTCTAATTTTATAAATATTGCGCAGATGTAAAAAAGCCGTCCTACATATTTGTTTAATATGTGCATTGAAGGACATATCCTGGTCAAAAATGACTCCAAGATTTCTCACAGTGTTACTGGAGGCCAAAGTAATGCCATCCAGAGTAAGTATCTGGTTTGACACTGTGCTTCTAAGATTTGTGGGGCCGAGTACAAGAACTTCAGTTTTATCTGAATTTAGTAGCAGGAAATTAGAGGTCATCCAGGCCTTTATGTCTTTAAGACATTCCTGCAGTTTAACTAACTGATGTGTGTCATCTGGCTTCATGGATAGATAAAGCTGAGTATCATCTGCATAACAATGGAAATTGATGCAATGCTTTCTAATAATACTGCCTAAGGGAAGCATGTACAATGTAAATAAAATTGGACCTAGCACAGAACCCTGTGGGACTCCATAATTAACCTTAGTGTGTGAAGACGACTCCCCATTTACATGAACAAATTGGAGTCTATTTGATAAATATGATTCAAACCACTGCAGTGCAGTACGTTTAATACCTATGGCATGCTCTAATCTCTGTAATAAAATGTTATGATCAACAGTATCAAAAGCTGCACTGAGGTCCAACAGGACAAGCACAGAGATGAGTCCACTGTCAGAGGCTGTAAGAAGATCATTTGTAACCTTCACTAATGCTGTTTCTGTACTGTGATGAATTCTGAAACCTGACTGAAACTCTTCAAATAAACCGTTCCTCTGCAGATGATCAGTTAGCTGTTTTACAACTACTCTTTCAAGGATTTTGGAGAGAAAAGGAAGGTTGGAGATTGGCCTATAATTAGCTAAGACAGCTGGGTCAAGTGATGGCTTTTTAAGTAGCGGTTTAATTACTGCCACCTTGAAGGCCTGTGGTACATAGCCACCTAATAAAGACAGATTGATCATATTTAAGATTGAGGCATCAATAATTGGAAAGACTTCTTTGAACAGTCTAGTAGGAATGGGATCTAATAAACATGTTGATGGTTTGGAGGAAGTAACTATTGAAGTTAACTCCAAAAGATCAACTGGAGCCAAAGAGTCTAAACAAATACCAGCAGTGCTGAAAGCAGCCGAACATGAAGATAAACCTTGGAGATGGTTTTGAATAATTTTTCCTCTAATGTCTAAAATTTTATTTGTAAAGAAATCCATGAAGTCATTACTAGTTAAAGTGAAAGGAATACTCGGCTCTACAGAGCTCTGACTCTTTGTCAGCCTGGCTACAGTGCTGAAAAGAAACCTGGGGTTGTTCTTATTTTCTTCAATTAATGATGAATAGTAAGATGTCCTAGCTTTATGGAGGGCTCTTTTATAGAGCAACAAACTCTTTTTCCAGGCTAAATGAGTATCTTCTACTTTAGTGAGACGCCATTCCCTCTCCAGCTTACGGGTTATCTGCTTTAAGTCTGCGCGCTTGTGAATTATACCACGGAGTCAGGCACTTCTGATTTGAGGCTTTCCTTTTCAGAGGAGTATGCATCTATGGTGTGAAT